>CM069072.1:26030000-26462500 GCA_035220775.1 Malus fusca | reverse complement strand
ACTGCAAGTTAGTTGGTTACTGTGATGCTGACTATGCAGGAGATCATGACACCAGGAGATCAACAACTGGGTATGTGTTTAAGCTTGGTTCTGGAACCATCTCTTGGTGTAGCAAGAGACAGCCGACGGTATCTTTGTCAACCACAGAAGCAGAGTATAGAGCAGCAGCAATGGCAGCTCAAGAGAATGCATGGCTGGTACAGTTGATGAGTGATCTACATCAACCAGTAGATTATTCAGTACCATTGTACTGTGATAATCAATCGGCAATTCGCTTGGCAGAAAATCCAGTCTTTCATGCAAGAACTAAACATGTGGAGGTACACTATCACTTTATCAGAGAAAAGGTTCTGCAAGAAGAGATAGAGATGAGATATGTTAAGACGAATGATCAAGTTGCGGACTTGTTCACAAAAAGTTTAAGTACAGGTAAGCTCGAAATTTTTCGCTGTCTGCTCAGCACAGTGCAAAGAATGAGAGCTGACATTGAGGGGGAGTGTTGAGAATCAATGTCAAAGTTAGGCAATGTTAGTCAATGTCAAAGTTAGGCAATGTTAGGCAATGTTAGGTATGGTTGTGTGAAAACATAATTAGGTGCAATTAATGTGTTTTGTGTGGTAGTAAATAATCTTAGTTTAATTAAGTAGCTTTCATTTGGTTTGCTATAAATACCCAAGTCCCCAAGCCTTGTAATTCATCCAAAAGAAAAACAAAGCTAAGTGCTAAATAAGAGAAGCTTTGCTAATTAGTGTTCTTGTGAGCTTTCTTTAGAGTGTGCTTTATTTTCTTCTTCTTGGATCATTAGAGTTATCTTGTATACTCTTTTTGTTCAACACAAATTGCATCTTATACAGATGTTAGATCAACTACCAGAGTTAGAAGAAAGTTTACATACTGTAAAATTCGCTGATGGTAGCTTTCCTTCCACATGAAGAGATATTTGATCTCCCATCTGAGCGTACCTGAAATACAAAACCAACAAACACGCAAACATTCAAGAACTAGAATTCCATTACGCAAGGGGCAAAAATTAAGCTGTAAATTTACATTAGAAACATAAGAACAGGCAAGGCAGATACCAACCTTATATACAATTATGTGGAAAAGATTTAAGTAACTTGAAAATAAACACGAAGACGAGCAATCAATCCATTGAAGCAAAAACAGGAAAATGTGTGCCAAGTCACTGTAAACCAATTTCATTTGAAGAACCGTACCACCCTTGCTTCGGGGGATGGAAGCTGCCCTGCATTTTATTCAAGTAACATCAAAAGTCACTCAACTTGATCAACCACAAAAATGAAATATCTTCGTCCATTAACTCGGTGAAACATTCTAATGGTCAGCAACCCAAATTAAAAATTAAGGTAAGCAAGGACATATGCCGATGCTCTTAAAACTATGATAGGTTATGGGCTGAACCTCACTATGCTTTTCAAATTGCACATATTCCACAAACCCCAAAAATTAGTTCGATTTGAACAAGAAACCGGGATCTAATGAAGAATAATAAGCGGAATTCAGCAGCATATCCACGATTATATACAGAAAAAACTGATATTTGTTCTCAAAATCAAGATTATACTTCACATAAAGATTGAAGCTTGCGAAATGGGGTCAATACGACAACATAACGAAATTCAGATAACATAACAATGAAACCAGAAACAACAGGCATTAGATACACATCCAATGACAACACAAATGGATATTAGTTCCAAAAGAATTGCTGAAACGAAAAATCAACTCAACTCTCCCTCTCTCTCTCTCTCTCTCTGTCTGAAACAATCCATCATATAACCAAAACCAAACTTCATGTGGAAATTCAAGCCTAAAACATCACTCTCTGGTGGCCCTTTTGGATAGTGAGGAGGAGTACAGTTTCAAATTGCAACCTCAGAACAGTAAATGCAGAACATATAAAACCACAAAAAATTCAGAAACCCACAACTGTATTCCACATTTCACAAACCCAATTTCAGAAAACATAAACAAAACCCAAATAAATAAATTTTAAAAAAAAAGTGGTAGTGTTGTACTTACAGCATATTGGCATGCTGAATATCTGCCTCAAGAACCTTGAGAGAATCATGGTAAGAAGGCCTGGAAGCAAGCTGCTCATAGTAATCCAACATCTCTCACTCCTTTCCACTCAAAGTTTCAAACTTTGAAGCAAAAAATGGAAATTTGGAAGAGAGAGATGATCAAAAAGTAGAGAATGAAGAAAACCCAAAATTATGGTGGTCAAATTATTACACAAAACCCAAAGAAAAAGCTTGGGTTTTTGCCAAATACTGGTCTTTTGGAGACTGGAAGCAGTTGTGAGAGAGGCCAGTGGGGACCAAAACCCTCTGTGATCATCAATACGACCTAATCTTGCATTAAACACTATATAATAATATATATATATATAGCGAGAGAGAGAGAGAGAGAGAGAGAGAGAGAGAGAGAGGGAGGGAGAGCGGGGGACTTGGTCTTTCTTGTGTTTTTGAAATTTGATTTGGTGATTGTTTGTTTTGATTATCCGCTTAAAGTTGAAGTTGGCATTTTGTTGACTTTCTTAGAAGTTTATGTTTGAATGCTTTAATTTTGCTTGGTTGAGGGGTTATGAGTAAATTGAATAGGTTTCCTCTGCTTCCAATTAGAACCATCTATTTTGGTCAGAAGTATTGGAAGGGTACATTGCAGGCAGGAGTTAGAGAACCACTTTATTTTTTTTTTATTTAAGGGGAGGGAGGAGGGGATTTTTAAGAAAATTGGCACCTTAATTTAGCATCTTATTATGATTTGTCCCCTCCACCTTCAGTCGAATTTCGTTTTGACCCTCGTGATTATGAGAACGTGCCAATTCTTTTTTTTTTTTTTTTTTTTGACAAATGATAGTGTTACTGAGTTAATTTGTCAAATGTTAAAGGGAAGAAGACCATGGGGATCGAACCTCAACAGGATGTATAGACATTATTGCTTTCTACCACTACGATAAAACGTCATTTGCAAAAACATGTCAATTTGCCCTCTCTATTGTGTCACTCACATCTGCCAAATGTTTCATCAATTTGAATCGTATTAAAAGTCTGCTTGAGATTGTTTACAAAAAGCCCAAAAGTGCTCTCTATAATAAATGTCACATCCAGGCCCGGGGTCCACCACATCCCGGGCCCGCTCCACCACCGTAGCATGATATTGTCCGCTTTGGGCTCTGACTACGCCCTCACGGTTTTGTTTCTGGGAACTCACACGATAACTTCCCAGTGGATCACCCATCATGGGATTGCTCTCGCGCGCTACTCGCTTAACTTCGGAGTTCCGATGGAACCTGAAGCCAATGAGTTCCCAAAAGGCATCGTGCTAGGTAGGGATGAGAATATACATATAAGGCTTACAAGATTCACTCCCCTAGGCGATGTGGGATGTTACAATCCACCCCCCTTAGGGGCCCGACGTCCTCATCGGCACACTTCCGGCCAATGAGCCCGCTCCACCACCGTAGCACGATATTGTCCGCTTTGGGCCTCGACTACGCCATCACGGTTTTGTTTCTGGGAACTTACACGATAACTTCCCAGTGGGACACCCATCATGGGATTGCTCTCGCGCTACTCGCTTAACTTCGGAGTTCCGATGGAACCCGAAGCCAGTGAGCTCCCAAAAGACCTCGTGTTAGGTAGGGATGAGAATATACATATAAGGCTTACAGGATCCACTCCCCTGGACTGTAACATCCCACATTGCCCAGGGGAGTGATCCTTAAATGTATATTCCCATCCCTACCTAGCACGAGGCCTTTTGGGAGCTCACTGGCTTCGGGTTCCGTAGGAACTCCGAAGTTAAGCGAGAATGAGGCCAGAGCACTTCCAGGATGGGTGACCCACTGGGAAGTTGCTCGTGAGTTCCCAAAAACAAAACCGTGAGGGAATGGTAAGGCCAAAGCGGACAATATCGTGCTACGGTGGTGGAACGGGCCCGGGATATGGTGGACCCGGGCCGGGATGTGACAAATGGTATCAGAGCCAATCCCTGGCCGGAAGTGTGCCGACGAGGACGTCGGGCCCCTAAAGGGGGGTGGATTGTAACATCCCACATCACCCAGGGGAGTGATCCTTAAATGTATATTCCCATCCCTACCTAGCACGAGGCTTTTTGGGAGTTCACTGGCTTCGGGTTCCGTAGGAACTCCGAAGTTAAGCGAGAATGAGGCCAGAGCACTCCCAGGATGGGTGACCCACTGGGAAGTTGATCGTGAGTTCCCAAAAACAAAACCTTGAGGGAATGGTAAGCCCAAAACGGACAATATCGTGCTACGATGGTGGAACGGGCCTGGGATATGGTGGACCCGGGCCGGGATGTGACATGGACGATGTGAGATGTTACAATAAAAATAAAAATAAAACGTTTTTAACTACATTTAAAAAAGACATCTTCAAATACTTCTTCAATTTCAACAAAGTATTAATATTTTGAATAAAAATTCAAAGTATTTCTAATAGAAGCGCTTATGGGAATATTTGATTTCTGCATAACCAATTTTATTATGTGAATTTATGTTGTTTTTTTTAACTATAGAATGAAGGATTTTTTTTTAATTTAATTTATTTATGTTGGGGTCGTGTATGTGTAGGGAAAAAGCTCTCACCTTTAAACGAAAGATGGCTTCTTTTTTCAATTTCTGCACTCATGGGTCTTTGTTTGGTCTTGATCGTGAAGATTTTATGGTGCATTGTTTAATTTCTTCTTTTTTTTTTTTTTTTTGTTATATAAAATTTATGTATTCTTTTCTCCATTTTTTAAAGATAAAATGGATTTCATTCAAAGACATCAACCAAAGTCATAATATTAAAGTTCACCGTCTAGTCACTCATTTAGTTAACGTTGTTTGTATCGAGAGTAAGTAACGATTCTGATGGATGAAAAATGCGAACATCATGACAATTCATCACAAAGATTGAGAAGTGAGGCCAACTTAGTTTATAAAGGCCCACTGGCTAGAGAAGTGGTGACTACAACAATTCCTTAGCTTCGGATGCATCTAAGTTTGATGGGACATGAGAAAAATAACTCTTCTGAAACCAATGTAAAAAATGCATCACCTCTGATGAAGATTCAAGAACCAACAAGAAGCTTCTCGTCATCTCTTCCCAACAGCTGCTGTGAATCCTAATGAAGGGAGAGTGTCACATCCCGGCCCGGGATCCCACCACATCTCGTGCTCGATTCCACTGTAGCACGATATTGTCCGTTTTAGGCCCTGACCATGCCCTCACGGTTTTTTTTCTTCTGGGAACTCACACGAGAAATTTCCAGTGGGTCACCCATCATGGGATTGCTCTCGCGTGAACTCGCTTAACTTCGGAGTTCCGATGGACTCCGAAGCCAGTGAGTTCACGCGAGAGTAATCCCACGATGGGTGACCCATGAGAAGTTCTTGTGTGAGTTCCCAGAAACAAAACTGTGAGGGCGTGGTCGGGGCCCAAAGCGGACAATATCGTGCTACGGTGGAGTCGAGCCCGTGATGTGGTTGGGTCCCGGGCCGGAATGTGACAATTTGGTATCAGAGCCAATCCCTGACCGGAAGTGTGCCGACGACGACATCGAGCCCCTTAAGGGGGGTGGATTGTAAGATCCCACATCGCCCAGGGGAGTGATCCTTATATGTATATTCCCATCACTACCTAGCACGAGGCCTTTTGGAAGCTCACTGACTTCGGGTTCCATCGGAACTCTAAAGTTAAGCAAGTTCGCGCAAGAGCAATCCCATGATGGGTGACCCACTGGGAAGTTCTCGTGTGAGTTCCCAGAAACAAAACCGTGAGGGCGTAGTCAAGGCCCAAAGCGGACAATATCGTGCTACGGTGGTGGAGCAGGCCCGGGATGTGGGGGGGATTTTTAAAAAAATTGGCACCTTAATTTAGCATCTTATTATGATTTGTCCCCTCCACCTTCAATCGAATTTCGTTTTGACCCTTGTGATTATGAGAACGTGCCAATTCTTTTTTTTTTTGACAAATGATAGTGTTACTGAGTTAATTTGTCAAATGTTAAAGGGAAGAAGACCATGGGGATCGAACCTCAACAGGATGTATAGACATGGGAAGGCAACAAGATGTATAGACAAATGATAGTTTTCTTTGTGTTCAGTATCTTAATTTTGTTTGTTATGTACTCTCAATGTCATGGGAAGGCAATAAGGTGGCAGCATCCAAAAAGGAACATGATTTGATCGATGACAGTTTTCAAAGAGCGAACGAGAACTTTACTGGAACTCCAGAGTCTTTTGGTATTCCGTTAACTATAGTACAGCTAAATGCAGGGGTAACATTCGAGCTTGTCGATGCAGTGTAGTCAGATTTCTAATATGATTAAAAGAGAAAAGGACATTGCGTTTCCTTGTGTCTGTGGAAAAATCTGAACCTGTCGATCAAGTTGAAACCTTCCAAGCTCATCGTTCTCCTGTTTGCAGTGCTACCTCAATCTTGTTGTGCAATTTTGCCGTCGCAATATACTGACATATTATCTATTCAGTGTTCTGTTAGTTTGACACAATCTTGTAAAGTCAATCAGTCGATCATTGAAGTTTTACGCTCGATCAATATATGGACATTGGAAAAAAAATATCAATGTGGAAACTTGAACGCTTAATTATCATTATGTACAGAATACATATACACAAGTGTTTTCGTTTTCACAGAACGGTGCATCTGATAGTTACACACTTTTAAGGATTGTTATAATGGATGCGCCCTGTTTGATCGAGGTCCTAACCCTGCGTTCGCCTTGCATGTGTGATCATTTTTTACTGGATACCGAGCATTCTTTAGGTTTTGCTTGAGTTATGTTACCTCCCTTCGATTTTTACGCAGGAGCTCCCAATGCGCTTGCCAATACGCATGACCATCAGAGGAAGGTGTTGTGCCTTGGCCGTTCATCAGTGCGGAAGTGAGATTCAGATTTTCTCACCAAACTACAGACCCACAGTTGAACAGTTTAAATTACAAGAAATAAATACACTGAGAAATTTACGAGGTTCGGCAAAAATCTGCCTACGTCCTCCAAGAAATATTGCTCTTCACTATGAGAATAACTAGTACAAGATACATTTGAGTTAAATCAACATAACCCAAACCCCAATCCCTTGTACCCTCATAGAATTTTACTAAGAGCCTCACTCTCCCCAAGAGTTTCTCACTCTCACTCTATATTTTCTCTCCTTTGTGTTCTCCTTCGGATGCTCTCTCAATGCTTACCCTCTCACTCTGCAAGCCTTTTCATCATTCGGCAAATCCTTCCACTTATAACAACAAAAGAAAACTACCTTTGAAAAAGCCACAAATCAAGGGCTAGACATGATGATGTCTCCCTTTTTCTTTGTCCCTTTCTTTAGCCAAAAGTAGATGTCTCCCTTTTCCTTTGTCCCTTTCTTTAGCCGAAAGTAGCTAGCACTCCACATGGTTGAGATGAAATTGTTGCCAACTCATAATTATATGAGCCAATCACAACAGAAGGCATACACCGGATAGGAGGGTAATTTTCCTTCAAAACACAACAATAAGATTGTGGCCATTCCTCTACATTGATAGTTTTTTCCTTCAAAATTTTGTCTATTGGTCGGGAAGCTTTCAGCAAGCTAAACAACATTAGTATCGAAGATGCATCTGAACGCATATATACGACACTTTTTTGTGATTTATATATACAATGTGATTATTGCTATTTTGTACCATCTCCACAGACGACCTTACGTATCAAATTCTAATAGATGTGAGGTCCACAAGTGCGAGTTTTACCTCTACTAGAGAGGTCGTACGCAAGATGGTCAGTTCTGATGGTGGAAATAGTTATACTCTTTTTATGTAGAGCTGCAAAACCAGCATGCAGGAATCACGTATTAGGTTGTAGTCTAACAAAATTTGACCTAGTTTTAGTTCTATCGTGAGCAAGAAACCCTTGATGGATTCTGACTCTTGGGTTTTGTCTGTTAAAACATGCTTTTGCAGTAATTCTCGAACATATCTTTGTCCATGATATGTAATTGTCTGAAGTAGAAAAAAATGTTGGTCTTTAATCATAGATTGCATAAATTACAGCAAAAAGGATGTTGATCTTGAAATATTAAAGAAATAAAAATTTGAGAAATTACCCATGCATCCGAAGTCCTGTATTCGAGTCCCTCCTTTCACAATATCACTTGTATAATAAATATTAGGGGAAAAAAATTCAAAAAAAAAAACTACTAATTACAAAAGGGTCCTCCTAAAATCACCCAAAAACAACAATTTAATAAAAAAGTGGCTTCAAATAACTTCAATTGCTGAGTCTGCAGGAGCTGTGGCAGACACTTGATTTTGTTCTCTTCCCACCATTCTTTTCATCTTAATCAACCACTTAATCACGATTGCCACATAATCATACAGATTGAGAGCAATGTAGAGCCCAATGCCACCAATAATCCCATTTGCTATGGAATAAGTGAGAGGCATTAGAACCATGGTCATGAAAGCAGGCGCAGCTTCTTTCATCTTCCCCCAATTTATGTCCTTCACAACCTTCATCATCATCACCCCAACCATCACAAGTGAAGGCCCTATAGCCCATGGAGGCACACTAGACAAAAGAGGAACAAAAAACAACGACACGAAAAAACATAGACCGATGGTCACTGCAGTCAATCCTGTCCGCCCGCCTTCTCTCAGACCTGCTGAAGATTCTATGTACGTTGCGATGGGGGTCACCCCCAGTGCAGCCCCCACGACTGTTGACCCTGCGTCAACCAAGTACGCCGAGTACTCGCCTTCGAACCCGCCTTCGTCGTTCACGAAACCGCCCATTTCGGCCATGGTGTACAATGTGCCTGTGGTGGCAAGAACATCAACATAGAGCAAGGTTACCAGAGCAACCCAAACCTCAGACCTATTGAAATTGGTGAAGCTTATAGCCCCAGCTGTGGATTGAATTTTGTGAAAATCTACCACTTTTTTGAAATAATGGAAATCTGTGTCACCAATTTGTGTGTTGGGAAACACTGTTACACTTGTGCCCCTAAACCATGATATAAATGTGACAAAAACAATGCCGTATATCATGCTGCCTTTAATCTCCTTCATTAGGCCATAACATGTGATTGTAAACCCAGCTGCACCCAGCCAGAACTTTGGGCTGTGCATTTTCCCGCCGAAGCACTCACCAGTTGCTGGGTTTGTGTTAGAACAAGCTGTGATTGTCACCAACGTGGATGGGTCTGGGCCCACTAGGCCCACTCCCTGGTGGATTTGTAGGCCCACAAAGGCAATGAAAAGCCCAATTCCTGCTGCACAAGCAAGCCTAACTGGATGAGGGATGAGCCTGGCCAGCTTTTCTCTTAGCCCAAAAGCAGCAATTGCAAGAAAAGCAATTCCCTCAAGTAACACCACGGCTAGGGCAGTTTGGTAAGACAATTTCCCACTTCCATGAAAACCCACTAAATTATAAGCTAGGTAAGCGTTTGGCCCCATCCCTGGGGCTAACCCCAAGGGTAGATTGGCCAAAACGCCCATAGCAATCGACCCGATCATGGCTGATAAAATTGTGCCAACAATGAGGTCACTCTTGGTCTTTGCAAGGCAGTTTTGGTATCCTTCGTTGGGAAGGATCATGCAATCCGGGGTGACGGTTTGGTTCGGCGTGGTGGAGCAGTCGGCAATGGAGCACGTGCCGCCTGAGTCTGTGAGGATGGTGGCGTTGACGGAGATGATGTAGGCCATGGTGATGAACGTGGCTAGACCGGCTCGTAGCTCCTTGGTGAAGCAACTATTTCTTGCTTCTAACTTGAAGAAGTTGCCAACTTTGCTCTTTGAAACTCCATCGTTTAAGCGTTTCTCTAGTTTGCTCCATGACTTGCCTATTTTTTTGAAAACTCCACCATTTCCCATTGCTGCACATAACTCTCTCCCCATCTCTCTCTCTCTCTCTCTCTCTCTCTCTCTTGCTTTGGTGTGAACGTCTTATGCTAGGGTGGTGGTTAGAGTTATATATATTTTTGTAGCAAGATGCTTGAGGTGGCCAGGAAGAGAATCTTCTTGGATATATTACAGGTAGTTTTAACGAAACACTCCCGGTACTGTTCACTTTTAACGAAAAATCATATTTTTACATTTCCCTGATACTATTCACTACACTTTTATTTGTCATTTTTCATTAAAACTAAAAAAAAATTGGACTTTTCGTTAGTTTTCCTTAGATTACAAGGACAAATGGGCACCATGCAGGGCAGAAAGTGTGAAAACCTGAAATTTAGGAAGTGGATATCAAATCTTCTCATTTAGCATCGGTGCATTTACATGCATTTAAAATCATCTTAACCGTTTGATTGATCTAATGAATTTTACCTATCCACATGATAATAGTTGCAGTAGACAACATACCTAATTTGTTTTTTAATTTTCTGTATCCCATTTTTCAAATCTCATCACCTATAGCTACTAAAAGAATTTACGCCATTTTTCCTGTCTTTCACTCTTTTTTTCTTTTTTCAAACATTCGTCATTTTCTCTTCAAATCTATATAATTCACTTTTTCTAATCACAGTATAATTTTCCAATACGTTCTGATTAAAAGTAAAGCAAACTCGATTAGATTTCATATCGATCAATTACTCAGAGTCATCTGATACAAACGAAAGATGGAGTAAATGACTTATCTTAATTTGTGCATAATATATAGTTATTCTTTATACTATTTAATTTCAATTTGCCCTGATTATTATTAGAATCTCCCTCAAAAAACCAAACCAGCCATCTTTCTGAGGTTGCCTCTCTGGTTTTTTTGGGGGTTTTTGAACAACTATACATAAGAATAACTATATATTAAAGAATAACGATACGTGAGTTACATAGTTTTATTGATGAAATGAGAGATGCAACAATCATAATTTCATGGTTTAAAATTGTGAAAATGTGCAATAGGTTTTGACTCTCCTCGTATTCTAGCAAAAAAAGAAGAAGATAGTTTTACGATGGCACTTCAAAATGGTGAAGCATTCAAAATACCATAAATTGCCCTCAAGAATTTCAAAAATTACAATTGAATTAAAACGAGTTAAAGTAATTCCGATCAAATCCTTCCCTTTTTTTTTTCTTTAAACTTAAATTTTCCTTCCGTGTTCATATTTCCTTTCAGCACTCTTATATGGTTCACTTCCTACATCAACAAAGCGCTCTCTATTTGGAGGGGGAGGATGATGTATTCCGCTGCTAGATTCTTCCATAATTTACTATTTTTTGTTGTAAAAATCATAAATTTTTTTAAACTTAGCATACAAAAGCCATTTGTCACACGCGTGAGCGTGTGTCAATAGGCTAGTTACGATGCAAATGATCGAAGGGGAAAAGCCACAGGGAGATCGATTGAGAAGAAATTAAAGGGTGAGTGTTATGGTGTTTTGGGTGAGTGTTATGGTGTTTTAGTTGGATATTACAAGGCTGGCACATAATAATTCAACACCATTAGATTAATCAAATGGTTAAGATAATACATGCATTCAAATGACTAACGCTAAATGTGGATATTCGGGTTCTGAAGGAAGAAGTAGGGCATTCCAAGCGTTTCATCACATGGTGTCACAACTTTTAGGATGAAAACTGGCGAAATATTTTTTCAAGCATTACATTGATACATGGTATTACTAATTCATATGTTATGATATGGACGGCGACCTAATTAAACTTATGTGTCATGCTGGCCCGAGTTACTGTAATTAGTTATAAATACTAAATATAATTTGTTTCCTATTGTGATTAGATTACAAGGGATAGCATTAATATAGATTCATGTATAACCTAACATGGTATAATATATTAATGTATTAAAATACTAATAAAATGGTATACCTTATGGCGATGTGACAGTCACATTTTCTAAAAAAATGGCTGGTTTGGTTTTTTGGAGGGAGATTCTAATAATAACTAGGGCAACTTGAAATTAAATAGCCATACAAAGAATAACTATATATTATGGCAAGCAAGCAACCTATTTTGGTGAAATGTTTTTTGAATCAATCCTTAGTAAAAACGCAAGTGAATCCTGAAAAACACTTGCACTTCAAGTGCTTTTAGGATGAAAAAATATATTTTTTTCTTTCTAAAAGTGCTATTAGTCATTTGAAAAACACACACAAATGAATCCTAAAATTGTGAAAGATGTGAAATATATTTTGACAGTTCACTCTCCTAATATTCCAGCCAACAAAAGAAGGCAGTTTTGTGATGGCTCTCATCTTACATTATACGTCATGTGATGATCCAGTATTTTGTGGCGACGCGCTAGGGTTTTGGAAATTATTCAACTTAAATTCTGAACAACTTGAACGTAGATATTCGTCAACCTAAACATGCTCTGTATGTGTGATGACAATCTTTGCTGGAGGAAGAGAAGAACGACTTTTTTTTTTTTTAAAATAATTGTTTACTGTTTTATATTGGATTTTTTTTAAAGTCAATGTCTGTAGAGGTATAATGTGGGAAATTTGTAAAACAAAAATGGTTGACAAAATGTATTATTCTTAAATAAACCTAAATTCATTGAAGGTTAGTTAATAAACGGACATATTGCAACTAAATATACTAAAGTCATGCATTATAATCACTCATGCGAGTTTGATATCAATAACTTGAGAAATTATTGTGTTCTGTTGAAATAGCGGAATATACTAATTTACGTGTTAATTTTAATTATTAATTTCCTCATGTAATAAAGTATATTTGTAACTCGAATACATACGCTAACAAAACTTGATCTTAATCACGTCGTTTTTGTGCCCACCTAATTATATACTTAATAACATTGCACATGACATGCAATCATGCAGGAAATGCATAATAAAATGTCTATCAAATCTCCTTTAAATTTGATATGATCTGGTTTCGTGCTCAAAATTTTTTAGGTTTTTGAGGAGGTTTGACTCTTTGACGACTAAACGATGAAGGAACAGTCCAAATTAATCTAACCTTATCTTTACACTAACTCGGGCCCCAACAAGAAAATATATATGATTTTTGAGTTAGTTTTTGCTTAGTTATTCACTTATTTATTGATGATTAGATTGAGAATTCCAAAATCAAAATCTTTTAGGATCTAAAAATGTTTTTATATTTATAATTTTAAGATCAAGGAAGCATCGTATCTCTTGTGGACCTTTAAGAGTGTTGGGGTTTTCCTAACTCTTAAGCTAAAATTTGTACTTAATTTTGGTTTTGTACCATTAAAATGTAGTGTACGGCTTCAAATTTGTGACGTGCATTAGCAACAAAAAAAAATTGAAGTAAATAGTGGGCAATAGCCTTTAAAAAGCCAATAATATAAATAAGAAAAGCTAAAGTATATGAATACATTAAAAGATGTGAGTAACGCATGCAATTAAAGAAATGAAAACAATAATATTATTTAAAGGTGCCAAACCATTGTCACTTGTTGTCCTCTAGTTAAAAGAATCTAGGTAGCCATCAAAGGTTTAAACACTGCACTCAAATTTAGCAGCTTAATTACACTTTATCTTAAATTAATTAGCATTAATATTTTAGAGGAGAAAAAGGGTCCTGTAACTAGTTGTATATGACCAGTTCTGTGTTTATATTTTCATTGTGTAATTAATCAAATAATAAGGGAAATATACACATTATTGTAATCCTCATGTGTGGTTAATCACGTGAGAAGACTCGTTGGGATTTCGGTGCAAATGCGATCCTATTCATGCGTCAGATGGTTTCAACTTTTCACTCATCTATTATTATTAGAAAAGAGTATACTATACATATATCGTTCCGTGGAAGTTCTAAAGAACATATTCGTGGGAGGGGTTTTTTTTTTGGTGGATCACTTCGAAACCCTTTTGGAGGAGCTATAACTTCAAAACCATGAACCCTAATTACATTTATACAAGTTCTACTTTTTACCAATCGCATGCGCAGAATTGGAAATTTTATATATTGTACATGTGAAGCTTTAAGCAACAGTGGGTTCTCCTTTTAAGAGACAAGAAAGAAGAGAAAATATTAATTTTTTGACACTATAAAAAGGAGAAACACTGAGAAATTAGTGTTAAGGTTTGGCATTACTTAAAAAAAGGCAAGGACCAAAACCCAAGTATAGGGAAGGGAAGAAGCAAAAGCAACGCCAGCAGCGTAGGTGGAAGAAGCACTACTTTTAAGAGGGTATCTCTCACAAATTTTTGTTGTCTTTAGGAAAAGATGCACTTGCTTAAATTTCTAATCATCGCTAAGTTGATAGTTTATTAGAGTTGTTATTGACATGCTAAAAATTATCATACACTTCTTTTATATATTACGCATTAAAAAGAGGAAGAGTATTAGCAACCTTCTTATTTGGACATTTGCAAATTACATTTTCGGCTCTCCTCATTATTACATAGTTGCTTGATAATCAAAACCGTTTACTTTTTAAATTGCCCTTTAGAGATCGTATACGCAAAAATTAAACTAAACCCGAATTGTTAGTTATCTAATAGTTATTCAATAAATAGACGAATTGATTCACTTAAACACTAAAATTTCCAATGTTAATTGCAAGGTTAAAGGATTTTTTATTTGGTTATTTTTTTTTGCATAGTTGATCTTTAGAGGGTGATTTAGAAAGTATACGGTCGCGGTCATCAAACTTCAGAATGAGAAGGAGATTCACAAAAGTAGAATGAAAGAGCTCAAGTGAGAAGGTTACAAACATTCCTTAGAAACAGAGAACATGATGACTATTTTTTTTAATACTAATTGATACCAATTTGCTAATTCATTTACCTAATACTCACTTAAAAGAAAAAAAGTCAAAAGGCCTTGCCTTTTTTGGTGTTCTTGTCTTCAAAGTCTTAGGAAGTAGGAACTTAAAATACGACTTGCTATATAGTGGGATGATGCAAGGATTTTCTGAATAGAGATTAGTGTTGTGATATGCCTTATATAGAGTGTGACTTTGATGCTGATCCAGGCACAAGCTCACCCTTAGCCAACTCCATTCCCTGACTAGAAGGCTCACCTAGTTAGGGATGAAAAAATTTGTTTTGCGCGGTTACCCAGTCATTTGAGGATGATTTGGATGTGGTTATGTATAGTATAGAGACGTATATGAAGAAACTAAAACTATCTAACACGGTTTTGAATATGGTTTTGAAGATAAAAGTACCGTATTCATGGTCACCCCCAAATCGCCCCCTTTTTAGTTTTCCAATACATTATATGCTTCATATATTAAATGATGAAGAATTTTCATCAACTATAAGAATAAATCATTTTATTAATGTAATGGAGTAGTTGTTCTAAATTCTAGAACATAGCAAAACTAACCTTGTCTAGCAAACTTACAAGGCTGGTTAAGAAGTACAACAGATTTCATACGGTTGCGCTACAACTGCAGATAAAATTCATGTTCTATCGGATACATAAAACTACATTCACAAAATTCAAAGGATTCACTCAATTTTACAAGTCTTTGAACCCATATACAACCTTAAAAATTTCCGCTCGACTTCATCATTAATTTTTCATTAAGATCACAAGTATCAATTGTCAACTTATTCAAAAGCTTGCCATGATTCAACAAGCACTCTGCAGCCTCCAACTTATCTGGTCGCCCCTTGAATCCTCGTATGCAAATAGTCCTGAGGCATCAAGTATTGACTTAGGATGATGCTCACAGGGGCATTGAGCATGTTTGTTAGTGATTTCCAAGCGTAGCATACTGAAAGACGTAGCTCCAAGCAGTTCAAATTATTAAATGTAGGCAAAGGAACATCGATATTCAAGATATTTCAGTTTGGGCGATACCTTGAGCGCATTTGTTAGTGATTTCCAAGCGTGGCATGCTGAAAAACGTAGCTCCAAGAGGTTCAAGTTATTAACTGTAGGCAAAGTACATTGGTATTCGATACGAGAATCCCCTGAAAATGAAGCTGAAAGGAACAAATGCTTGACATCGAAGAATTCTGCCAAAATCCTATGCATTTGATCAACATTAACACTGGCAAAACCCTACCTGCCTAAGGGGACTTCAGTTTCTTCAAGGAATAGCATCCATAAAGTTCTCTTCAGATCCAACTTCTCAAGATTTGAGACATCAGCAACAATACAAAGCTTCTCCACATCCTCTACTTCCAAACGAACATCATCCAAACTTATTTGTAGTCTTTTCAGTTTAGGTGCGTTGACAATTATGTTTACGGTTGAACCATCCTTAGGCATAGCAAAATGTCCATCTATAATAAAATCTTCAAGCGCAGGGCAACATGAAAAGAGCTTCTTGATTAGGTCAAGAAATTAGTGAAGAAATTAAGGTATTGTAACATGTAGGTACTTGAGCCTCGGGAAACAATTTGAGGTAGGACTGTAGGACTGGAGCAACGGAAACATAAAGTTGAAGGTCGAGTTCAACAACATTACGCCCAGTGGCAGTGCAAATCCAAGCATCAATACGATCAAAATAATCCTCTATTCTGCGACCACGATGAACGTTATGCATGTTTGACGACCAAGGAAGAGAAGTACTTGATCTACAAACCCCGTGCTACGACCTTTATCATATCCTGTGAAACACAAATAGGTCTAAATTAGGACCAGAAGTCGACATATGTTTCCATCTGTGTGATAAAACACAGGTCTTTACAACATGTCTTGTAGGAAAGAATGTGGCCAAGAATATCATCCGGTAAATCACTGATCCTATCTCTAGTGCATGCTTTGCGATGCTTTGACTTTGATTTCGAACCCATTTGCAATATATACGATGCGGTTTCCGAGTGGGGATCCTCCTGACCAGATCATCTAGGCCATTGAAATTTGATCCAAAAGCTACAAACAGGGGCCCTCTAAAAGTTATAATTATTGTAGCCGTTTGATCAAATTTCAATGGCCCAGATGATCAGGTCAGGAGGATCCTCACCCTATGCTCATGAGGGGATCCGGTTCCCCAATAAAAGTTCAAAAACCATGTAATTTTCACGATTAACAAGCATTTTACGAGGGTTTATGTATCCATAGAAAATTATACATTATATATATGGGTGTAAAATATACACTTGAAATTCAGTAAAAAATCTCTTAATCCCCTAACCTACAATAAAACCTAATTACTAGTTGGATTAGTTCTAATTCAACAACAAACAATCAGCCTCGTTGAATTCAGGGTTTTAGTAAATCAGGGTTTTCTTGGTATCCAAACAATCCAAAAAATATATAATATTATAGTTAAACAGTGAAAATATGTGAGCAAAAGGGCAAAATACTTACCAGATACGGCGCGTCGGTAAATTCTGTTTGGCAGCCGAGAAACAACGAGAAAATTTTCACCTCTATGTGCAGTAGTTGTTGATTGAAGAAAAAACTGAATGGCCACAAAAAAAAAAAAGGGAAGATGTTATAGTGTGACCTAACATTCTCAGGTCATTTTAGGTTCGAATTTCGTGGATGATGAATTCGATACAAAATCAGACTGCCCATTATGTGGCTTAATTGAACTTCCCCTTCTCTTAGTATAAAAATATCGATTTACTCAAAAAAAAAAATATCGTCCGTACTAATTATTTGGGCCGAAACAAGGCCCAGTCTTACCAATCCTCACATTTGGGCTGGGCCTCACAGCTTTAAAAAACGACAACCAACCCAGCGACCCAGCTGCCAGTAGATCACTATCCAAATAAACGACATTGCACCGAAATCAACAGTCACTTATTATAGGCCTCGTTTGGCAGCTCAGACTGTACTGCTTATTTATGTCAGATAGGATAAATAGCCACCAGGTAGTACTGACTAAATTAGTCAGGCATTTGATGCAATATCAGACTAATGATCGTATTATTTGTACTGTGTTTGGTATTGAACATAATAAGAAAAGGGAAGATTTTTTATTTTTTTTTGACAAATCATTGTTTGTTTGTTGAACTTTTCTCATATTTATACATATTGAAAACCACACAAATTTTCAAATAACAAAGAAAAATGGTAAATTTCATACATCAAATTCAAAATATTTTCCAATAACATAAAGAAGGTTCACAAAACACAACTATAGTCGTTACGTTATATAGATTAATCCAACCACATATCCAAGTTCACAAAATATACAAATGCAAGTTGGTTTCAGTAAGAAACAGTTTGTCCAGATGGCCAAAATATATGCATGCTGCTGCTTTGCTTTCAGTAAGAAGCAATTTGTCCAAGTACCCAAAATTATACATGTTGCAGCTTTTAACAAAAGATATGCATGCTGCTTTTAACAAAATATATTGTTGTTGTTTTTCAATGTCAATTGCGGTTACTTTGTCCAAGTAATATGAGTACGAAGGATTTTTTCATTGCACCATCCAAAGACAAGAATGTCCTTTCATTCTGTGGCTTTTCAAAAAGGATATTCAGTGTCTTGATTTGATCCTCAATAGACAAATCCATCTTTGACAATTCTAAAGCAATCTCAGGTTTTGGATCCACTCCTTTCCCAAAAGCAACTTGTAAAACTTCATCCAACTTATCAACTGATTCAGAAAGCATTTCTTTAAATGTCACAGCAATATCATTATCATTGGCAGCTGACCTCTTCCTTTTCTTGGTACTTGAATTTCTAAGTGCACATTGCCGATTCCGCCTTCTAGCTGAATTATGATTCATCATGAACCACATCATCAACCAAGTCACAATATTCAAGTACCACAACTTAACAATGAAGCATGCCACAATCTTTTTTTCATCCATGTCTAGTGAAAATATAAAATAACATTATTAGATAGTGGCAAATAATTAAGTAACTGAAACGTGACATTATACATATAAGTAAGAACATAATAACGACACAGGAAGACATTATTATTGGCTAATTAAAGCAAAAATGCATAACAACGCTGAAAACGGAATAGCATGAGAACTCATCAACCAAAACCAGGATGCACATTTCATACTTCAAAATGAGTTTCTCTTTATTCATCAAAATGAAAACAAATCATAGGGAATGGGAAATGCAAGCAAATAATATCAATAACAATCAAAGCAATAACATCAATTAATCAAACATACCTATAAATCCCCAAAAACCCACAAACAGAATTCTGCATGGAATTAAACAAACCCATCAAGCAAAAAGATGAAACCATTGCTTCACTGACTAAGCAGTCCCAATCATGCTCTTTTGGCTGCAGAGCAATCAGATGAACAAAGTAGAAAAAGGGAAAGTTTTTTATTTTAATGTGATACAAAAAGAAAGTTTAATGCTTCAAAAACAGTGAGCACAGGAAAATGTATAGCTTAGCTCCAGAGTTTCCCTCCATCGATTTTCTCAGCAACCAAACAGAGCCTCAAATCTCAAACCAAAATATACCCAGATTACAGAATCACATATTCCACCGACTTTCACATTTGAAATCACAGAAAGAAAATGAAATGTGTTCCAAGCTCAAATTTTTCTGTGAAAAAACTTGGAGGAAGAAGAGGCAGCGAAAAGATCATATTTTTATGGAGCTAAATGTGATAGGAACCGAAAGCTACAACGAATACTGCTGGTGTTCATGAAGAATCTAAAATTCCACACCCAATCCCAAGTACTAAACAATATACAGATATGGACGAAAGTTCAACACCAACAACAAATCTAAAATTCGAAAATTCTAATTAAAACACAAAATTACATAATCAATTGCATAATTAGAGAGAAAACAATAACTAGATTCAATCAATTGAAAGAAAATTGCAAGAGAAATAGAAGTAGGGGGAAGAAGGGGCGGAACCTGGGGAGAAGAAGAAAAATGAGAAGATGAACTAGGATTCAAACGAAGAAGAAGGCGTTTGAGAAGACTAACTGAGATTCACGAGAGAGCAAGCGCGCGATAGGCAGAGAGAGCGGCTGGAGAGGACCGAGAGTGCGTCTGGAGAGGAAGGAGAGAGCGAGAGATTTCACCCGACTAAATTGTACCGTGGTTTTGGAGGGAATAGGCAAGCGAATCTTTACCGTATAAAGTAGGTGGACTCGGATTATTTAATCCGATGGCTATTTAATACAAACGAACATCAAACACCGTATTCGTGTTATTAGTACTATCCGGTGTGCCAAACGAGGCCATAGTGTCGTTCACGAAGCCTCTTTCCTTCGTCTTCTCCCTCGATCCGAGCCTGCTTTGTTGTAGTGGCTAGTGAGTTGCCTGAAACACTGAGAGCTGCTTTCCACCTCTTTGGCTGCGGTCCGAGAAATGGGGAAGAAGACGAAGAAGCCGGGAAAGGGCAGAGAGAAGACGGAGAAGAAAACGGCGAAAGCTGAGGAGAAGAGAGCTCGCAGAGAGACCAAGACGCTCTCTCCCGAGGATGACATCGATGCCATTTTGGTAATCTCATTCTCTCCATATATGTAGATGTGTGTATATATATGTGTATTGGGTGCTTGTTATTTGGAGTTATGGATCATCTGAGTACAGCTGAAATAGTTTCTGGGAGTTTAAAGCCAATTAAGTTATTGGGTTTTTGATATTCGGAGCTGAAGTTTTTGAATTCGGATTTTCAGTTAAAATTTGGATAGATATGTATATGTGTATATATGTGTGTGTGTGTTGGGTGCTTGTTACTTAGTGTTATGGATCATTTGAGAACAGCTGAAAAGCCTGAAATAGCTTCTGGGAGTTTTAGACTAATTGGGTTATTGGGTTTTCGATATTTGTAGTTAAAGTTTTCGAATTTGGTTTTTCTGGGAAAGTTTGGATAGATGAGAGTGTGAGATTATATTTTGTGGGAAATCAGTTCAGCCATTTATGGAGTGTTTTTTGTGCAGAAACAAAATGGTGTTCTGATTTTGACAGAAATATTTTGTATGGAAAGTGTTTTGTTGTTTCTGGAGTTCATACATTGATGTTAATCAGATTAAGTTTTACTTTTTATATGGACATGGAGAAAAGATTCAATTTTAAGTCATTTAATATGCATTTTTTTACAGTCAAGTATACAAAAGGAAGAAGCTAAGAAGAAGGAAGTTCATGTTGAGGAAAATGTCGCAGCTCCCTCTCCGCGGTCCAACTGCACGGTATGACCCGTGCTTGTGTTTGTTAGAAATTTCTGTTGAGTGGGTTAGTCTTAGTTTTGTTTGGGAAGGTATGTGTGCATTACCCTTTGTTAATCTCAAAATTTTTGTGCTTGATGATTATGTAGCTGAGCATCAATCCCTTGAAAGAGACAGAGTTGATCCTTTATGGGGGTGAATTCTACAATGGTAATAAGGTTAGGTTTTGATCTTTTTCAAGAAATCTATGTGCTTTATTGGAAGTTTTGAACTAAATGAATTTTTTCTTTCCCTAGTGTTTCACCTGATTTTTGTTAATTTGTTTTGCTGCAGACATTTGTGTATGGTGATCTTTACCGCTATGATGTTGAAAAGCAGGACTGGAAGTTAATTTCGAGCCCCAATAGTCCACCTCCTTGTAGTGCCCACCAGGCGGTCACTTGGAAGAACTATCTCTACATCTTTGGTATACTGACAACACTTCCATTCATATGTACAAACACACATGTTGCACTTGCACTTTTAATTCTTTTGCATCATGAACATGATTGCATTTGTTTGCCTATAGGTGGTGAGTTTACTTCCCCAAACCAAGAGAGGTTCCATCACTACAAGGTGAAACCTGTTTAAAATATAGTTTTGTAAAATCGGCTTTCACTGTTTAAACTACCTATCATCCTAGTTTATGTTATCATAATGTTAACTTTTTTTTTTCCTGCTATAGGACTTTTGGATGTTGGACCTCAAAACAAATCAATGGGAACAACTAATTCTAAAAGGGAGTCCAAGTCCACGCTCGGGTCATCGGATGGTAAATTCAGGTTACTTTAGATTGGTGTTCTCATTAATTAATTAGAATGGGCTACGGAGTTTAACTGTCTAATTTCCATGTACCTTTATGTGTGTGTGTGTGCGTGCACTGAGACACTAACAAGAAAAGATTAGTCCAATCTTACTTTCATATACAATTTTTTTGAATATTTTTAAAGAGATTTTTTTATAAACATCTATACTTTTGGTCATGATACAGGTACTGTACAAGCACAAGATTATTGTTTTTGGAGGCTTCTATGACACGCTTAGAGAAGTGAGGTTGTTAACGGAATTTTATAAACATTTTGAAAGTTTCATAGTTATTTACCTCATTATTTTGTGTTGATTTTCTATGGCGAGCTCAGATGCAAATCACTATATGGAATTTAGTTGCCAAGTTGGTTTTATTGCATCTCTGTTCTTTCAGAAGTTTTCTTTACATATTAACTATCCAAACCAGATTTATTGTTGCTGACAATCGGAGTGTGGTGCTAATGTGGAGCTGAACATAATAATTTGTTGTGCAGGTATCACAATGATCTCTTTGTATTTGACCTGGATCAGTTCAAGGTAGAGATCTTGTCTCTGTCGTGTTAATCTACTATTATAAATTTGTGCGCGTTTATGTATGTACATATATGTTTAAGTAATGCTTTTGCAATGTTGCATTTCAGTGGCAAGAAATAACTCCTAGGCCTGGTTCCTTGTGGCCAAGTGCCCGAAGTGGTTTTCAGTTTTTTGTGTACCAAGATGAAGTGAGTGATTTAGAATGGTTTCATGTATATCATGTCTTGACTTGCTCAAAAATTTGACCTTGTGGTCCCTTTTTGACATGACAGATTTTCTTATATGGTGGCTATTCCAAAGAAGTTTCATCTGATAAAACTGGCTCCGAGAAAGGAATTGTTCATTCAGACTTGTGGTCCCTTGATCCTAGGACTTGGGAATGGAACAAGGTTCTTACTTCATGCCACTATTTTCTTTTATTACTGTGTATTTATCAATAAATTGAACAAGACATGATTGTCCGACCTCAAGTTTTACTTCCCCTGCTAAACTCAGATATTGAATATTTTTCTGTGCAAAATGGACCTGTTATACTACTTTTGAATAGATTAACAGGTATGAAGGTTTTACTACATCGTAGAATGCTATGCCGTGGTTGTGTTATCATTCTGAAGCTTTTTGTATACTGATTACTGTATTTATATTTTCGTTTCATGCATATTTGATGATGAGTAGCAACTTACATTTATCAGCTTGTGGTTTGAGATCTTTTTAATAACTGAAACACATATTATAGGTGAAGAAGTGGGATGCCTCCTGGACCTCGTGCTGGGTTTTCTATGTGTGTTCATAAGAAGCGAGCTATGCTCTTTGGAGGTGTGGTGGACATGGAAGTTGGAGGTTAGCATTTTGTGTTCTACCTATCTTATTTCGCTAGGCAATGCAGTCCTGGCTTGAAGCTACAACTGGCCCTTGGAGGGTAGGTGGATTTATTTTCCTTTTTAATTTCTGGATGCAAGCAGGTGATGTAATGATGAGCTTGTTCTTGGATGAACTGTATGGCTTCCAATTAGACAACCATCGGTGGTAAGCTCCACCTCAGTTTTTAATTTTATTTTTCAATTTTACAGTTTGAGATTATTGTACAATCAGCTGCAAGTAATTTGTTTTTTATTTTTATTTTGAAAGATCAATTAGCATTTTGCTGCACCCTAGTGTGATAAATAGTTTTTCCTCCTGACCCATTTTATTTATTGTTTCTTTCCCAATTTTCTGATCAGCAATTAATGAGGTTTTGTTATGTTATAGGCAATGAACTTTAAATGTGCAATAGTTCCTTCCCATTTGATAAGTACAATTTTTTTTGTATAGGTACCCATTAGAGCTACGGAAGGCGAAGTCAACAAAAGATAAGGTGTTATAACCATTCATAACTAGAATATATACTGATTTCAATGTTGTATAGATGCTTTTGCTCATCAATTTTTCACACTTTATTAATAAATAATATGGAAGCAATTCATTTTAGATCCCATTGTTTTTAGTAACATTAGCTTCCCTTGTGTTCATTGTTGCAGCCTAAAAAGAGTTCTGGACGAAAGCGTAAAAATGATGATAAGATAAACTCAATTGAACTAGAGGAATGTGCTACGAATGAAAAAGATGAGAACTCTGAGAATGATGAAGCAGCAGATGACTTCGAACACAAAGTTGACGGTATATCGCATCAAATGGCTAAAACCATTACTGTTGGTAATGATCGGTTAGCTGACAAATCTGATGGAAGGATACATGAATCTACTGCTAATATGGATACACAAGACAAATCTGATGGAACGATACATGAATCTACTGCTAATATGGATACACAGGATTCTGATTTGCCAGAGGTTTTCTATGCTGAATATGTTTATGTTTTTGTTTTTGTTTATCTTTTCTCAAACATTTTAGATTCATCCATTTGATTCATGGATTTGGTTAATTTGTTAGGTAGTGAAGCCCTGTGGACGTATCAATTCTTGCATGGTTGTTGGAAGAGATACATTATATGTTTACGGGGGAATGATGGAGGTTAAAGATCGAGAAATTACACTCGATGATTTGTATTCTCTAAATCTTAGCAAACTTGACGAGTGGAAGTGCATCATACCGGTTTGTAACTGATTGTCTCTTCAGATAATTGCTTGTATCATCTCGTTCTCTTAGCATCACTAGACATAGCTATTACTGTTGTAGGCTTTGTTTTATAAATAAGCTGGAACAGCTCTGTATCTTTTCTTTTGTTGAATTTCATCATTTTAAGCCTGAAGTCTGCTTTTCCCTTTACCCAGGCAACAGAAACTGAATGGGTGGAGGCTTCCGAGGATGAAGATGAGGATGAAAATGATGATGATGATAGTGAAGATGAAGGTGATGAAGATAGTAACAGTGATGAGACCGATGATGATAGTGATGAAGAGGTTCTTTACGTACTCCATAGTGTAGATGTGTTTTTCCATTTTTAATAATTAAATGCATCCTGATTTTGTGGTTAAGATAACAGTAACCATACCATTTCGTGACCTTATAGACGAAGTTTTGAATGATCTCCCTTTGTTATTCAGTCAGCTATTTTTTTTTACTTCTCTCTACAGCTAACTCAATTTTGAAATGAAGGATTCTTAATTTAGTGCTGCATACATCCTTGTTAATTACGATTAAAAATCTAGTAAAATTATGAGTCCAATTACAAGATTTTATTTTGATTCTTTATATATTTTCGGTTGAGCTGGTTCGTGACAAGGATTTCTTTTGCCATCTGCCTTGAATTTTCCTATTTTTGCATGAAGACTGTTGCACTGTTGCTTTCTAAGAAGGAAAATATTGCGCTCAGTCTTCGCTTTTTCGTGTGTGCAGGGTGGGAAAGATGGATCGATTCAGATGGGGGATGCTGTTGCTTTAATCAAGGGTGAGGGAAAGAGTCTCCGTAGGAAAGAGAAACGGGCCAGAATTGAGCAGATCAGAGCCAGTCTTGGACTTTCAGATTCGCAAAGAACCCCAACGGTACTTTATTCTTTCTTTAATTGCTATTCAAAGTTTTGAGCCATTCTTTACACTGTCCATGAAAGCTTAAGTCGGTTGTTTTGTGCATTTTCTTCATCACATCACTTCAGCTAATATTGTAATATGTCTTGTGTGAAGCCTGGTGAAACTTTTAGAGAATTCTACAAACGTACAAATATGTACTGGCAAATGGCGGCACACGAACATACTCAACACACTGGAAAGGTCTGTTTCTTCCTTTTCCTCAGAAGAGAAAAAAAACCCTTAAATTAATAGTTATCAAGGACGAAATGAGTAGATAGTGAACGTCAAAACAAAGAAGCAACTATAGGCTGCATATGGAGGAGAAGAAACTTCCTAATCCTGCTGTTCTGATATTTGTTTTCTTGTGCATGGTGTGTCCTTGGCATTGCAGGAGCTCCGTAAGGACGGTTTTGATCTTGCTGAAGCGCGATACAGAGAGCTTAGACCAATTCTCGATGAGGTAACATTTTGGTTTTGCGTCTCAAGGTTTATACAAGGCTTCTTCCTGAAACCAAACGGATTAAGTTACCTTCTTTTGTTTCATATTCTTATTCTTCTGCGTGTGATGCAGTTGGCCATATTAGAGGCAGAACAGAAGGCTGAGGAGCAAGAACCGGAAACTAGTACCAAAAAAAAGGCAAGAAGAAAAGATAAGCTGTTCTCTACGGTGTACACACAGTACGCTACATCGAGTGTATTTCAAGATAGTTGTAAAATTTTGATCAAGAAGAGAATTACCGTAATTACTGTTTTTCACATAAATTTTATGTAAGTTTGCGGTTTTGCCTCATTTTTTCACCACATTTCATTTCATGCTTTTTTATATCCTTCAATATCATGACCATGCTCAAAGTGCTTCTGAAAAAAGTAACAGCAGAGAAGTTAAAAGAATCACATTTGATCTTGCTCTCAATATTCTTGAATGCATTGCAATTTGCATGCAAGGCTCTATGGAAGAGGTACACTAGTTCCACATTATGATACTTAATATATGGACACAAGTTGTTCTCCTTTATTCATGAATTCTCCGATTTATGACCCATAACTTTAGCTTTTAACCAAAAGGACAAAATAAAGGTGCAAGTGAATAGTACTAGGAGTGACTTTTTAGGTTAAAAATATGCTTAACGTTAAAAGTAAACAGTACCATGAGTGTTTCATTAAACTTCCTATTTCAAATACACAAAAATGCTATGAATCTAAATTGGCGAATAGTCAAACACATGGTGTCCTTCATTTGGGACTTATCTGCATTTGTGGTTTTGTTTTATGGCCCTTGTGTTTTGTTGGTGCTGACTGCATATCGGTTGACCCGGACGACAAATTGGTGAGGTACATGATGGTACGGCGAAGACGGTTTGTGTCAACCAACATAGTCTAACTGAGTCATCATGTGCTTTGCTTGAGCTTTTTCTTTAAGTTTATCTCTTGTAACATTTTCTTTTTATTTGCTTTTTGGGTCAACTATCTGAATCAAAATTGAACGGCAAATAATGAAAGAGTCAATTACAGAATCAACTATATATTAGTTTACGATAAAGAAAACGAGCCTACTTAAGGAGAAAAACTTATGTGAAACCGAAATTAAAAAAGAAAAATCATTATAATATTCGTCAAAAAATGAAAATACGACCCAATATCCTTGGATAGCAGGTTATTCTTGACCGGAATAAGGAAAACACGGAGCTTCGACCTCCAACAAACAAACATACCCATATTGTCATTCAGCTGCACTCCCGAAGCTTTTCCCAGTTTATAGCTTTGCCCAGAAAAGCTCATCAAACTGGTCCATTTCTGAAAGAGATGAAGAAAATCAACCTGTTTGTTTCAATCCTTTTCTTGTTATACCTTCAACAAACACTCCAAGTCTCCTCCCTTACGCAGGCAAACCAGGTACTTCAATATATATATATATATATGTATGTATGTATATGCATATGATCCAGCTTTTTACCTGTTTAGATGTTGGGTTTTGCTGGGTAGCTTCGATTTTCTATATTGGATTATGGGTTTTATAAAGTAATGATTTTTATCCGATCAAATTTTGGTTTCTGATAGAGAGGACTTTACAGAAAGTAGCAAAATACACCAATTGTGTTTTTGTTTAGATAAAAAAGGTTCGAAATTTCCAGAGTTTGAACCCCATTCAACAGAACAAAGCAAGGGGTTTGATCAAAAGAGGCTTTAGAGCTTCACCCTAACTTGAATTACCTTTTATTCAAGTTTTAGAACGTCTTAGGCCAGTTGGTCAAGGCAGTGTGCTCGGGCCGGCTCTAAGTTTGAACCCCACCCTTGTGGATTAGAATAGTTTAAAGAGACTCAAATTTTGCTTCTTCTGGGAATTTAGTAATGTATTTTGCTCTGTAGTCCTTCCTAGCTAATGTTATTTTCTGCATTTTTTGACCCAGGATTTTGAAAAATCTGAATCTTTAAGGTAATACGGCTGACGGCTCCTTTAATCGTTTAGATTATTTTGACAACGTCCATTGGTTATATTGTTACAAGCTCGAAGTTGTATGGTCAATTATGCAACTTGGAATGTGGTGTTTCTTTCTTTGGGCTGGTGTTATATGCTTAATACGTGTTTCCGTATATTAGAACTCTTGAACAAGAGCATGCTCATGAAGTGCATTGTTCCAGAGAAAGAAGTAGGGCAGCATGGCAAATTATCGAGAAGGTATGGACAAAACATTGAGTGTTTTTACAAAATTACCTGCGTAAATCATAATAGTGTACTAAAAGCCAGTTCTGATTTGTGTTTTGTAGTATTTGATGCCATTTGTGAAACAAGAGCACTATGAGATTCCAAGTAACTGTCGACTTCATCCCGACAATGATCTATTTAGAGATCAGGAAGAGCACAAGGTTCAGTTGGATATAAACGAATGGCAGTGCGGATACTGTAAGAACAGCTTCCGTGCTGAAATGTTTCTTGATCAACATTTTGACAACAGACACTACAATCTTCTGAATATAGTATGTTGACTGTGTTTCCGTGCTTTAATATGTTAGGACTTGGGAACACTTGGTCAATAAGTGAAAGATGAATTTCATTTTCAGCTGCCCCTCTCTGTTATATTTATATTTAGTTCTTCTGATTTATAAACCCAAATTATCTCTAATCAATTTTATCTGCAAATGAAAGAACTTTTCTTTTAAAAGCATTTGCATCTAGTCCATGTTTATCAGTTTCCTGTTGGTCTGGGGTTTCATAACCCCTGCTTTCCAAAAAATAATTATGCGTCTTTAAAGGTGTTATTTTAGTTGTAGGCTTGTAGCGTGATGCAATAAATTAGATCAGGAAATTATTTCTTAAAAATTGACGAAGAAGAATTACATGGCTTAAACCGCTTTACAAGATGGCATCGTTTAACACCGATAAAGAAATGTCCAAGTGATAATCTTTCCTTTCTTAAGGTCTGTATCTTGTTCTTTGGTAATCCTGGCAAGGGCAGTTAGCATCTGTAGTTGTTTCAAAGTCCGAAAAACTATTCTGCCTCTTCTTCAAGCATAGCTTGCCACGTGGTCTATATAACTTGCAGGATACATCAAGACATGATTATAAACTTATTCGATTTCTGTCTTTTCTATTATATCTTCAATCGAATGTATGGTTTTTGTTTCGTCTAGATGGTTCGTTTTGCTCAGTTTGAAAAAAAAAATCATGAATGCAGAGTGGAAGCAAGTGCTTAGCTGATTTATGCGGAGCTTTGCATTGTGATGCTGTTATGAATACCAAGTCAAGCAAAACCAAATGCAATCCTGCTGCTGTTGCAAGGAATCACCACCTATGTGAGGTTGCCTTAACGCACTATAATTGTTCATAGTCTTTCAATCTTATACGTTACCTTGTTTAAATATTTTTTCCCTTTTCCCTTTTATATTGCAGGGTCTTGCCAATAGCTGTTTTCCAATGAATCAAAGTCCTTCAGCACGCCGTCTTAATGGTATTTTTCTTTGTTTTCAACCAAAGCTCTACCACTTCTGCTCTAATGTTATTCGACTGCCTTAATTTTACCTCTTTTCTTGGTGTCGATCGTGTTAGTACTAATTCAGATTTACATTTTGATATATTGGTAGAGTTTTTCTTGCACCAATTTTGTCACGCTCATACTTGCTTGGGGAAACGGAAACTTTTTCCCAGAGGAGGAAAGGTAAGGTTTCAGTCTCTTATCGCAGTAGATTTCACTATAAAGGATGAATTGTGCCATAGTTTCAATCTCCGGACTTATTTTCCATTGCAGTTTTGCCATGATTGTCTGTGATTTTTGATATCGTATTTTTCTTTCTTCGAAGATTTTTGCTTCACGAAGAAATATATTGTCACATCGTTTTGTTTTTGCAGAAGCATTCAAGTGTATTCTACATGGCTATCTCCATACTGACTTTGATGCTTCTCCCTATTTTCTATCTGATAGTTTATTTGCACCAAAGGTATCACTTTTTCGGACACTTGGAATTCGCGTTAGGATTCATTGCAAGATTTTCCTAATTTGTTTGCAATTTGCAGTGAGATGAGGAAAGGAACCCAAGAGCTTAGGCGCATCTCGAGAGTTGGGCAGAAAACAAAACCCTCGTAGTAGCTGGTATTCTATATGCAAGTTCATTTATAAACGGTTTGTACTACCAAGAAAAATGTGTAAGTAAATCACAAAATGCGACTCCAATTTCTAACTTTATATGTTTCATATATTTAAATTCAGGCACTTGAAGCTGTTGCAATGAAGATCAAGGATTTCAGGCGCAAACGTGCGATTCAACATATTTGCTTATAGATCTGCATGCTATACGTCACACAGAGGAGTAAGTTGCACACGAATGGTGCAAGAACGCCAAATTCTAGACCATCATCTTAGAACTTGCTCCAGACGTGACGTTTCATTCCGTTAATCAAAGGCTCTGGTGGATGATGGAAGCAGAATCAGGTGCAAACAATGTATTTCTTCGATAAACCTGTGTTATTTATCGTCGAAAGTTTGTTGTAATTCATCGTCAAACTTGTCATTCGGCCTCTGTGTAGGAAGGTCCGTGTAACATTGATTTTCTAACAAACAAAGATTTTCTTAATTTATAAGAGGACAGGTACTTCGCTTCTCTTTGCGAATGATCTTTTATTACAAATGTTACGACGAGCCGCCTTTAAATGATCTAATCTTCCTTATAGAATCATCACCTTGATGAGTGATGAACTTCTACTACTCATGTTTAATCAACCTCATCGTATTCTGCTCCGCGATGCCTCCCCAATGCCGGGAACTTATGCGTAGTTTCTTGTTTCTCCCTGAAAATGATTAGTGTGTGGATGAATATGCTCAGCTGGTCGCTTATCATTTGAACGACGCATGTCCCGGCCACGATTCTCTGCTGTACCATTTTCTCCTCGGCTATGACAACGAAAGGTGCAAGAGTTTAATTGTCTCTTCTGAAGCTATGCTATATAGAAAACACGAAACCTTCAGCTTCGGATGAGGCCATGAAACTGCTACTTGGGTGTTTGTGTTTCACTCTACCACCAGATGCTCCAGGTGCATGGAATTGCACTTGGCTTATGGAGCTACAACTGCAAATGCAAGCGATATCAATTCATTCGACAAAAGGAAACCGTCTGGATCACTAAGCCGAATGTAGGCAGGACTTCTTTCAGTCTCGTCCTTGTTTACTCGCAAGGCGTCGAATTCATCTGCAGTGATGGCCCTTCTCTGTTCATCCAAGAAAACCACATGCCCACTTTCAACATAAGGTTTATAGGCCTTGCAAAGAGAAAGAACAAGAGAGCTCCCATATGCTTCTCCGAAAGACTTCAAATCCAGACCTCTTGAAGTTCTAAGAGAGAGCATAACAACATCCGTGGCCATATCCTGTGCAGTACGATTACTTTCGCAGCGATCCACCAATCCATTTTCCAAATTCTCCACATAACCCGTGTACTCTTTCATCCTCTTCGGTCTCGAAAACCTCACACCATCGACATAGCTAGCAGAGCCGAGGCCAAACGCATAGAAAGGCTTGTTCTTCCAATAAGTAAGATTGTGTCTGCAGTGATATCCGCTCTTGCAGTAACTGCTAATTTCGTAGTGGTTGTAACCTGCATCCGAAAGCATCCTAGACGCCATCTTATAAAACTCAGCTGACCGTGTTTCTGAAGGCAACGGGAACTCACCTGGTGTGTACCTGCAAACATAAAAATTCCAACTTCAAAACCAAATTCATTCCAAAACTAAAACCACAGATTTCATCACTTGCTCCATTACTTACAACACCCCGAATTTCGTGCCTTGTTCGACTTGCAAATCATAAACCGAAACATGGGTTGGACGAGCTTCAACCGTCAGCCTCAAGCTCTCCTCCCACATTTCCGGGGTCTGGTGAGGCAGAGAAGAGATAAGATCCACGCTCCAGTTCTCAACCCCACATTCCCCAACAATCTCCATAGCCTCGTAGACTTCCCTAAGATCATGAGCTCTCCCACAAGCTTTCAACAGCTCTTCCTGAAACGCCTGAACTCCCAATGACAACCTATTCACACCCAGCTCCATCATTCCCCTCATCTTCTTCGCATCGAAAGTCCCCGGGTCCATCTCCATCGACACCTCAGCCTCCGAACTCAACCCGAATTTCAACCTCAACGTCTCTAAAACGGAATTAACGAGCTCTGGCGGCACAAGAGACGGCGTGCCACCGCCAAAAAACACCGTCTCCAGAGGCGGGTTGGTCTTATTTTCGACTTTCGTGGCGTTGATTTCTCGGCAGAGTAACCGGACGTAGTTTGTCATTCGCGGGTCATCGTCGGTTTGGGTGGAAGCAGAGCCGAGGGCGACGATTGTGAAGTCGCAGTAGTGGCATCGCTTCCGGCAGAAAGGGAGGTGGATGTAGGCGGAAGTGGGAAGCGGGAGAATGGTGGCGGGGGTTTTGGTTGAGGCATTTTGTCGAACAGTTGGCGCAGTGTGTGCGAAGCAGGTGAAGATAGTGCCCGGCGGTGGCTTCGGCGGCGATAGGCGTTTGGCGGGAAAGGTTGAGAAAATGGGAGCGAAGCTTGATTTAAGCATAATGGAGCCGCCTAGCCGGGATAATAAAGCGAGGAGCGCGAGCAAATAGCTTTCTGCCCGTTATTGCGAAATTGGCAATGGCTTTACTGGTTTACTGGTCTATATGAAACACGTGAACGACGACGTTTTATCGATTTAAAATATTATCGCGACATTGTGTAAAATGATTAGAAATCAACAGATAAAAATTTAATATCAACCATATATTGGTGACATAACATATCAAAAATTGATACAGGCAACGATAAGATATCGACTTGGAAAAATTTAATACCAACGATATATCGATAACATAACAGATTAAAGATAGATACATATAAGGATTAGATATCAATTTGAAGAGTTTAGTTACAACTTCAAAAATGTGTCTCATTTTACCCGTTTTGTGAATATCTTGCCTCATGTTGGCCGTCCTACATCTGAGTTGACCATTTTGCGTTTCAAATAGGAGAACAACTTACATAGAATAAAATCATCGCCAACACATCCCAACCCATATACTACTAAACCAAAACGCTACATAATGGTGGAATTGGATCATCTCCTGAGCTTGGGCTCAAGAGCCTCCTGACCAACACATAAGGACCGTTAGATTTTGATCCAACAGCTAAAATAGAGGACCTTCCTAAAAGTTATAATAATTGTAGTCGTTAAATCAAAATCCAACAACCTGATCAGGAGGCTTCTGAGCCCGAGCTCAGAAGAGGATCCAATTCCGCGTAATGGTAACTCATTCCATGCAACTCATTTCCTCAAAAGTCGACCAAAACAGACAAAATGTACGAAAAGACGTGAGCCAGCCAGGTGAGTGAGTGGATGAAATTGATAACAATCTAAAAATTGGGAGGACCAAAGTGAAAAGAATGGAATTAAAGAGTTGACCACAATGAGAAAGTAAATAGCAAACAAACTGTGAAATGGAAGCTCAAAACATACAAACTGGTTATGCAATGGAAGTTACAACTTGTTTAGGATCAAGTTACAAAACTGTACGAAACTAGTTTGTTTTATCTCGTCACACAAGATGTTTCACCATGTAAGGTCCTTCGAGTTCGTAGCCTAATTTCCTATAGTAATGACGAGTTCCTACTCCAGAAATGACAGCAATCTTTTTCGACCTATGCTCCCTGCTAGCAATCCGCTTGGCCTCCTCCATCAAAAGGGTTCCATAACCCTGTTTGAATCAATTAGGGCATGGAACATGTTAGACAGAATACTCCTATGATTTATGAAGTTTGATGAGGCAGATCAACCCCAACATATTCATCTCAACACTTACGGTAACATAAAACAATTGATGTACGAGCTACATTACCTGGTGTTGCAGCTTGTCAGAATCCCGCCCGTGAACTGGAACAGCAGTTCCATAAACATGGAGTTCACGAACAATAGAGCACTTCCCCATGAGTTCGGGACAAGAAGTATTGCGGCCACACTTTCTTAAACGCAGTAACCCGACAAGAATGTCCTATTTACAATAAGAATCAAACAAAATCATGTTAAAGTGTCAGTATAGACAACCTGCCCACCGGGTAAAACTCAAGCTATAAGATTCTGTGCACAAATCACTATGCAAATCCGAGAAACAAGGAAGTTTTGGAAAGTGAGATCCTCAGTTCATCTATATATGCTGAAGCGAAAATTAAATTAGATATTCTACTCAATATTACAATCATCATCTTCAGGTATTTATAGAAGGAATACCTGGCGAGTATCTTCATATGAAAGAAATGTTTCCCATCCTTCATTTGCCGTATAATCACGACGAACAAGCTCCACTTGGTCCGGCCTAATTTTGTGATGTATGTCCTAGAACCATCAAGAATGTTCAGTATAGTTTCATTCTAGGGATAGGGGTGGAAGGTCAAATTTGAAGCCTCATCAGTATAAAGCATATTCAAACAAGAATGACTACCGGCATACCTGAATTCCAGCCTCTCGTGTTCGAACATCACGGCACTTCAAGCCCAAGTCTTCCATCCGAGCCAAAGCTAACTCCCGAAGATTTCCTTTCTCAACCCCAGAAGTAACAAGAGGCATTGGAATGTCTCGCTGAACTCTATAAACACGTGTCCAAGGGGGCACCATAGCTAGGATCCTTGCTACAATGTCCACAAGTTGCTCAGGTGGGTAATTTCTATACCTGAAAAGAAGAAAGGAAACTGCAATTACTTTCCAAACACAAACCTAAACACAATCAGTATTTTCCAATAAGTGCTGCACCGTTTAGTAAGACACGTAATAGATTTCATAATGCTCTATATCTGAATTCCTTGTAATAAGTTTTGTATAAAATTCATAATAAAATCATACCTGCCAGTTTTCCAAAGCTCATAAAGTCCAGTTCCACGGATTACAAGTGTTGGATAAATTTTAAGCCCATCTGCTCGGAACGATGGGCTCTCGAAAAACTCCCGAAAACTCTCCATGTCTCTCTCTACTCCTACATTTGGAAGATCAGGCATCATGTGTGCAACCACCTAGAGAAATGCATAAAATTATTAGTGTGAAAACAAAATTATATCAACCTGAACGACTAGAATACACGGCATAAATGCATATTGTAAATAGATAGTCCTCAAGACTTTACATATTGCAATTTATAGTACTACGGCCGTACAAACACACGCCTCTTCTTGAACTTAGAGAGAATTAATGGTAGCATCAAAACCAACTAGGTTTCGATAAAATATTCTCACAAGAGCATAACATAATTTGAAAAATATCTCCAAGCTGACGTATAATGACAGATTAATCTTCTATCGGTACAGAAAAAGGTAAGTGACTTTTAAGATAGGGAAATAGGCTGACCTTGAAACCAGCATCCTTTGCCAAGCAAAAGCAATCAGCCACTGCAGCAACAGTATGACCTCTATTGGTATCACGAGCCACATCCTCATACGTACTCTGAACGCCAATCTCTAGTCTTGTACAACCATAAGAAAGCATTTGTCTCAAGTGAGGTCCAAGGCAATAATCTGGCCTCCTGCAAGGCAAAAAGTTACAATCACCTCTGTTGACTTTCTGGACTGGCCCGATCAATTGATCAATAGATGGGAAGTTAAAAAATTACAGTCAACCAAGTTAAATACAAGAATGAGAAATTAACGGCTTCAATAATAAGACTCACGTTTCAATGGTCATTCCAATACATTTAGTAGCACCATGCTCAGAGTAGGCAACCGCCTCTTCAACATTGGCGGAAGTGTGTCCTGATAACGCGTCGTGCAGATTCCTAATAAAGTAATCACGGTAATCCGCTGGCAAAGACATGAACGTACCACCCATTAGGATGAACTCAACCTGAAAACACAAATCCATTACGAGTGAGAACCCCACACATAGGATTATTTCTCTATCACGGCAATCTGCGCAGCCGAAAATAAGTTCTTTAAGCTCTAAGAAACAGTCCGAACCTTGTCTACACTGTGACCCAATCTCTTCAGCTGATCTATCCTGCTTCTAGCCTGGACATATGGGTTGTATCTAAACACACAAAACCAAAAGTTTAACAACCAAATTAACTTCACTAATCCGATTTTAAACACCAACTCCTTCAAATAATCTCTTAATTACAAAGCTTTCACTTTCATAGTGAAACATCAATCAAGCCGAAAACTTTAAACTTGGAAACGAATCAATTAATAACATAAAACTTGAATTGCCTATCAACTGTTCGATAAAAAGCGTCAACGAACTAAAGAAAGCCATACCTGGCCCGAATTGCGCGCATGCTGGTAGGCTCGTATCCAGTGTAAGACTGAGTGCTGTACTCGAAGTCCGAATCGGGACCACCGGGGCAGTACACGCAGATATTCCCGGTGGTGGCGATGTGGGGGCACCGATGAGGCTTCGACATCACGGCCACGACGGCGATGCCCGAGGCGGTTCGGACCGGCTTGGCCCGGAGCTTGGGGAGAAGAGCCTCGCGGTCGGACTCGGGCAGAGCCGCGATCATTTCGACCAGCTTCGGCGCACGTGCGAGGCCGTACTTGCGGCACGCGGTGGTCTTGAGGGCGTTTAGGTCGACGTTTTGGCCTTTCCGGGAGAGGTCGACCATGGAGCTGACGATTTCGGCTATGGCTCGGACCCGGGCCTCTTCTTCGGATAGTCCATGGGCTTCGAATCCGCCCCGACCCGGCCGGGGTTGCTTTCTCTCGGATACTGGTAGCACTGCCGTCGCCATGGGAGAGTAAAGAGGGAAGCGAGGAAAAGAGGTCTGGAACCGCCGTTTCTACGCTTCAGCTCGGGTTTATTAAGGTTTAACTAATTTTTTTTTCTTTTTATCAAACCTTTATGGTTTTTTGGTCATTTAAACAGACTCCAAGTAAATATCCAAACACATCTTATTATAACAGCAAAACAGTAATTTGTGGGGATAGATTTTATTTTTTATTTTTTTATTAAAATGTATTCCTAGAAGAGGATTTCGTTTTTATTTTATTTTTATTTTATTTTTAAGGAGGACAACTTGTCGCAAATCACGGTTATCCATCAATTTCGAAGGCTGTGAAAACTCACAGAGATATTTCATCACTTGGAAGCAACTTTTTCTCTTCATTAATTATAGGTGCACGAATTGAAACTTTAAAAATAATTTCTGAAAAGTTTAGGGTGTAAATTGAAGAACACACCCAAACTTCCTAGTGTAAAATGGAGTTAGCCCTTCTTTTTATTACAAACGCTCTATAAGCTAGATTAAGACATAGGGTTTTAACCTCGGGAGACCATATTCATCAGGGCAAAGCTACCACATACATATACATATGTATTAAGATTTTATTTGATAAATGTGTTTATTTTATCTCGTTATATCCTTTTGTAGAATATGTTGTTTGTGTGCATGTGGTCCAATATCTTAATACATAAGGTTTTTGGGTTTCTACCCATACGTCCAGGCTCAAAACTTTGGCGTCCCCCTAAATTATTGTAATAGTTTCAAACCATTTCCTCCTCCTAATAATAGTAAAAGATTATAAAAAAATCTGTTGTTTGTCTTATTTGCCTCTTTCAAAATAGAATAATGCTCAAAAGAGAGGGGATTCAAACTTGAGAAGTAAATCTTCATTGCTAGTTTCTGAGGAGAAAATACAAATCGACAATTTCGAAAGAGAAGAAAAACAGTGATATTACCTAGCGGCGTGAACCGTACAAACAGAAGGCCGACATAATTTTGATCTTTTTGGTTGATAAAACCAATAAGCTTTAGTATTTGATGACATTGGAGTGGGGGATGATAATTGTCCCCTTGGATAGACTGGAAGGTAGCCCGATATTCTTCTTCGCCATGGATGTACTTTCCGCTGACTCTAGTGCTCGGGAAGCTTGGAGGGCCATCTCAGCGTGGAGTTGCAGGCATGCCATAGCCATCTACAACACGAAAAAAGCATGTGAGCAACAAGTCATGGGGACACAGGTAAATTAAATGGACGTTGTCGCAATTAGAAACAATCAATGAAGATAAGAGAGCTGGCAATGAATGGAGAAAGGTTTCAGGGGGGGCAGAACGTTCATGTATACACCTATTATCGGATGAACAGCATGTGATGGTAGCTGTGATAGGGGGATGAATACAGTTGCTCCATTTCAAAACTTACGCAATTTAAGAAATATGACATCAGCAAATGCACCCTCCTCGAACAAAGTAAGAGTATAAAGTTCAAGAAATGGTTTTTGATAAAAATCACGGTGTCCTTAGGCCGTCTCCAATTTGGAGTGGAGGGGTTCAAAAACTTATAATCTTGCCCCCCAAACCTTCTCCAATGCATGTATGGTCGTGTGCACGTTGCAGTTGCTTACCGTGTAGCACTCTCTATCACTGTCAGATTCAGCTACATGAAGGGCCCATGTGCGCACCCATTCAAGCCCGCTAGAAATTTCAACATTTCCTTCAACCAAAGAGGTTGCTACATAAGAGGGATGAAGTGATAGCAGTACGCACGAAGCTGCAAAAAGGGCAGCTTTTCTAACATAAGCTTCCTTGTGATGACATATCTCCCTGCATGTAGTTAAAACCACAGTTTTAGTGACATTAAATACAGTTGAATGCATAAGTTCAATGAGAAAAGTGCTGTTAGAAAACCATAACCTAATCATCATTTTATTCTCAGAATTTTTTTGCAGCCAAGTCAAAAGACCGTTTTAAATATGTTTGCAGACATAAGGTATGCGCCTCAAGGTCAATATAAAGGGTCTGGTAACATTTTGAAATGTTGTTTGCTGTTTTTGTTCTCTGTTCAGTACCTGGATCTTAGCATATCTAGAAGAGGGGCTGCGAGTACAGATGCTTCTGGATGCATGGCTGCACATTTCATACAAACTCCAAGCATATAGATGAGTTTCCCCAGGACGAGAAAGTCTCTATCAAGCAAGTCAACACCCTGCCTTTTCTTATCAAAGCCCTGCATGGCAGGGAGCATAAACGCTGCTGCATACACTGGAAATTTATTATGGGACCATTCTATTTGGGCTTCTTGCCAATCTGTTGATTTTAGGCTCCTCTGGCGTGTCTTTCCTCTCTTAATCTGACCAGGTTTTGAAGGAAGTTCCCTCTCATAACGATTTGTCCAATTCAGTAAAGATTTTGATTCTGAAATCTCTTTCCAGGGGCCAGCTCCAGCAGGCCCTATGTCACTAGGCAAGAACCAAGCCTGGGTCTCTGACGTGGTTGATATGAGCGCCTTAGCCTGTTTAGGCTTTATAATTTTGGTATGAGCAAGCTCCTGAGCAGCCTCCGTCATGACATCAAGTATCATTATGCGTTGACTGACATCTATACTAGGAGAATACAGTAGTTTGTTTAATGTCTCCAGAGATTCCAATGGACATGTCACGAGCAAAGCAACCAATGCTCTTTGTCTCTTGTCTTCAGCTGAATCTTCCTCACCTTCTACGGCCAAGTCAGAACAACGAACCTGTACAAGAGTTCTCACAAGATCACTCGCTACGTGCTTAAGCTCATCAGGTGATGCTCGGACAAGTTTTTCAGCAACATTAAGAGCATTCTCCACCTGCAATATGAAAGTAAAATTAATGATCAAGGAGCCAGGGATAATATTCATCCCACTTGGGTAACTTACTACTGATTATTGTAAGAAGATCATCTGACTAAATTTTAAACCTATGAACTTGGTTTACTTACCCCATCAGCGTCATCGGATTTCCGAAGTGCTGCAACTACATCAACCAACTGTGAAAATTTTCTTTTCAAATCCGTGTCATCATCTGACAAATCATATGGCTGTAAAGATGACTCACTTGAAACATCAGAACTCTCACTACCATCGTCATTTTCATTGTCATCAGAGCCCGACTCGTAATTTAGTGCAACTGGATCGATGATCTCGTCTGGGTCAACCAACTTCGGTTCATATAATTTCCTATTTTTACTCTTCCCATTACTTGATATACCATCATTGGTTTTACAGGTTAAGTCCTTTTCCAGCACTGAGGTAGTAGATGCTTCAGGATTGTCTATACCCTGTTGTATGCAATTTGAGGTTACTGAAGTCACTTTCTCAGGGGTAGACAACCCAAATTCCCAGTCGATAGTGTCCCCAGTGCAGCTATCATCAAGGTATAGAGGATTGTTGGGGTCAATCACCTTGGAGAACACTAGAGCAACACTGCTGGCCATTTTCCGAACTAAATGATTTGGGCTTTCCAGCCTACCTGCCAGCAAAGAATACAAGATATATAATGATCGCTAACATTGCAAGACAGTATACCGATAGAGACAACGGTGAAGAATTTACAGCTCACTCCTTTGAGAATTGAGTGCATCACATCCTTAGTCTCGTCTAGTTCCTCTTTAGACATCTTCTCCAGGGAAAGGCCTACAGCTGCAGATACATCTAATATTGCAAGATTAAGGGACAACAAATTCCAAAATAAGTATAATAAAACAATGGTAGTTTCTATAGAAAAGTTACAGGTATAAGTTGCAGGGATTTCATATTTATGTTGTAGGCTTGTAGTGTCTACAAGGTTTCCCAATGTAAAGGCCAGACGTAAAAATCATCAGGAGTTATTGCAGACTAATATCAGATGCCGGATAAAAACATGAAGGATACAAGTTTGCTGCTCCATTGGGGCTGATTGCACAAACTCCTTGTTTGACCATACTGCTACCAGATGCTGCAATGTGTCCAAGAAATTTCGGGTATTGTGACCTTTAGCGAGTGAATTACTATCAGGTGGGCCTTCAAGAATAGCAAACTGAAGGATCCATCGCAGGCAGCAAACAGGAAATACTTTCCAGAGTAAAAATTTGTCAGAAAACATTGACCTAATAAACAGGAAATCTGAAATTAAATCCTTGTATAACACAAAACAATACTGCAAAATGAACTAGTAGCAAAACAATGCATTCTTTCCCATAGATAATAGAGCTTCAATGAAGTGAGTTTCATTCGCTCAAAAACCTTACTGACATGAACTTTTTCTACTATATGCCTATCTGATGATGTAATCAAAGACATAACAGTAATCACATGCTTGGATCCAATATTTCAGAAATTACTACCCAAAAAAAAAGTCAAGATGGATGGCAAAAAAACCAATTCTGCTAAATCAATTTCAACTTCAGATAAAACCAGGGAGAAGAGGGTGAAGGAAAGGAAATATATTCACGGACCTCACTGATATCTGGTATTGAGAAACCCGATGAAATAATAGCCAAAGAATCCAGTAGGCTTCAACATCACTGACACGTTCAGATGCAAGCTGATGCAAAAGTTGCTCAGACATTCTTTCTACAGCATATGAATCGCTCATTGCTTGTATCACATTCAGCCAAAATTGGGATTCTGGGTTTGATTCAAAAACATCTGAGACAAGTGGCTCTATATTTGATGATAATAAGCTCCGTACGTGACCAAGAATCCGGGGGATTATCTCACTTAAAAGTACATCTGTGAAAAACTCAAAAAAGAAAAACACTTTGATTACAAATCCATCGACATCTTACCAGAATACTCTTGCATATCAATTGTCATGCTCTACTGACCAGAGAATAAATGCAATTCTTGCACAAACAGTTTCTCCACTGTGATGCTTAAAATTATAATAGTTACCTACAGATCCACGTCGACATATACGAGAAAATGTTTCCCCAACAAATAGTAATGTCCCATTCATGTCACTTTTAAGAAACGCTCCATCTAATAGATTTGTATTCCTCTCTTCTGCTAGAGAAAGAAGCTGAACTGTAACTTGCTTGAAGAACAAACTATAGTACTTATGTCAAGATAAACAAAAAATTGGCAGTAACGGAAAATTTTTGATCTGCATATAAGTAGAGCTATCATATTTCTAACTGCACTATGTTAAAATAATAAAAATAGAAAATTTAAACTATAACCATTATCACGGAATACACTTTTTCTAAGTATACACAAGTATTTGGTACAATTATCCAGCACACGAGATAAAAGGATACTGTGAAGAAAGAGAAGTTGGAGCTCTCAATTGTGCTTTGTCAGGTATGGATGCAACAATCTGTGCCACTCTAGATACAGCTGGCTTAAGATTTTCGTTTATATAATCTTCAGATTGACAAGAACCACCAAATTCTCTAGCCACCTGGAGCACCCCATTATTTTCAAGCAAGCAGAGTATGAGTAATCTGTGTAATGGTAGAAAAAAGTCCGAGAGGTTAAGTGTTAGTAAAGAATGATATTTCAGATATCCATCCTAAATCCACACGATAGATAGTGGAATGACTGAACCCCTTATTGTTTTCAACTAACCACCAGACAGTAACAGGCCCTTATTCAGTACCTTTCAGTATTAGAGTGAATGGCCTTAACATCAAGATCATCACCTCCACTCTTCTGCAAACAAGGGACCAAGGTCTGAACTACCTCGGTGGCAAGTCCATGAACAAAGAAAACATCATACACATGTTTACGTGCTGATAGGGGGAAACAAGCTAGCCAGTTGGAAGCAAGATCTGCACACAACACCAAAACAAATCATATGTAAAGGCATGCACAAAAGCGTCAACAGTAAAAAAAATGGGTGAGCCAAAACCAATGAAAGAGATGCCAAATTTTCCTCAAGAATCTCCACGAAAATCAGCTATCAATTATAATCTTTACGTTTTATAAACCTCCATTTGATTCAACGCCATTCTCTACACGCCTAGAGTGTTGGTGATTTGACTGACTTACATATATTTCTCTTCCCAAAACTCGAATTTTTGAAACTTACGGCCAAATGAATAAAAGCTGAGATATATAAGAAAACTCCACACACAAAAATTCAAGAAAACATGATGGCAATAGAAAATAGAGCTAAGAAAAGTACCAATTAACAGAAACCGAGCAAATGTCGAAAATGCAGCTCCTCCGTAGAATGCCTGCCACCACTCTCTTCTCTCAGCTGCAGAAGGAGCCTCGGAACTAATTATCTGCACACAACACAACCACAGAAGCTCAAATCTCTAAGAAAACTCGCTGCAACAAATAAATTTCGATAAAAATTCGTGAAATTTCAAAATTTTCAAATTTCACATCAGCCAATAGCTCACCTGCTCTCTGTATTGCTCGTCAATAGCACCTGAAATTCCAAAACATTCAGCTCGCAAAACAATTCTTTTGTTTCATTTTCAATCAAACGACACAAGAAGTGAACAAATTTGCAAACTTTCGGTTTTGGAATTTTCTCGGAAACCAAACAGCCGGTTCAGGAACTCGGAAAATCTAGACTTTTCGGGTGAAACGCAGAAGCTGAAAAGTTACCTGAGAGAAGAGAGGCGTCGAGAGGGAAGAGAAGAACGGCGAGGGAGTGAAGCGCACAGATGACTTGGTCTACGTGCTTCGCCTTCTTCACGGTTGCGATTGCTTCTCCTACTTTCTCAAGAAGTTTCTCTTCTGCTTCGCTTCGTGTTTTCGGACCTTTCTTCTCCATGTTTGTTTGTTGCTCTCTGCAACAATCTGAAGCTTTTCGCGGCCGAAATTTTGTTGGCCGATACGCAGCGAGTCTGCTTTTCGGCGGCAGAAATAATCAGTTTCGGAAGAGACGGTTCGAGACTTCACGGCTGCGTTTGTTAACTTTGTTTTAATCTTTTTAGTTTTTATTTTGTTTATTTTTATTTAAACTTTTTTTTCTTTTAATATTAGCAATTTAATGGGGGCAGGTTTGGTAAAAATGATCATCTAATAAATTATTTATTTTCTTTTATCTTTTTCACTTGAAAATAATTAGATTTTAGTACCTTCTTTCGATATCCTTCCCAATTTAATTTTCTAGTATTCTAATCTTTTAAAACGGCTTAATTTTTCTCAATTTAAATAAGAAAAAATAAACAAAAACTGCATTGAATTAATTGGAAAAAGATTTCCCTATTATCATTTTTTTGTTATGTACTTCTCTTTTTTAGTAATGTATTTTAATTCATATTTAATTTATTTAATTTAATGATTAAAAATAAATAAAAATAAGAGTGTATAAATCATCTTTGTTACAAGTATGCCAAATTGACGCATTAAGATATTGCTAATATCTTTAGAAAATAAATATTAAATTTTCTCATATTTTTCTCACACAATGGTCGCCAGAGAAGTTGAAATATCTTTATGAGTTTTTTCGGCCTCGAGAAAAGTGGACTGTTCTAGCAAAGCCACCAGTTGATTCTTTTTTTCAAAAAAAAAAAACAAAACAAAATACCAATTTGAATTTCATACCAAAATATAAAAATAAAACTAGTTTCATTGATTTTAATATTTTTTAGGATAAAAACTAATTTTAGTTAATTGACCAAAAAACCAAAACAGGTTTGATTAAAAAAAAACCAAAAAGGTTTTAGTTAAACCTTAATAAACCCAAGTTGAAGCGTAGAAACGGCGGTTCCACTTTAACCTTTTTTACTCGCTTCCGTCTTTTCTCTCCCATGACGACTGTAGTGCTACCAATATTCGATATTAATGCATCTTTGTTGCGGCACGCGATGTTCTTGAGGGCGTTTAGGTCGACGTTTTGGCCTTTCCAGGAAAGGTTGACCATGGAGCTGACGATTTCGGCTATGGCTCAGACCCGGGCCTTTTGTCACATCCCCGCCCGAGGCGGATCACTTCTCAGGCCCGCTCCACCACCGTAGCACGATATTGTCAGCTTTGGGCCCCGACTACGCCATCACGGTTTTGTTTCTGGGAACTCACGAGCAACTTCCCAGTGGGTCACCCATCCTGGGAGTGTTCTGACCTCCTTCTCGCTTAACTTCGGAGTTCCTACGGAACCCGAAGCCAGTGAGCTCCCAAAAGGCCTCGTGCTCTGTAGGGATGGAAATATACATTTAAGGATCACTCCCCTGGGTGATGTGGGATGTTACACCTCTTCTTTGGATAGTCCATGGGCTTCGAATCCGCCCCGACCCGGCCGGGGTTGCTTTCAGGCGGGCTCAGATATTGGTAGCACTGCAGTCGCCATGGGAGAGAAAATAGGGAAGCGATGAAAAGAGCCGTTTCTACGTTTCAACTTGAGTTTTTTAAGGTTTAACTAAAACCTTTTTGGTTTTTTTTTTGTCAAACCTTTTTGGTTTTTTGGTCAATTAACTAAAATTATTATATATCCCACTACATGTGTTATTGGGTCAAAGGTAGGAGATGGGGGTTGGATCTAGTTTGGGTTTTCTGGGTGTATGTGTAATTGAAAATTTCAAACTCATCGCATTGCAAATTTTTTTTTGGATTTTCTGGGATTCATGTTCGAATTTTGGGGTTGGATTTGGTTTTGAAAATGGAACTATTGCAGATTTTTCTCCTATTTTGTTTCAATTTTGCCGAATCTGGGCTTGAAAATGGTTGTGGTTGCAGAGGCTCCGCAAAGGGATTATCGAGCCTTCTCTCATAGCTTCACAAGTACAATCAGAAAAAGATGATTTGTAAAAAGTGCTATACCGTTGACGGAAAACATGTATCTCGCTCCATCTTCGTCGATCTAGAGCCCATCGTCATCAACGAGGTTCACTATCATTGTAGCACCATCATCGTCCATCTTTGATCTTTGCTATCACTCAAGTCCCTCGGAGCATCCCCGATTTAGAGCCTCATGTCATTGTCGACACCATCTTCAACTGCCGGAGTCGGGAGATAGAGACATCGAGTTGGGATTAGGAGACATGAGCAAGAGAGATAGGGACAAAGGATGAGCTTGATGGGTTGCACCACTACAAGTTTGAGTCTTTGAGATTGAGATTCAGAGAGAGATAAAGTGTTGTGACTTGTGATAGGGTTAGGAATCAACGGTGTTGATTTGAGTGATATTAAATCAAAGGTGGAAACTGTCCAGGCTGGGTGCCTATTTTCTCAAAGAGGTATTCATCAATTTCCCCCCTGAACTTGTGACTATTGGCCAATTTCCCCCCTCAACTCTCATAATTAGTCAATTTGCACCATACTGTTAATTTTTTAATTTGATCATAATTAAACAAGTGTGTGTAAGAAACTAAATAAGATGTATGTTAATCATTTTCTTATGTCTTTATCCTATTACAAATAGATTAAAATTTAGAAATTTAGAATTTATCATAGATAGTATTATTAGTCATAATAAATCAGTATGGAGTAATTTTATTTGATTTTTTACTATACAAAATTGATAATGAAAAGGATTGATGTGTACATTTTTGTATGTGAATACAATTTTCTTTATAAAAGTGAAAGTTAAGTTCAAGTAAATTGCGGAGAATCGAGCTTTAGTGCAAAAATGGCTAGTCAATTCATAATTTTCGACTCCTTATTAAGAATAACCCATTTTATTGAAATAGGTCTGATCCATGAGTTTAGGATTATTATTTCTTCTTCTACATGCTTTAAACCCGATTCATAACTTTTTCTTATAATCAACCCATATCACATACTAATTGTATTATGTTTTTGTACATTTTACCCTATATTATGCAGGTGAGTTTATGTTAATTTTAGTACTTTGTTGGAAGTTATTAGAAAGATTGAAAGAAAAAAAAAGAATAGATGGGAAATTAAAAAAAATTAACAGTATGATGCAAATTGACTAATTATGAGAGTTGAGGGGGGAAATTGGCCAAATTAAAGTTGAGGGGGGAAATTGACTAATTATGAGAGTTGATGGGGGAAATTGACTAATTATGAGAGTTGATGGGGGAAATTGGCCAAAATTAAAGTTGAGGGGAGAAATTGGTCAATAGTCACAAATTCAGGGGGGAAATTGATGAATACCTCTTCCTCAAAATGTTGGACCCAACCACCCCCCCCCCCCCCCACCCCCAAAATCCCGTTTTCTATTTAGAATTTTCTATTTAGAATTTTTGGACCCGTCCTGATTCGGGGGCCCAAGGCCCGTTTTGCCCATCCCTAATTTGATGAACCGAAAATGATGCCTGATTTGTTGATGATGGTGCACTTTTCGAGTCCAAAAGAGAGGACTGAAGGTGAATGAAAGAAATTGATAGAGGGGAAGGAGGCTTTTTCTCGTTATAAAATCACCAAACTTCCAACAACAGTGTTAGCCTCCATTTTTTAGGCCTTTCCTGCGTGAGAAAATACTGGGACGAAAGTCTTATGCATCCTTTTCCTACGAAAAATCACTCAGAAACCTGAAGAGTGTAAAATTTAGTTAAAACTTTTTTTTGACAAATTATTTGTATGCATCTATTGTATTGTGTTAGTATTCATCTATCTTCTTGGTTTCTCTTTGGGACTGACGATCTGGATGTATCCATGCAAAATGAAGAACTTTCCATCTTTTTTCAAAGAAAATTTGAGATAGATAAGAAAAATGATACAGCTCCTCTTTGGGGGTTTAAATTGTTGAGAGTTGTCTGAGGGACAAAGTTTGCTATGTGCTTATATGATTTTGGTTACTTCACATATTGTCAATTGATTTTATGGTGAACCTCAATTTCATCCTGGTATTAGAGCAAGGTTGTCCACATGTGAAGCCCAACGGCCACATGCGTTCCACGTCACCCAGTTGTTGTTCATGTGTAGGCTTGAAAATCCGTCACACGTGAGGGGGCATGTTGAGAGTTGTCCCACATCGGTAAGAGATAAGGTTTGCTATGTGCTTATATGATCTTAGGTTACTCCTTATATTACCAATTGGTTTTATGGTGGAACCTAATTTCATCGTAAATATCCATATAGGAGAAACTTCGACAGAAATTGCCCAGTCTTTGTTTATTCATACATGAGAAATTTCTGGAGTTGCTTCCCCAATCTTGAATCTTTATTCATAGAGATTTGGAGGCAGGCGAGGTTCGACGAGGACTTTAAGTAGGGTAGATTTCTTGTTGGAAACTCCAAATCCTTGGCACATATCAACTGTTGCATTCGTTGGAGTAGAAATCTCAAACGCATGCAGAAAACTAGCCAGGTTCAAAAGCGTCAAGTGGAGGCCCAAATTTATGCCAGGGCATGCTCTTCGACCGCTACCAAAAGGCATTAACTCAAAATGCCGACCCTTGACATCGACATCCTTATGGCTTGTGAGAAATCTTTCCGGCTTGAACTCCATCGGGTCATCCCAAACCCGCGGGTCAGTATGAATCTTCCACGCGTTCACTATCAGCCACGTGCCTTTCGGGACATGGTGCCCTCCCACAATGCAGTCCTCGGTGAATTCTCTGTAGCCAGAGAATGTTGCATATAAACGCATCACTTCTTTAATAACGGCTTGCAGGTACACGAGATTATTGATATCTAATTCGTTCACTAGTCTTCCTTTGCCAACATGGTTGTCTAGTTCTTCATAGACTTTCTTCAAAGCATGGCGGTTGTCCAACAACATTGAGATTGCGCAGCCCATGAGCACGGAGGTTGGATCGCTTCCTCCAGCAATCAGATTCTGCAGAGTCATAATCAAGTTGCGTAATCGATACATATCCAATTATAATACAAAACAACGATTACAGATGGCTAAAAGAGAAGTTTGGTGCTGAATGCGAGTTAATTAAGAACATTCATACTATGTACCAAAACTGTTGCTTTCATGACGGTATCAGCATCAAACGATTCATGTTGCGCAACATTTTGTCTGTCGAGGACTGAAAGCATCAGGTCGATGAAATCTCGATTATTATCTCCATCCTTTGCTCTTCTCTGCTTGTGCTCCTCCAACCAGGACATAACTATGGTATCGAGCTCTTTGGCAGTTTTTTTCATAGCTTTTTCGTGCCCACCAATATCCAAAAACCTCAGCCATGGAACAGCATCCCCAAAGGCAAACAATCCAATAAAATGAAAGAGCTCCCTCACGGCCTTATGGCACCGAACTTCCTCTATCTCGTCACCCAAATTATTATATATATTTCCAGCAACCATCCTAAAAAACACCTTTAGAGTTAAATCGTTGAACCACTGCTTCAGCTCCACCAAAAGTTGTCCGGAACCATTTTCTTTTGAATCGTTTCTTTTGGTCCATTGATTGTATACCTCTTTTGTGGCCATCACTACTTCGGATTCTCGAACATGTTTGAATTGCTCAAGCATGTGGCTTGAGAGTAGCTCTTGGACTATAATTTTGCGCAAGTCACGCCAGTATGCACCGTACGGGCTTAACCCTAGCATGGCGTGGTTGTAGCTCAAGATTTCAGCGGCTATAGTTTTGGGACGTTGAGAAATAACCAAGTCGTTGGTGGTGAAGCACTCCTTTGCAGCCTCCCAAGTATTTACCACAAGGGCGGAGTGGATGCCAATTCTGATGCTGAAGACTGGTCCATACTTGTCCGCCAATGCTCCCAACGTTACATGGGGTGGAAGCTCGGGCCGTCTGAATAGGTAGAGGTGACCTACTAGAGGCCACCCTCCTGCCACTTTTGGTGGTTCAGGAAGTTTGGCATTTGCAGCAGCAGTTCTAAGCCTCCAAATTGTGATCATAGAGAAGGAAAACACAAGCATGGCAAAGAGTCCAGCTATGGAAGTGTTTAGGAACAAGAGAGAGAGATCCATTGTTGTCCCTGCGTTTGGATACAGGAATTGCAAATTAAAAGGAATTCTGAAACTACGGGATCCAAATCTCCACGATTTAAAACCGGACAATTGCAAATTTTATTGGTTGAAGATCATGTCGTCTTAAGCTTGTTACAACATGTTACCAATGCCAACTAGCAAAACAATGGATTAGAACCAAACACACTAACAAACCAATGGAGTAAAACCAAATCACAATGAGAAAATACTAAGAGCATGCAAAGCTTAGTTTTTAGTTCTTGTTCGACATGCAAAGATAACTATTAAGAGCAAAAAAGTTCTCCTATTTCAATCCCTAAGATACAGTGAAACGAAAATTGTGTTGAAACCAATGTGTATATATAATAATCAGAGGGATTATTTTCACTGTATATATATACACACGCAGCAGCAGCAACAGCAATTACCACAAAATGTAACAAAATCTAGCAGCTGCTTTCGAATCCACATTTACGGAGTATAAAATGAGGTTTGCGAGTTCATGAAATCATAATCCTCTCATATGGAGATGAAAGGAAGCTTAAGAGAGCGAGCTACTGGAGAAAAAGAAGTGACAAAGTAGGATTGCATGTTTAAAAATGTAAAGTGAGAAGACGAAGGTGAGGGATTTAGGAGAAAAGCAAGCTAGAGAGAACGGTTTTATCTTGAATTTAGCGAGTTATCTATTTCAATCAAATCCTAAAAACTGAACGAGACCTTCAAGAACACCGAGGGGATTTCACAAAGAAACCTTCAAGAAACTACAATCAATCTCAGTCATAAAATTCATCTGAAGTAATTAAAGATCCTTTAACAAACGCATCACAACCTTCATATCAGAACATAATCATAAACGAAAGACAGGTTGGAAATCTAACCTGCAATTGAAAGAAGAGTAGCAGAAGATTGACCTTCAATCCAAACAAGACTACAAGAAGAAAGAGAATAAATAACACAGTCCACTTTTTTTTTGCCTTTTCTGCATGTTCTTATCAGGAATTAATGTCACGAGGGAGGCATGACGCTAGTGAACAAAATCTGTTCAGAACTGTGAATTTCAACTCTATTCATTTAATTCACCAAAAATAAATTTTATTCATTTAAAACCAACAGATTTGAAATTTATATGTTTGGAAAAAATGTTTTAATGGAAGCGTATTTTTTCTTATGTACTTCTCTTTTTTAAATTATGAGTGAGACCAACTTGCTGTGCAGGTACAGGAAATAACCTTTAATCATATCCCTAGGCTTTGTAACGGTGTTGCTCACCGCTTAGCTAAGGGGTGGTTTGGGAGTGAGGTGCTTAAAAAAAAAAACACCCATGAAAAAAAGCTGTGAGGGTTTTAGGTGTTTGGTAAACTGAAAAAAAAAGGCTTATTTTGGAAACTGCTGTGAGAATAAGCTGAAATCAAAGGAAAAAGCTGAAGCTGCTATTTGCAGCTTTGGAAAACTGGCTTTTTTTCAAAGCACACGGAGCTACAATGCTCCTTTAATGAAAAGACCCACTATCAGACTGTTTTTTTTTTTTCAAAAGCACTTTTACAAAAAAGTTTACCAAACACTCTGCTGATTTATTTCACAGCCGCTTATTCTCACAGCACAGCCGCTTATTCTCACAGCAGCTTTTTTTCAAAGCACAGCAATACCAAACCAAGTTTGGTCTTTCAATTGATACCTCTAAAGTTTGGTTCGAGGAGCTACCTGATGTTACACGAGATGTCATCTTCCAAGACTCGTTTGCGATTGAAGTTTTTCATCAATATAAATCGTTTCCACTTAAAAGAATTATTGGTGAGACCGTATCCAAGAATTTTTCCATTTCTGGTGAGATGAGGATTTTCTTCTTACTCAAACAAGATAATTAAAGCAAAGTCCTAGCTTAGTGGTTAAGCTTTAGGTTGTTATATTCAGTTATGTATTATTTCTGAGTCCGCATCTTTGAGTTGATTAAGTACAAATTACTTAATCACAGAAGGCCAACTAAATAGTAATCTTAACAGTTTGATTACAACTCTAAATTTCAGTCGCGTTATGGCTGCATCTGACGCAGGACGAGCCGAGGAGTCTCGGGGAGACGAGGGATGGATGATTCACACGACCAAGTCAAATGCTTATTTTAAGGAGGAGAAAACTCTTCTTGGATTGACTTTTAATGGAGAAAACTCTCTTTTTGCCTCAACCTCTTGATCAGAACCATCACAACATACCATATCCCAAAAGAAAAAAGGAAGATGAAACCACATCTTGTTCATATCAACGAGACTACATTGTAATTTGCAATAAGTAGAACGAAGCGATCCCTGCTTAATCACAAAAGCTGATCACGTCACAACACTTGATGGTAATCTTAACACTTTGATTAACAGCTCTAAATTGCGTTTAGCGAAATCATCTCTCTAAGAAAATTACAGGCCAGTCGAGAAGGAGCCGATATCTATAACATATGGGCTTCCCTATCTCATTAACCAAAAGGTTTCTCAGTACACACTTTTCCTCCGTTACTTTGTCATCCTAAGACTAACTTTTAATCCACCTAAATCACCTGATTATATCTTAGTCACTTTACAGAAACAATTGCATTAAGTCAACAAGAACCTATGGACCTCTCTTTCACTCTTAGCATACGAACATCACGTTGCAGAAGTGTACAGTTTCTGGCAGAAACAATCCAAGCCCTTGGGGGAAAACCAATCCTTCTTCATCTGCAATTACCAAATGAAAGGTAGAGTCCATAATCGATACTGTTTTTAATTCTGCATCATAAGTAAAAACATATGACAAAAGGTAAAACTTACAAAGTAGGGGTAGCCCTCAGTGCTGAAATTCTCGGGAGCACCTTCCATGAACAAGTTAATGTAGTAGAGAACAAAGTTACCACACTCGAAATCATCTCTCTGTTGTGGCACCTGAAATTTTTTCTTTTTTAGGAAAAGGATTTTTAATGTGAACATCGAAAGTAACAAAGAGACTGTTAAGATCACCTCAGGCACCAACAAAGGAATTCGGTAGATAAGATCTTTCTTCTCAGGTCTTCCCTCTTCCATAAAAATGTCCAGTACAAATCTGAAAACGATGGAAAACACACATCAAACACCTAATAAGGGAACTGTAGCCTAAAAAAAATACAAATGCGATACACAACTTGCCAAAGAAAACCATACTTTCTTATATATTCTTCATACCGCCCCGGATCAGCACCTTGAAGAGAATCAAGCAACAGCATACATGGTCTTTGGGTTTCCGACTGCAGACTCTCACCAAAATGGCATAGAATTAGGAGGTTCCAGTGGCTCCTGAAAAGGAAACGTTTCAGAAGAGAAAATGTTGGAACTCCACGCATTCAGAGAATGGAACGAATTTAGCTCAGGGTAATGGAAGAAAGCTACCAGCAAACGATAGGAACAATGACATATTTCTTTGAGAAGATACACTTATTCTTAATCCACTTCAGCACCTTGGTCTTAATGTCTCGTTTAAGTTCTTTGTGAATGTTTTGTTGCAAGTACAAGCTAAACCATAAACAGTCAAGGTAAGCGAAAGAGGTCCTCTTGTCTTCTGAAAAGCTGTTCCACAAGTTCCTACACATTCCAAACAAATTTTTAAATCCAATTCGACAAATTAAAGGGTTCTTACTCACGAACGATAATTTGAAAGACTCACTCAAAGTAACGCATGAAATCTCCAGAGTCTAGCTTTTCCTTTTTTCGTGAAACTGCACGCTCGGCAACCTTGTGAGGCCTCATCAGCTCTTTCACCTCTTCTTTTTTCCCAAATCTCTTTGACCTCTCGTGGCGAGTGAAGCGGGGAGGGCATTCCAAAAGGCACATTGAACTCTTCTTTACCTCTTTAATATCCCCTAGAGTTATTCTCTTCTTTTGAACAATCGAAGACGCAAAAACATGCCTCCAGCACGAGCGATGTTTCGACACATTTTGTCTGAAAAGCTCTGTTGGAGTACAAACACTAAAACCCATCAACCATTCACCAGCATTGAACTTACAACCAGAACAATAACAAAACAAATCATACAAAAAAATCCTTCAACCGAAACGGTTCGGATTTTAATCTAAATTCCATCACCAAACCCTAAACCCTTGCAGAAACCGGCTTGCAAGGGAAAGGTTCCAGGAGCTCATATTCTAATCCAAAATGCTCAATGCGGGCACACTGGCATCCGAAAAATCTTAAAAAGATAGAAATTTTCATCTAATTTCCATTTTTTACGTTTTATTTAAAAAATTTCATCTCATCCCACCATTTTTCTCTTGAATTAAAAACAAAAACTTCACCTGTTGCCTAAAAATCCGAAGAAAAATTATATAAAGTTGGAAACTTTGAACAATAACTATCTGTACGTTGAGTTGGTAAACGCAGGAAAGCAAGAAAAATGGCAGCGACAGAAGAAGAGTAAAAGACAGAGATGGGTTGGTCGGGAAGGCGAAGGAGAACATACCTGAGATTGGAGAGTGTAAGTCGGAGGAGTCGGAGTCGGTGTCGGTGTCGGTGACGGTGTCCGTGTCGGAGGAGTCGAGGACGATTTCGACGGTGGTGGGTTTTTTGTTTCTGTTGGACTTTCTCGTCCGTGACATTTCGAAACACAAGTACTACAGAGCTTGCTTGCAACAGAGTTACAGAGCTTTTCCCAGAGGCTTTCTCTTGGGTCATTGCATTTGTGGGGGAAAATATGGACCGTCGATTTTGTTGTCCAACGACGCTCGCGATTCTCTGGATCATTGGGGCTTTTGGTTCTTCACTTCGCGAATTGTGATTAGTCCATAAACTTTATCCAAACGTGTTTAAATCAACTTATGAAAGTTGAATACAATATTAGTTGTTCAATTTGCATTATGCAATGTGCTTAATAGATTGATCATGGCCAATTTACATAGCTATTGATAATCTTAGGTATTGTAGGACAATCGACATTTTAGAAGGGTTTGGTTTAGGTAACTAAACCGAGTAATTGACAAGTGTTTATTTTTTGAAACTCTTGCGGTTTAGAGTATTACTATCAGGGTCGGTCCTGAGAATAAGTGTTTATCTTTTGAAACTTTTGTGCCGGTCTTAAGAATTTGTAGGCCCATAACGAGAAATTAAATGAGGGGCCCTTGCACTAGGAATTTTTTTTTTAAGGAAAACTAATGAAAAATGTTTGAAAACTTTGAGTTTTAACGATAAGGACAAAATAAAGGGTAAAGTGAATAGTACCAGTATTGACTTTTTAGTGTAAAAATGTGGTTTTTCGTTAAAATAAACAGTACCGGGGGCTTTTCGTTAAAGTTCCATTTTTTTTATCATACACTAAAACTAAAAGGTAAAATTTCAATAGAAATTCGCCATCAATTAGAATCAACATCTTCAAGTAACAAAACTATCGTTTTACAACTTTTTAATCAACTAAAAATAAAATATAATCAAGCAATGCACCCAAAAGATATAATCAATCATAACATGAACGATATTCCGCTACGCATACGAGATACCTAATATCTTAATTAGTCAATCAGATGGGTGGATTTTGAATCTTTACTCAAACCAATTTTTTTTTTTTTAAATTAGATTTAGGGTTGAGCTATAAAATTTCAAGAGGAATTGAAAAGAATTTTTGGGAGAAAATGACGCGGTGAATAATGTTACGGATATAGGAATCACGAACGGCCATCCTTGGATAGAACTTTGAAATGCCAAAAGCTGTGATAGAAACTCTTGTTTTTGAATTTTTATTGAATTGAAAGGTTGCTCAAGCCTAGGAATAGACTATAAAGCTTGCTCAAGAAAATTAAAAGATAAGCAATAAAGCCCTTGAAACCTCAAAAGGCAAACAATAAAGAGCATAAAACCCATGAAACCCCAAAAGACAAACAATAAAAAAAACCTCATTTATTAGTTACTTGCAGTTTTGACGGATTTCTATGAAAGACGGCTCAAACCACTTTTGTGAGAGAATTGCTTTAACGGATTTCTGGCTAGCCACTTTTGAAAGAGAAAGGAACAGCTCTTCTACGAACGCGTTATGGCTTAGTGAGAGAAAGTTACACCAAATGAAAGTAGCATTCATTTGAACAACCTAAAAAGTATGAAACATCCACTTCTAGATATGGCAACAACAAATAATATTTTAACCCCTGAATTACAAATTCTCCAATCACTTTTCTTAATTAAATGGTGATTCCTTCTTTTACTATTCCGCATCTAAAATAACACCAACTACGTCATATGTGAAAAAAAATGAGATAGATGAGCGACAGAATAGTGAAATCCTAACGTGAAAAACAAAAGGGTTAACATTGAAGACACCCCATTAATTCTCTCGTTTCCTACTCTTCACTTTCTCCTCTCCCATTCTTACCTCGCCATAGAGCCCGAGGATGATTGATGACAACTCCAACCCTCAAATCTGTTGTCGCTAACCTTTGATCAAAGTGTAGAAGTGGTCGACGACAATCTATAGTATCATTCTTCAATGACAATCTCATATATGATGTGAAATCATATTTGACTTTGAGTCTAACTTTAGAGTTAAAAGTGCATTGCACAATTATATTTAACTCTAAATTGGACTTAATCTCTCTCTAATACATAAGATTAAAAAGTTAAATTCAAAATTGACTTGGCATTGGAGTTTTAATCACTTGCATTGCCACATTTGGAGTCAAATATGACTTTTAACCTTTGTATTCTAAATCGAAGACAACCTCATATACCGAAATGCAAGTCCAAATTTTTAACATTTACTGGTTTGGTCTGGTCCGGTTCACCTTTGTTATCCAACAATTAGCTAACAATTGGAGTCGATTGAGTTTTTATATTGCTTCTCGAAAATGCAATGGAGCGGCTTCATTTATAATGAGGAATAGAGGCACTATAGATTGGGTATGACGTTCTTGGGATGATTGTCTAAAATTTTGGCCAAAAAATGTAAACGTTTCAATCCGTATTTAATAATATCTACTATCGTTTGACCACAAAAAAAAAAAAAAAAAAACACAATAAAGACTATGTTGTGACACAAATTCTAGCGCAAGTATGATTTTGTAAAGGCACGGGAATGAGAAATGCACATAACATAAATTTCTCAACTCTCTCATCTTTCTTTGACGCACCATCTCTCACTCTCTCCCTTCAATAAAATAGGCCGCAACACACTACAATTACCCTTTTTTACTTTTTCCTTCCCTTGATTTACTAAGGGGGTGTAGTCAACTTGGATTTCAGAGGATTTTAATAGACTTTTTTAAGTGACATATTTTAGAGGATTTTAATAGATTCTACTAGCTTATATGGATTTCACCTATAGATTTGTATGGATTTTTTCCATGGATTTCTTAGGACTTTTATCTTGCCAATCAATGGAGAGCCTACATATGAATTCATCCCTAATTTCTCCTCAACTACAAAACACTCCACCCACGGACCCAAACTCAAATCCACCATGTCCCCAGATGCTCAAGAACCGTCGCCAAAATTGTTTCATTAGGCTCAAATCCATCACCCCTCATTTCCCGGAACAACCCTCATCGCATCTCCAGCACACCTCATATTGCACTACCCAGCAATCATGGAATTACACTGTAACAACCCGTCCCAATTAATAATGGATTTTGGAACGAAAGGATATTTTGGTATTTTCATTATGGTTGGACTAGATATTTTGAAATGGGTTGCTTTTGGGCCTTATTTTATATTTGGTGTGCCCAAGTGGGCCCCACTCCTTTTGGTTTGTCTTCCGGCCCTCTTCCCTTTCTTCCTTTTGGATCTGTGAACTCTCTCTCACACAACTCTCTCATCTCCCTCCCTTACTTTCTTTCATTCTCTCTATCTCTCATCTCTCCTCGAGCTCTTTCTCTCTCCAACTCTCCCTCTCCTTTCTGAACCACACACGCACACAGAGCAACCACAACCACCTCAAACCACCACCATCTGGACGAAGAGGATTCGAAAACCCCAAGCTAAGCACCAGGAAACCTTACAGTGACGGTGTCACTGTTCATTGTCTTCCCCGACGTGTTTCGTGATTTTTCAACGTTAGTAAGCTTTTAGAAATTCTTGGGATGTGTTTTAGAGTTAGATCGAAGCTTATTTTGAGTTGTACATATGTGTTAATAGCAGAAAATAGCTCGAAGTAGCTTTTCCTAGTTTTTCGGCGAGCACCGCCACTTTTGAGGCATTTTCCGGTCAAACCACGACAAGTTAGCCATCGTGTAAGGTACCATTCTGTTCATCTCATCAAGTAATACAACTTTGGTTTTTGAATCACTTGAATTGGTTGAGTATCGAATAAGTTATGGGCGTTTGAATTTGTGCCCATAAACTGGCCAAACTTGGCCTAAAAACGGGTTACACCCGACCCACAACCCTAGCCGGCCCAATGTTATTGGGCCATAGAACTTGGCCCAAACTTTCGGCCTAATCTATAATTGTGACCTATTGAACGCAACCCAGTTACAAGCCTAAACCTAAATGAGACTCAGCCCAACCCTTTAGCCTGGACCCAACCCAACAAGCCAAGCCCAAGCCCAAGCCCAACTACCTCAGGCCCAAACCCAAGGAAAACCGGCCCAACCCATAACCAATCACAGAACCCAGGCCGCGAGCACCCAGGTTTTGGTCGACGAGTGGAGCACACGCTCCTCCACCGGAGGTACCATGCTCTGCCACCGTCCACACAACCCAAATCAGCGCATACGGCAGCGCATGAAGGTGCGTGCAACGGCGCATGGGGGTACCCAAGGTCCCATTTTATGTTTTTCGACGTCCTGAATCCGTTTATAACGTACGTTTCCCAAAATTTAATTGTTTTAGTAAAATTTTATTAATTAGTACCTTTATGTGCTTAGGTGCAAGTGTTTATGGCGTTTCCATCCTCTCTAGTTTGCATGGCTCTTTGACGGCGAAGTATCTGTGAGTGGACCCCTTCCAAAATGTATGTTTTACTATTAGAAATGCATACATGAAAAACATGATTTTATGTCTATGTTTTATGAAACGTTTATGAATAAATTGGTTTCATGCTTTATGAATTATCATGCTTATTCGACTTTACGTTCTTAGTGGTATATATGATTGATGACTATATACCCACTTATGAACGTGGTTTTACGATATGACATTTTAGTTACTAAGCTTCGATTTAAGATATATATATATATATTTATTAGAAATATTATGTATATGTTTTATGTGCTTATTTAATGACTATTCATATGATACTGCCCACGGGCGAATGATACTTATATTGGCTTCGGCCGGAAGATACTTATATTGGCTTCGGTCAGGCGTTTGGTTGGTGGCTTCGGTCGGAAGATATTTATATGGGCTTCAGCAGGGCATTTGGTTAGTGGCTTCGGCCGGAAGATACTTATATATTGGCTTCGGCCAGAAGATGTAGTGCCTACAGGCGATTGTGATGATACTACTAAACACAACATTATATACAATATATGTTTTACACAAAGGTTTTATGGCATGCTAGGGTTTTCGGAAAACTTATTACATATACTATTGAGTTTTCATAAACTTTGGGGGTTAGTACGTTGATGAATAACTGTTTCGGTATTACTTATATATAAACTTGGTCCACTCATGTTTTGTTTTGCGCCCCCTCAGGACTTAGAATCGAGAAGTACAATCCCGATGTCAAGGCACTCCCGCATCGGCATCTTCGAGTCCTCTTGGTGTAGGATCCATCTCCTTGTTCATTCAATTTCATATTATTCCTTTTTAGTGTCTCATATTTCGTTGTATGCTCTGAATACGTTCCATAAATGCATATTCATTATAATTAAATTTTCAAGTTTTATTTATGTCGGTTAATTGTTCTTAGTTCTCATGCATCCTAATATGGCATTGTCACCTTCAGGTGTCGGCCAACACATGCTTACCCGGGTGTTTGGTAAATATTAGGGTTTGGTGTGTCATACACAAAACCAAATCCCTCTCAATAATTTCATCAAACACTTTCCATGCAAAAACACACTCACCACACCTTGCATACATAGTAATCAAAGAGTGACTCACTTGTCCATCTTTATTCAATGCCATCCATGATTTGTATTGGATTCGAGCAACAACAAACACTCACAAGCTTTAATCGCAACCTTACTTGCAACGACATGGGATTGTTCATCCAATAAAGGCAAAGCACAAAAATCAAACCCATTTTGGCAGTGCGTGGGTGGGATTGTTCATCCAATATGGCAATGGGTGGGTCATGGGGAGGGATGAGGTGTGGTGAAAGTAAGTTAGAGAAATGAGGATTTGGAAACATGTTATGTATAGATGGTGAGCTACTCACCGGGTTCTTAGGCAGGGCCAAAAATGAGGAAGATTATTCCTCTTCTACATATAGAATCCTTTGTTCTTGAAATGAATATCCTTGGGGTGAATGTTGGATTATTTATGGCATTTGTTATTTATACTTCTACTCTCAAATCCATCAAAATCCTTCACCCATTAAAATCTTAAGCAAATCCTTGATATTTTCACTACACCTAGACTTCTGTGAACTTTTTAAAATCATAATCGACTACCCATAGATTTGGATATATTCTTTAAAATTCTTTAAAATTCTAATTTGACTAAAATCCTCTTTTAAAATCTAATTAACTACTCTTGAATTTTAAAATCTATTAAAAATTAAAATCCTATCAAATCCTATCAAATCTTAATTTAACCACATCCCCTTCCCCTAATTTACCTTTCGTGTTGAAAAAGACAACCCTTAATTACCAAGCGAGAGAATAAAGATACTCACTAGGCCAAAACACACAGTCGCTTCACTTCCTCCTCCTTCAAGCAAAACACAAAGAATTCCCAACTCGGAGACCTAACTCACCCGAGTCACCATCACCACCGATTCCAAATGGAGGCCCAAGAGGGGACGCAGCAGCCGCACCTTGTGCTCGCAAACAAGCTCTTCCTCCTTTCCCATTCCGATGTCCCGGACATCGAAAAGGTCCAACTCAGGGACGAGGTTTTCACCTCCGTCAAAGACGACGGTAAGATCGCCGATTTTTCACTAAATTGAACCCATTTTTGCATTGCCTGTGTTTTCAATTTCGGTTTTTGCGTATCGCGGATTGAGTTTCGGTTTGATGTTTTGTAGATATGGCGCCGTTGTACGAAACCCTAGTCTCCGAATCGGTGCTTGAGCTGGACCAGGGCGTTATGGACTCGATGAGGGCGAAGAACCAGGAGGAGCTCAAGAAGCTTGACGAAAAGTGAGTTCTTTATTGTTTTTTCTCGTTTTAAATTTTGATTTTGGTCCAGATTGTGTTTGGTTACTGAGAATTATGCGAAAAGAGAGCTAGGGATTGAAATTTATGCTTTGGACGCTTCACTGTGAGATACGAAGCTGCAAAAATTTGCTATTACTTAGGTAACTTATTGAACTAGGCTTGCACAAGTGATGTAGTTTTGTGAGATGGGATGCTGATGGGTATGAATTCTTCATTGACATATTCGTAATCCGTTGGAGTTTTATTGTAAATTAAGTCGGATGACAAGATTTGTTTGAATTGTATAGGCTGAAAAATATTGTTGTTTGTACTATTATTATAGCCATTGCAATGAAGTAATTTCTGTTACCAAGTAAGTTATATGGTCGGCTTTGTTTAGGATTGCTGAGGCAGAAAAGAACTTACATAACTTGTTGAATTAGGCTTTACGCAGGTGATATAGTTTTGTGGGATTGGATGCTAATGGAGTATGAGTTCTTTGTTGGCCAACCGTTGGTTTTTTTTCACAGTGGGTTAAGTGGAATGACAAGATGTGTTTGAATTTTCTAGTTTGAAGAACTTTGTTATTTGTGCTATTATTACAGCAATTGATTTGATTTATTAGATCTTGAATTTTAATGAACTTTTTTTCGTGATAAAGTGGTTTCCTTTACCAAGAAGCTTATCTGGTTGCCTATGTTTAGGATTGCTGACGCGGAAGAGAACTTAGGGGAAAGTGAGGTTCGAGAAGCTCACTTGGCCAAGTCCCTGTTTTTCATTCGTATTGGCGACAAGGTAGATAAGTGGTAACTTATTTGTTATACGAGTCATAGCTGCATTTTATTTTTCCCCTTTTAGTGGTATGCCTCAGTTTGACTTCAAAAATTCTTATGAACCTAGGAGAAAGCATTGGAACAACTCAAAGTAACGGAAAGCAAGACAGTTGCAGTTGGGCAAAAGATGGACTTGGTCTTCCATACACTGCAACTTGGTTTCTTTTACATGGATTTTGACCTCGTTTCTAAGAGTATTGACAAAGCGAAGAAGTAAGTAGTAGTGACGTGGATTTATGAGCTGCAGTTTTTTGTTCTAAATTTGGTAGCTGAGCTTTGTTTGTAACCATTGTATCATGATGGCAGCTTATTTGAAGAGGGAGGTGATTGGGAAAGGAAGAATCGTTTGAAGGTTTATGAAGGCTTGTACTGCATGTCCACTCGGAATTTTAAGAAGGCTGCTGATTTGTTCTTGGATTCGATTTCTACCTTCACCACTTATGAAATATTTCCGTATGACATCTTCATATTTTATACCGTCCTTACGAGCATTATATCGTTGGACAGAGTTTCTTTAAAACAAAAGGTAAACTGCTTTCTTACTGCATGCTTTGTGATTTCGCTTTCCTGTTATATATGTTTCCTCCATTGTGTCAATTAATGAGTGTTCTTACAAGAAATTAATAATTTTGAACAATATGTTGCAGGTCGTGGATGCTCCAGAGATATTGACAGTGATTGGGAAGATTCCGTACCTTACCGAGTTTTTGAACTCTCTTTATGATTGCCAATACAAATCATTTTTCAAAGCATTTGGTAAGTAGACAACTAACTTAAATCATAAGATAACTGTGCAGTGATTATTGTCTGACATGATATGGCTGCATGATATTAGACCTTTGGTTGTACCATATAATGTGCTTCAGTTTTGCATTTTCCTGAGCTACCGGAACTTTAATTGGTCCAGTCGTATTTCAACCAAACCAACATTTCGTAGTTGTAATTTCTTTCTTTTCTTTTTTGTTTTTCAGCTGGCCTGACAGAGCAGATAAAGTTGGACCGTTATTTGCACCCACACTTCCGGTATTACATGAGGGAGATCCGAACTGTTGTTTATTCCCAGTTCTTGGAATCCTACAAGAGTGTTACTATTGAAGCAATGGCTAAAGCATTTGGCGTGACCGTGGATTTCATTGATCTGTAAGTTACCGAGTCTTATGGATACCTTGTTTGAGGTTTATTTTATATTATGAGTTCTGGTCCTTGATTTTGTGATGAAGTGGTTTTCAAGTATTTTACGTATACTTGCTTTCTGCATAAACATAACCGATTCTACTATATACAGGGAGTTGTCTCGATTCATTGCGGCAGGGAAGCTTCATTGCAAGATTGACAAAGTTGCTGGTGTACTAGAAACTAACCGTCCGGATGCTAAGAATTCACTGTACCAAGCAACCATCAAACAAGGGGACTTCTTATTGAACCGCATCCAGAAGCTATCTCGTGTCATTGACCTGTAGATAGGCTTTCTGCGTTTGGAACGTGGTCACAAAGAACTTCAGAGCATGGCAACTTGTGTTGTTTTACTTCTCATTCGATGAAACTAAGTTGTATTTCTCCTTTTCTCCAAATTTATGTAGAACTCAAGTACTCTGTATCGAGTTACTCCTTTTCTCTTCTAATTGTTATTCATCGTAGTTTTTTGAGTGTGGAAGCAAAATCGTAGCGTTCTTGACTCTAGCTGCGGAATTATTGAACTGGCTCGGTGCCAGAACTTGGAACACCTGCTGCCTGCTTTGTTTAATTGCTTTTCCCCCCCCTAATTTCTCAATGTTTGAAGGGTCGTTGGATTCGATAAAAGATGCACAAGCATATGATAGCATATAACAACATTACATATATTCTAGTCAAAACCATTACAAGAATAGAGATGCAATACAACAGAAGTAACCGAATCCAATACAATCCACAGCAAACTATAGTCGTTTACTAGAATACAGCAAGTGATGAGTAAAAAGTACGAGTAAATTAAAATCAAAGTCTAGAACTAAATTAAATTAAGAGTGAGAGTGCATTGTTGGATGAATCCTTGTTACGAACAATGCATGCAGTGTCTGAGCCTAGATAAAAGTTCAGTAAAGGAAATAATTTTCTAACATTAACTGAAACGGATGTTAGACCAGTCTTCGTTGCTCGCCACAAATTCTAGCTACTAAGTTCTGGATGAGCGCAAAACAGAAAGTATGAGTGGACAATATAAAGATTTACTAAAATCTTTGTTTTTCGTAACATAATAACCCATTACTGTAAAACCGTATAGTTTCTGAAATCATACTACAAATAAGTATGAAAAGTTAAGGATCATACTACAAATAAGTATGAAAAGTTAAGGATTATAATATAAAAGCAGTTATGCTGAGGGTACAAGGAAATCACAAATATCTCAACAAGTGTAACACAATGTGCTCATAAAAAACAGACACAAGTCCATGTAAAAAGTAGCTACATGAACATGATGGGTGTAATAATCTACGACCGAGTACTACATACACGTGAAGATGGCACTAAGCGCGTCCCATACGAGCCATAGATGCAAGAGCAGCTAGTACAAGCTGGAACCTACAATGAATCTAATGTGAGCGTAATGGTGCGATGTGAACATCACATGAAGGTGGTCCTGACTCGGACGAGTACCTTAAACACTGGTTTAAGCATGCATGATGAGCAGGTACAATATGTACGACCATAACATCCAAATTTCATAAATCTCTACCCAACTTCAACATGTAACATTTCTAAGTAAAAATATGGCATGAATTCATTAAAATCATTATGGAAACTATAAATATAATGTGTATGAAAAGAAAGCCCACTCACTGATACGTCATCGGGTTGTAGCCGCTTTGCCTAGCCTGGCCGCTAAACTCCTTGGATAAGTCTCTCCTATATATGAAACACTATACTAATCATTATGCTACTCAAAGCTCATAAATACTAATGAAATGACTCAAAATTCCCTTTGTTTGCTCAAAACAGTGAAAGTACTTAAAACTGGGCTCACGGGATTTCACGCATCTTCACTCGCCGGCCAGTAGCCGTCATGCGTCACCATGCACTGGTACCTGTAATGGTCACCGACATGTGGAATATTACGTCGCCATTGGCCTGGATCTTCCAAATTCCGGTCACCTAACAAAATATAGCCAGGGAAGGAATATACCTGCCATTAACAAAATATACTGACGTCGTTAGAGAATATTTCGTCGTTATAAAATATTCGCTCATCTCCTACCTCACATCGATCGCCGTCCGTCGGCTAGACTTTGTCAGAATCTGGTTATTGGTCGGAAAATTTCCAAAAACCCACCAGTGTCCAAAACCCAACCATTTTTTTTTTTTATCAAATTCACAATCTAGACTAATTCGAGGGTGTAGAATTCAAATCTCACCTCTAGAAAATCAGTCCCACAATCACAATAGTGATAGTTAGGAGGTTTGATCTCGCCGGAGAACAGCGGTGGTTTTACCTTTTTCCTCCATGCGAAGTGAGAGAGAGAGAGAGAGTGAGGGTTGGGGGGAGGGGGTGTGAGAGGAGAGAATAGGTAGGAGCGAGACAAAGAGGGAGTGTGCTGCAGAAAATAGAGAGGAGATGGGTCGTAGTGACACGTAAATCAACAAACAAAATAGTAAAGATCTAGAAAGTGGTAACATTACTAAATTGTCCTTGACATTAAAGTTCCGTAAAATTTTTATTTGAACACCAAATTCCTTTTCGTTTGTTCTCTCGCATTCGTATCGACGAGTAATGCTCAAATATGGAAAGAAAAGTGTCCAATTCAAAAGTACTTGTATCTTCCAAAACAAAAGTACTTACGTATTCCTGGGAAGATCCTTCAAATGCAAGATAGCTCAGAATAATGTCCAATTCAGCTTCCAATGGATAATTGTGCATTACTAAAACCCTTCAAATATTTGATAAGTTCTTAATATTGTTTACTTAATTTTAATGTTAAGTGTCACTGAATATCAAGAAGATCAAAGCAAGCATCTGATGTTGATAGGCAAAAATTGAATCGACATGATTAATGTGCTACGCCCAAATTCAAATTTCCCATTGATACAGTATTAAACTCGATTCTTATTTGACAACCATCCACCATCCGCGTACGCTTTAGCTCGAGCATACGCGTGGTTAGTTCATAAATAGTTAAAATATTAATCGACCTTGAAACAAAATCCGAGGATTTTTTGAGAGAGCTGCTGCACCAAATACACACCCACAAGAGTAGCCAAGGCCTCCATATGATCTGCACACTCAAAATATGCAAACCCTAGCAAGCTGATGACCGATGTGGAACAGCGATGGCGGTAAGAGGAGATTTTTTACGCATGGTTAAACCCTTGGATTCAGTCGTATCTAAACCTCCAGCTGATGTTAGCAATTTCCAATCGAACTTCTGCACTACATTTGCCAAAGCAAGCTCAATAATAACTGTGGTAAACTGAATTGCTGGGCAGCTCCTCCTGCCAGATCCGTACGGAAGGTAGTGGAAGTCATTCCCTTTATAATTTATTCCGCTATCACGAACCTCTCCGGCTCAAACTCATCCGGCTTGCTGTAATAGTTTGGGTCTCTTGCAATGCCCCACTATAACTTGTGTGTTGGCTTTGATGTCGTAGCCATTTATTTTCACATCTTGGGTTAATATTCTGGGGATTAGTATTGGAAGAATAGGATATAAGCGAAGAGTCTCCTTGATCACTGCCTTGAGATAATGCATTTCAACCAAATCGTCTTCTGTTATTATCTCCTTTCTGTTTCCAACAATCCCCCTCACCTCATTTTGCAATTTCTTCATCATCATTGGATGCCTTAAAAGCTCAGACATTGCCCAGACTATGCCTGAGATGTATCAGTTCCAGCAGCAAACACATCCTGCAAAAATCAAAGTAAATTAATGGTCACCTAGTAATACAGAACCTCTTAAATTAGCGTATAGTTAATCTTAAGCCACTGTGGATAGCTATTAGGGCATGTAAGGTGACGGGTAGTAGACTACGTCCTGGGCTCAAAATCCTAATAGAAAAAATAACCTATAGCTAATCTTAATACGCAAACTATAGATAATATAGCTATCTAATTAATGTGATACCCTGACTGCCTTTCAGCTTCTCTGGTGGTCGTAACAATTCAGTAATTAACAAAGACACTCTTAAAAACTTTAAGTTTTCTACAAAACATTTAAGGAACCCAATTAGAGGAAAAAAAATTCAATGGTGTTTTTATAACGTATTGGAGTTGAAGTGTTTACCTCTAAAGTGTAAAGTTGTCAGTTACTTACACGTGAAAAGCCCTAAAATTTTCAAGTTCAACAGCTCAAGATGAGAGAGAGAGAGAGAGAGAGAGAGAGAGAGAGAGAGAGAGAGAGAGAGAGAGAGAGAGAGAGGCTTACCATGATGAGAGCCTTTATGGTAACTGTTTCAATAGGAAAACTAATCAAGTTTTCTTTCTGAATCCAACACAGAACGTCCACAAAATCCTTTTGATCCTTGTTGCTATCCACATTAGAGATATGATCCACCACATGGTCTTGAACAACTTTCTCTAAAAAATGATCAAACTTCTTAGCCACCTTGTCCAATCTAGCATCCATACCGTTGACACGGCTCAACCAAGCAAGTGATGGGATATAGTCCCCGATATAGACACTTCCCAGTAACTCCATGAACTCCGCCACAAGTTCCTTAAACATCCTCCCATCTTCTCCATCACTGTACTTCCTCCCGAAAGCCACTCTAGAGATCACGTCATTCGTAAGCGTCATAAACATTTTGCTTAAATTGACTTCCTTTGATGATGATGACAATGACTGCTTATTTATGTTGTTGATCATGAGTTTTATTTCCTCTTCTCTCACCGAACGAAAAGAGCGAACCCTTTCATTGTTCAGCAGATGCAAAACAGTCAAACTCTTCATCTGCCTCCAGTACTCTCCGTAAGGTGCCGCTGACATGTCTTTGTAATTGTATAAAAGCTTCCCGAGGACAGTGATCTTGGGCCGGTTGCAGAATATGAGATCATGAGTTTTCAAGACCTCCCGGGCAGTCTCAGCGGATAGACAATGAGGACGGGGACACTTCTGAAGTGGAGAAGCATAAGAGGGCCATGGCAACGGGATAAGGCATGAAGCGAGCGATATGGGCGCAAGCCTAGTTGGTGAAGGTTTCCAATGATGGGGAGTTTTGGTGGAGAAGGAGGTGAATTAATACTAGTAGTGGAGAAATATTTGCATAGGATGATGATCAAACTAACAAGAAGTACTAGTCTGAGTGTGAAGAAAAAATTAGGACGTTGGTGCAACAAGCTTGAGAAGTATTAATTCAATATTGATCAGCTCCTGCATTATTGGCAGGAGGTTATCAAGCTTCAGCATCTCTTTGTTCTTCTTAATTTGATCGACCTGTTTGTGTTTTGTGTGAATTTTTTTTCTTCAGCTAGCTACGCATCTATAATTGTACACTTTTACATGGAGTGTCCATTAATTTATTAAGTTTTGATCGCTAAATCTTAATTATTGAATTTTAATTAAAAAAATATTCAACGACTTAAATTTAAAAAACACTGAATCATATTAGAAAACTTGGGGAGGACATAAATACAGAGGATCTGCATGCAAATAAATACTAAACAATCTTTTTATACAATTAACATGCATTAATTGATCACGAAAAATAACCCCTTCATTTTCCAGCTCGATGTCGTTTGGTTAGAAGTTTTCTCAGCAATTCTTAATACTATTTCATGGTTTTGTGATTTACTGAGGATTTGGGTGAGTCAAAACACAGCAAATTTCCATGAATATTTGGTACTAAGTTTAAGTGAAATCTTGAATTTTCTGGTCATGTTGTAATATCTTAATGTGAAAGTACAGAGTCCAAAAATTAATGACGATAAATTCATGTCGTCCACTAATTATCTAATAGTTCATTGGAAGAAAAAACAAGTACTGGTACTCTTCTTTCTGTAAAATATACCACAAAGTTTCCCCTTTTTATAAGTCTTACAAAACAAAATTTCGGTCAAGTCGATGAACCCTAACCAACGGAGAACACTTAATTACAGATCTATTTTCAAAAACAGTCTCGAACAAATCTTATCCAATGTACAAAATACTCTTAAATAATACTATGATCGTATAAAAATTTTCATAAACAATATTATTCATTGGAGAATTAAAAAAATAAATTAAGAGAGCATCTCAAGTTAGAGGCGAAACAAAATGTGCAGAAATTCTCGTGCATAACTAGTACTTTTCAAATGTTGTCAACATGTAACCGGGGTGGTCAATGGTTGGATACGATTTACAGGCCCGTATTTTATACAACACGTCTTAATTTGATTCATGATGCTGGTGAATCGCATAATGCCTCTGTGAGTCTTTCCGACTCTCGAAAGGATGGACTAGTTGAATATCAGAGTGCGCAACGAACAAGACTAACAAGAATAATAGAAATATTATTAAACAAACGAGAATGCCGGAACGGCTACAAAAAACCTAAGAGACTACATTGTGAATAACTTGTTATTCTAGAGTTACAAAGTACCATATATATAGAAAACTAACCTAACCCTAATAGGCAATGAAACGAAACCCTAATACTAACAGGCTAAGCCCAAAATACCAAACATTAAAATAAATCTAAAATTTTCCAACACCCCCCCCGTCAAACTCATGGCGGTACACGATATGGGTTTGCCAATACCCATACCAATGTCAATGCGAATACCAATATCAATACCAATACCAATACCAATACTAATACAAATAGCAATATCAATATCAATACCGAGGCCAATGCCAATTGCGAGCTTCCAAACAAACCTGAGCAAACAAACAAAAAAAACATATTTTTTCTTTGCCCGTGTGGGGGCCTCAAAAACTCCAAACAATTTTTTTTTTCCTTCTTTTTTCTCTCTTCTTATGGGCGAAGAGGTGCAACATCGCACCTTCTTCCTTCTTTTTCCTTTCCGTGGTTTTTTTTTTCTCTTCTTTTCTCCTTCTTCCCCTTTTTTATTTGCTAGGGGATCTTCTCCTCTGCAAGCAAAACCTTTTTTTTTTTTTCTCTTTCATTTTTCTTTTCCTTGCAAACAATCAATACCAACTAACAAATCTAAAACGAACGACGACAAAGGCAAACAAATTGATACCAACGAGAACAGATTGAACCCTAAGGATCAAACCCGCTCTGATACCAAGTTGAATATCAGAGTGTGCAACGAACAAGACTAACAAGAATAATAGAAATATTATTAAACAAACGAGAATGCCGGAACGGCTACAAAAAACCTAAGAGACTACATTGTGAATAACTTGTTATTCTATAGAGTTACAAAGTACCATATATATATATATAAAACTAACCTAACCCTAATAGGCAAGGAAACGAAACCCTAATACTAACGGGCTAAGCCCAAAATACCAAACATTAAAATAAATCTAAAATTTTCCAACAGGACTATCCTGACGAAACCACCAGTTGGTCTTTTTTTTTTTTTTTTTTTTAAAGAAAAAAATGTTGTCAATATCTGCATAACTGTAAATTGAAAATTCTATCATATTTCAGTGTATGATATGCAGAGAGTGAATGATCTAAATTCTTTTTATTTGATCAAGAAGTCAAAAGAATCTACTAATTTAAAATTTTGGTGCATGCTTTTGTTAAAAAAAAATTTTTTGGTGCATACTAAGCTCCGGTTCTTAATAACAAACAAACAAATAAATAAATAAATAAATAAATAAATAACACGGTATAATCAAGAAATAAACAAAGAAAAAAGATAAACCAAATAGTAAAATAAATTATTGCTTACAAGTGAAGTCACATCACTTTTAGCGAGATATGATCACGCGCACGATACAAACTAACTTACACTAAATTGAGAACGGAAATCACCAATTAGACTCATCTACACGATGAGAATCAAGAATCAAGACAGACACCCTAGCCAAGATGAACTCACAATTTACCGTTTCCATTTTACTTTATTTAAAACGGTTCTATACACTAAAGAAGATCTATGTACAGACTAATATTCGAATAGGGATAACCTTTATCTGAATTAATTTATGTTCATATTAATTTATCAAGTTTAACCATATGTGACCAAACTACAAGTGCTAATATTCGATTCGAATAAGGGATAACCTTTGTCTGAATTAAATTATGTTCATATGAATTTATCAAATTTAACTTATCGAATGTGGCCAAACTTTTAAAATTTTATCCTTTCAAATTTTGGCCATGCCCTGATGATTCTTGACTTCGCTAGTAGTTCCAGTTAAATAATTATTTACATGACTTGGAGAATGGATATCTCCATCAATGTTATTCATTACATGCATACGCAAGATCGGATGCATGCATGGGCTTCAATTCAAATCTCCTGAAGATTTTCCCAACTACGTACTCAATTTAAAATTATGGACGGCAGTCCAGTTGGGATTTGGATTCCGGATCCAAATTATGGGGATCTTAGATATCCTCACATTTTAATCATTTATCGTGCATCGTGCAATAAGAAATTATTTGACTTTTTTTATTTAAAATTAAACATAAATAATACCTGATGAAAACTGACTGTACATATACGATAAACTACTAGAATGTAAGAATCCTAAGATTCTCACAATATGGATCCAGAAAGGATCCTCTTCCGTCAGTTGTGGAGATTACATAGGACGAATTATATTTTATATTTGGAGATCATAACGTGATCTTAGACTTAAAAAGTGTAGTTGATTAGGTGGGTGTTAAAGTTACCTTACAGTTAGGTGGGTGTTAAAGTTACCTTACAGGTATCGAAAATGGGAGGTGGCACGTGAGGTACACGGAGTTTGACAAAAGATTTGATGCCGGAGACACTTAAAGTGGGTGTTAAAGCTACCGTACATGTGTCGAAATTTGGAGGTGGCACGTGAGGTGAAGGGAGTTTGACCAAGGTATAAAATATCGATGATATCGGAAATATCGGTAGTCCAAAAACACTGAAATTTCGATGCAAATATCGGGATATTATCGATATCGATAAAAATTGTATAAAAACCATGGAAATTGTAAGAAAAACTTGAAAATTTTTATTGAAATTTTGCAGGATGTTTATTTAGTCAATTATCTATTAGTTTATCACAAAAAATTGGAAGGAAATGCATTGCATGATAGATATAACTGATTTAAGTTGATTATATAGCGAGCTGACAAACATTGTGAGTGTAGAAAATATGTAGTAGTTAATGAAAGAAGTTTAAACACACCATAATCATTTATATATAATGAATTAGTACAATATTTTACACTTTATACATTGCATGGTAAGATACATAAGTAACTTAGAAAGGTCTAAAATATTGATGATATCGGAAATATCGGTAGTAAAAAAACATGAAAATTTCGATGAAAATATCGGGATATTATAGATATTTTAGACCATGAGTTTGACAGAAGATTTGATGCCGGAGACATAGGGTCAGAGCTTCAGAAGGAGCACATCCACTTCAATGTTTATTAAAAATAAATAAATTAATCAATAGTTCATATAAAGCGTCCACTGTTTAAAGTATTTTAATATATCTCTAGGTTTAATTGCTTATTTTCTCTTGCTGGAGTTGTTTTGGGGTGGATTTTATCATATTGTGTTGCTAAGGCTTGGGTTTACTTCTTGAAAGGCTTCTGTAATTCTTGTTCTCTGATTCTTGACTGGGCAGTAGGCATAGGAAATTAAATCTTTTATTTTAATTTTACGATTTTCACTTTGTAAACACGAAATTATTATGACAAATCAAAGAAGAACACACGTGCAAATTATTATTAGGGTTTACAATCTCTATTTAGAATGTTTGAATCCTCTGATTCGATCTCCGGAGTTGAAAAGTATGTGTGTAGAATTGTTGATCCAAGGGTCGTGATGACTTAATCTTGGATGAACGGATGTCGCAAGGTTTTGGCGTGTGGCGATGGAAGAATCGACATATGTGGTGGTGCTTGATGATTCTTCAAAGGTTTGGTGAAGAACGCAGAGAGTTTTCTGAGCCTTCTGAGTGTTTGGGAATTTGGGAGCTTGGGAATTTGAGAGCTTCAGCATTTGGGTGTTGGAATAATTTTCTGAACCCTTTTCTTTGTCTTACAGCCTTATAGTTGTAGACTTTCCAAGCCTTGCCTATGATGGATTCGGCTTTGATTGTAGACTTGATTAATTGATGAAAGAACCAGAACTTAATTTTAGACTTGTTTTGTGATTTGACTTCATCAATTAATTTGTTTGATTTAAATTAAAATTAATTAAAGAACTAATAAAGATAATTCTTTAACTATTTTTTGCCAAATGTCGTCGTGTGACGCACTTAGTGACTCGTTCGGTTTTGATGAGTAACATGCCATGTGTACAATTTGTGAGACACATGTTGCATGCCATGTAAGTCCTAACATGTCGAAATTTAATGTGTTGGTGAACATTTATTTCACCGAAATCGATATCTACACATTCTTCTGTGTCACGCTTTATCGACTTCTTGTTGACGTGCGTTTTTAGATGGCGAACTAGGACTTCGCGTGGGTCGAAGTCGGAGAGCAATCTAAGCTTGGTACACATAGAACTATAGTAGTTCAGTCATAATCGGACTACATCTATTGTAGTATATTGTGGTGTATTTGAGTATGCATAGACATATTACATCGGGGAGGCATAAGAGCCTTGTTACAGATAATTTGGGAGAGAATAACCCTTGCTGCCTCTACGGCAGTCGCTTTTGTAGGCTTCTAAACTTCCTAAGCTTCGTTGCAACGTGTGTGAAAAGGCTTGTACATTGTGTGACACCCTCCAGCAGCCCCATTTGATGCTGTTCAACTTATGTTGGAGATGGAGATGGGTCGAAATGTTGGTGAAGTGTTTGAAAGACTCGATGTGGATCCTCTCGGCTCTGCCTCAGTTGCACAGGTATTTCTACTCTTGAGGAATTTCTGGTTTGCCTCAAGTGCCACCGTAGAAACTACTCGAGTAATATTTGTATTGGAATTAACCTTCTCCTCCCTGACAAAACCGTAATGCTCAAATCAATAATAAGCCTTTGATTTCAATATAGAGTGTGCTTTGTGAGAGCAGAGGCTTACTATATATACACGTTCAATCCACTTGCCTTTCCTATTAGAATCTGGGTGGAACAATGACAAGAAATCATTGTCCAACAATGAGTGCAAAAACTATAATGGAAACCGTGTTTCAATCCTAAAACGTCTGGAACAATTCAAAACCTCTTTCTATTAGACTTCTTTGCACCAATTTGAATCCAAATAGTCGGCTACAACATAGATTCTCATACTTATATTGAATCAAAGGAAACTGTATAAAGTTTCTGGACCTCCAATTGCGTCACGTGTCTCACTTGAGTCATTATGTCCCATTTCCATCTATTTTGATCATATTAGCTCTCAAATATTGGAAAGGCTATGTACTTTACAAACTGAATTGAAACACCAAAATGTAACACAAGTATAAGTTTAAGGACCACTACTGTAGTTAACCTAAATCATAAAACTATAAAAAAAAACAGTTCTACTTTGATTTTTCTTCTTTTAAAACAAAAACAAATTCGCAAATTGTTTACTTTTAAACGAGAGATCTTATGTCACGTCGGATTCCCACCTTTCAATGTTCTTGTTTTAAAATATATAAAAAATGCAAAGGTCTGGCCCAGTCAATGCAGGCCACTATTCGGCCCGCCACAAAATGAATGAGTTCAAAGCACGCTTCCCGCCATCACTCTCAGTTTTTGCCGCGCCCTGCCCTTTTTTGTCTCTCCTCAAAGTGAAAGACCACGATTCAGATCTGAGAGAGAGAGAGAGAGAGAGAGAGAGAGAGAGAGATGTTTGGGAAGATAAGAGCGTCTTCTTGTCCGGCGGAAAGCTTGGAGAGACCGCCTTCCAAGATTTTCAAAGACGATTCTCTCTCTATCTACGGTAACACACACGCTGTTTATCCTCTTATTACTCTTTTTTTTTTTTTTTTTTTGAACTTATTCGCTAAGCAACTCCAGATTTCGAATGTTTTGGCGACAATTTTTTCCGTCGCGCTTGTTTGGGCACAGTTTATTTTAGCCTGCCAACTGTTTGATAATTTGCTTCACTGACATCTTTTTTCGTGTTGCAACCCCTTAACCTTGGCAGATATACAGTATTGTATGTTCTCCCACCTCGTTATTTTCCCTACTCAATTCGATTTATTTTCTTTTCGGGGGAGCAAGTTCATCAATGGTTCGGAGTTTGTCCCGTAAAGTTCACTCATTTTCGGGCAAGCAAGAATGCTTAGTGTATTGTTTGGAACAAAATTTCACTTGGGTAACTATCTGCTAGGCCACGAACACGATTGTTGTCATTAATTTCCCTTTTCTTTGATGCAGAGGCTACACTCATGAAGCTCAAATTAGGTTCTAAACGCAATTTAAGTCCATGCTCTGATGAGGTAGGGGAGACAGATTGTGCTTCTTCCGCCGGCACTTCACCGGGTTGTATTGAAGCCGCCAGCTATCCACAGGAGGAGTTTATGACACTAGACACGGATTGTTCCTCACCAAGAAGTTCGATGAGTTTCAGTGATTGTCATTCTGCAGGAACCTCGAAACAGCAACAAGGCACCAACATTTCAGTTCTCTACCTCTTTTCGAAATTTAAGAGAGCTCAAGAGGCTAGCTGCTCGTTCTCTGGGGATGCGATGATGACAGAGAATGCAAGTATTTCTCCGAGTTCTAGCGGATGCCAATCTTTTAACAGCACAGAACAATCGGAACAGGAATGTGTGAACTCTTTACCTGCTAATCAAATATGTATGCTCTGAGTTGGATTCTACGATATGGACACGTCTAGATGGATTTCATGTCTTGCTTCATTTTGCACTGGCGATCTGTTGTGGTCTTTATCTATATTGTTTGTTGAAGAATGGAGAGTATGATCCTGGAAGCCGATTTATTGTAGTAACTTTATATACCCAATTGAGGGATGAATAATGTTTATGTATGCGGAATCATGTTGTAGTTCATCATCTAGTTTGAAAGAATGTTAAGGTACAACACCGCCAAAGGAATACGAAAAAATTCTTCAAGCTTCAAAGTCACAGATTTCACATGATAATTTATGACGGGTTATTGAATCGTCTAAGATCACATACATAACCTACGCAGATATAGCGGCCAAACTCTTTCAAAATTGCGTCCGTTGCCAGAACTGATCATTTCGGTGAAAATCACTCCCTCAACCATGGTGCTTGAGCTGGTGTCCATTGACATAATTCACCTTCTTTGAACCAGAGAGCTGCATAGTTCAAATAGCGAACGAGGAAGAAAAGTGGGAGGAGTTCAAGACAAGAAATATCCATCACAAAAGAGTAAATGATGCAAGAAGAGCAAGCCTACCTATTTCGCGCTTGCCGTTTTCAGGGCTGTCGCTCCCATGAACGACATTCCTGCCAAGATTTTCATACAAGATCTCGCCCAGTTAGAATCCACACGCCATCAGGTGAAAATAAAAGAATTACTTGTAACCTGATGCAGCTTAAAGCACACATCAGTACTCAACTACCAAAACGTTAAAGAGCCCAACCTTCCTGTTTGAACAGCAAGATCCCCTCTAATAGTTCCAGGTTCAGCTTGTAGAGGATTTGTAGCCCCAATCAACTTCCGTGCTGCTGCCACAACGCCAACACCCTCCCATGCCTTGCTAACACAACAGCATGGTCAGTATTGTAGTACGACAATACGGCCAAAATACAGCTCAGATTCATTGATTTCCATGGGACACAGACAGAATAGAGGAGAATTAGGATTACTTGTTCATACCATGCACACAACCGGGCCAGATACAATATACTCGATCAATTTAGGGAAGAACGACTTTCCCTTGAGATCCTTATAATGTTCCTGAAACAACAAAACTCACGCACATAAGGGCACACAATCGAATTATACTAACTTTTCCATGAGTACATAATGCTCTTGAACATTGTAAACGAGATACAATTGCGTGTATCTGAAGATTGATTGCAAAGAATGCATAAATCATACTGAATAAGAGATTGAATCTCATGACCCTCTATGCCTTGCAACTCAAAGCTTTTTCGGTTCCGAGCTGCTTATTATGAAATTCCCCTCTTGCTTAATTCATCGAGTAGGTGCATTAAAAAGTCACCACACAGAACTACTAGAATATCACAATGTACTTTTGAAAGCTTATTTCGGGTTTTTTATAAGGCAAAAAAGAAAAGAGACGAACCTCTGCCAACTCTTGGGGGCACTGGAAGAGCTTCAAGCCAGTCAGCTTAAATCCCTTCTTTTCAAACCTTGAGATTATCTCTCCAACCTAAAACAATTCACCCCATATCACATTTATGGATAACACTAAGAACATCATGCTAAAATCGAAAACCCGAGAGATCTTCCTCCTCCCCAGTCAATTAATGGGAATAAATTAAAGTTCAAGCTTTTGTTTTTTCAAAACCCCAGAAGCGAAAAATTTCAGAAGACAATCAAAATTTCGAAAATTTCAGAATTTCATAACTGCCCCAAGTTTTCCAGCTACCAATCACCCTAAAATTTGAACAAACAAAAAATACAAAATTAGAGAATTCAATTAGCTTACAAGGCCACGTTGAACTCCATCAGGCTTCACCATTATGTACGTCTCATCAACTTGTTCCTGAAAAAACACAAAGCCGCCATTAAAATCCCAAAAATTCCAATTGGGTTTTTACTAAATGGAAAATTAAACAATGGGTTTTCAACAATTTTGAAAAATACGAAGAGGGTAGGAGGCAAACCAGTGAAGCAACCAAGTGGGGAAGAAAGATGCGAGGTTTGGCGAGGGTTTTGGCATGGGGACGAGCTGCGAAATGTGAGAAAAGATGGAGGTTCGAAGGGAATGCGGATAGTTGGTGGTGGCGGGTGCACAGGTTAGAGTTGCGGTGGGCGGAGGATAAGCTGCTGCAGGTTCTTCTACGTTGTAGGGATGAGGAAAAGCTTGGACTTGCTCCGCCAAACACTGCCACGGTTTCCATTCTGTCTCTACTTCTCCCTCTCCCTATCCCTCCCTCTCTGTCTCTCTGCACGTGTTTATACAGTGCATTTTTTTTGCACGAGGAATTTACTTTTTAAATTTAATAGTTAGACCTACTCCAACATTTGGATGAAATTTCAAATATTAGATTTTAAATTTATCCCAACTTATTCCAACTCTTGGGTAAATATGAGTTTTAACCAAAACTTATTTTTAGGGAAAATTTAGACCAGGATTCCTCCTAGGTTAGTGGGGCTAGCCCACCCTGTGTGTGTATTTTTTTAGTTTTATATTTATAAATTCATTGAATTCAACGACTAAAATCTAATATGATCAAATTCAGCAGTAAAAAAAAAGATCTAATGGTCCAAATTTAAATCCAATGACTAAAGTAATTACAAAAAATTGTTGTATGTGTTTTATATTCTTTCATAGTGTTCCATGAGTTTCATGGTGTCGGTTTAGTGATTTTTCAATATTTATCGAAATCTAAATATTTTTATGTTAAAATGTTCATAAAATTAAATTACAATAGTCAACATAATTTTTTTTTAAATTACTTTAAAAATCCTAAATTCATTCTTTAATGATCTCGGACTAAAAATTTAACCCAGAAGGGTTGGAGCAGAAAACATGTTTCTAGGTTAAAACCTAAATTTTTTTGGTTAAAAATTTTAGGTTTTAACACAATGGTTAGAGATGGTCTTAAAAAAGGAAAAACTATATTTACTCCAAGGAATTTCTCTTGTGGATATACTTTTCAAATAGGGGTGGGTTTAAAAAATCGAAATTTAAAATCCAAACTGAACACTGAATGAAAGCTAAAAAATAAAAAAAAGCCAAACTAAATTAGAATACCCCAATTGAATTGAAATATGTTGTTTCGGTTTCAATGGTTCGGAAACTGAACTAAACAATCCTTAAAACGAAATTGTTTTACCTACACACATCTAAACGTTATCATTTTACTTTAGGCTTTTTAGCCAAAATGATTCATAAGATTTGCATAACACATCACTTTTATTATTGAGATTGAAAATCAATAGAAATGATCCCTGAGATTGTCCACCATCCATTATTTTGGTCATTTCGTTAAAAACTCCGTTAAGTGTCCAGAAGCTCTTGGCCTGAAGTTTAGGCAATTTTCAAAGCTTCGTAACTCAATCATTTCTTAACCAAATTCAATCCATAATATATTAAAATGAAGATAGAAAAGTGTAGAATAAGATTATACCTATTTGGAAGCCCAATGGTTGCCGGAGATGACCAGAAAATAGCCTGAAATGTGACTGTTTCGGGGGAAAACTGAAAAACTCGCTGGAAACTGGGTAAACTTTAAACGTTCATAACTTCTTCAATACTCAACAAAATCGAGTGATTCAAAAACAAAAATCATACTTCTCGACAAGATGAAGGGAATGGTACCTTTCTCGATGGCTAATTTTCCGTGGTTTGGCCGGACGGCTCGAAAGTGGCTAACTCGAGACCAAAACAACTACTTTCAAGCCATTTTCCGGAAAACCCAAGACGAGTTAGCTATAGAGAAAGGTACCATTCTCTTCGTCTCATCGAGAAGTATGATTTTTGTTTTTGAATCACTTAATTTCGTTGAGTATTGAAGACGTTATGAATGTTTAAAGTTTACCCAATTTTCGGCAAGTTTTCCAGTTTTCCTGCAGACCAGTCACCTTTTAGGTTATTTTCGGGCCATCTCCGGCAACCATTGGGCTTTCAAATAGGTATAATCTTGTTCTACACTTTCCTATCTTCATTTTTGATATATTATGGGTCAAATTTGGTTAAGAAACGATTGAGTTACGAAACTTTGAAAATTGCCCAAACTTCCGGCCAAGAGCTCCGGGACACTTAACAGAGTTTTTAACGGAATGACCAAAATAATAGATGGTGGACAATCTCAGAGACAATTTCTATTGATTTGCAATATCAGGGACCAAATTGATGTGTTATGCAAATCTCAGGGACACCTCTTCCAATTTCAATCGTTTGCACTGCTGTGGAAGCAAGCATACAACTTGGAAATTGCTCATATGCATTGGAATTGGAATAATAATGGCTGTGTGCATTGAATTACATGGGAATTTGTTAAGTCCATTTAGGTTATGATCAAGGAAGAAAATATCGGTAATATCGGAAATATCGATAGTCCGAAAACACGGAAATATCGATATCGATAAAAATTACATGGAAACCACGGAAATTGTAAGAAAAACTTGGAAATTTTTAATGAAACTTTGCAGGATGTTTATTTAGTCAATTATCTATTAATTTATCACAAAAAATTGGAAGGAAATGCATTGCATGATGGATTTAACTGATTTAAGTTGATTATATAGCGAGCTGGCAAATTTTTCACTCTTTGAGGTTCAAATTTTTCACTATTTCCCTGAAATTATATATTTTCACTTTTTCCCTGAAATTGAGTCCTTTATCCTAATCTAATCTGGACCCCCATATTAATTTATATTTTCACTCTTTCCCTGAAATTATATAAATTGTGCAATTGAGTCATTTATCCTAATCTAATCTGGACCCTCCATCTTGATTCTCACTCTCTGTCACGCTGCCACGTGGCAGACCACTAACCCTCACCCTATCTCTCTCTCTCTCTTTTCCCAAGTCCCTCTCGGACCCCTTACTCTCTCTCAGTTCTCAACTCTATCTCTCTCTCGAACTCTCGTTCTCTCACCCCATTTTCTCTGGCGCCGACTCTGGCTTCGGCTGGAGTCGGTCGCCCTTTCCCCCTTCCTCCTCCTGTTTTTCTCTTGTTTTTCCCTTCTCGGTCTGTTCCTCTGTCTTTTCTTCTTTCTCTTATTCTTCTGTTTTTCTTTTTGCTTTCTCCTCTGTTTTTTCTTTTCCCCCCTGCGTCCTTTCCCTATCTGGCCATGTCCTCCTACCCACCCCCAGCGGCGATCATCCTCCTTCATCTTTCAGATCTGGCATGCAGCTGCTTTCAAACCGCGTTTTGCTGCCGTATTTCGAGAGGGTGCGTTGAGATCCGGTGTTCTCACCGGCTCGGGTGCTCCGCACCACCACCCTTTCAATGTCTCTCGTCGTCGTCGGTTTCGGGATTCGGAGTTCTGGGTATGTTTCTTAATGGGTGGAGATCCCGAGTCGCCGCCGATCCGCAGTTCCCCTTCAAGGTTCTGATGGATGAGGTCTTTTACAGTCGGCCGGAGCTGTAGAAGCTCCGACGTTCTTCTCCGATTAGCACAGTGCCAAAATATCGATATTATCGATAATATCGCGATATTTTGACGAAAACCATTTGGATAGTTAAAAAAATATCGGACCCCCAAAAAAACGATAATATCGGCGAAATATCGCCGATATTATCGATTTTTTCTTCCTTGGTTATGATGAGAGTCTTTTTGGAATTTGTAACATGTATGCTTTCCTTATCTTTACTCTCTTTAAATTATGATGTAATACAAGCATTTGGAAGACTTGAATGAATTAAAATATATTTGCTTAGTGCAATCGAAGTTAGTTGTTTCTCCTTCCTAAATCAAATGTTAGGCTTGGTCGTATTGAGTGAATCCACAATTAGCAACGTCGAGAAAACTTCGTTGCCCCTGGTTGAGCGATCCCCAAGTTCTATCCCTGTCTCTTGCCTCTTGGAGACCCTCGGTTTTTTCATGCATCATGCACTCTCTCACTTTGTACTCCTCCTCAGTCCTCACCCTCTCTCGCGGCCTCTCCTCTGTATGCACCTTAGTGTTTTAAAAGGAAGAAAAAACAAAGCCAAAACCAAAACCGAAAAAATTGAATAAAAATCAAACCGAATAGAAAATTGAATCAAACCGAATCAAATAGTAATTTTGATTTAGTTTTCAGTTTAAACAAAAAACTAAACTAGATAAAACTGAACCCACCCCTACTTTCAAATAATGCCAAGCCTTTGTGAAACTCATACACCTTTAAATTTTCATTTTTAGTTAAATAATATGATGTATCAATAATGCTACAGTCACCAAATTTGTTCACCAAATGATCTATGAATTTGTGTTAATAGTTTACTTGTTAGTAATACATAAGGTTTTTAACCTGGAACCATATTGGAATTACTCAAACACTGCTACGTCTTTGTGAGTACAATTTGGTATTCCAAACGGTACTCTAACTTGTATATGCAACTGAAGTTTTAACATACTTTGTTCTATGTATGATGTCTCTATTTGTAATTGATTCTATTTGTGCATATTTCCGTTCTTCTTCACTTGAAAGTGTGAGGTCTTATTTGATACCAAATTAGGTTACCCATTCTATGGCTTATCCGAACTCCCCATTCATTTAGTGTAAAATATCGATGTACTAAAAAAAAAAGTTCAGCAAAATGAGGAAGACAGTTATGAGGAGCACTAGCAAATTGTATGTTTTTCAACATAATACTTGCTCCTTAACTATTTTTGACAATACATAATTAATAATCAAGCAAATTGTTCTACAAAATCTTAGCTCTTTACATTGGAAAGTTGAGATTGGCTTTAGAATCTTTTTTGTGAGAGACAGTGTGGAACTTTCATAATTTCCATCACTAAGATTGTCACCTTTGATCATTAATTAAAAAGAATGAAAGAAATTGTTACTAGGTACAATTGAAATAATGTTAATTTCAGCCTAAAATATGCACACCAAGGAGGCCATTTCCTCTTTATTCCATCTATTTAATCACCCAAAACAGCTCAAGTTCAAAGCCAAACCCACTTATTTTCTAACTGTTCCAACACAGTTTTGCAGCCAATGACACAGAAGACAAAGTAGTCACCCAAATCTGCTTTCCAAGATCCCTGGAATTGTTTTATTGGAATTGGTGTGAAATGTGAGTTGGGATATTTTTTTTTTTCTGGTTTTTTAACTGAATTTTGAGCTGGGATTTCGGACCCGAAAAATGTTTGATTAGCATTTCCAGCAGGAGGCAGCAACAATGGGCTTAGATTTCCAACCAAGAACCAGGCAACCCTTCTCTTCCAAAATAGTGTAACCCTCACAGACCTTGATCTTCCCAAGCCACTGCTTTGCCTGCGCCAGCATCTTAATCGGCGCAGCCTGAAACCCTGCTCGGCTCATCCTCCGGCGCCACTGATCAACCCTCTCGTGCCTCTCCACCCTTGCCGGCCCCTCGCAGCTGATTATGTTCTTAATCTCCTCAGCAAAGTAGAACTGCTCCATCTTCGCGCGCCTCGTGTCATATTTTGGCAGCATGGCATCCAGGGAGTCAAAGATTGCAGAGTAATAATGTAGTGCCTCCATAAACCTCCCCAAAAAAAAAGGTCCATTGTGGCTTGAGTCTTGCTCCACAAGAACCAAGATTTTCGGCGAAAGCTCATGGACCATCCGCAGGACAGAATTGAGAGCTCCTCTGCTTTCTTTCACCACACAATGCAACTGAAGAATGCTATTGACAACAAGAACTTCACCATCATACATTTTAATGTCCTTCGGACGCAGGTTTTCCAAGTTGTTTTCCACCACAGAAAACTCCAGGTTTATTCCCAAGCTGTCGGCATAGGCCTCGAGCTCTTCTCCAATGATTTGCAATCTGTCACCGTAAAGGCCAACACCGGTTATTCTAAGGCGTGTAGGCGGCTGGCCTGTGCGTGTGGCAAGGCTCACGATCAAGCCTCGCCACTGGTCTCCATGTGGTAGACCAAGGGTCATCCCAAGGTCTACTACATGAACAAAACTCTCTCCCTCAAAGGCTTCCAATATTAATGAATTGGCCACAAAGTGACCAAACTGAATGTGGGGGCATATCTCATAAACAAGGCGCAATGCCTCTTCCTTCTTGTCCAAGGCAAAGTCTTTTGTGCTCATCGCGGACCCAATGAACCCTACTGCCCCGAGCGGTTGAACCAGAGCTAGGCGGTTGGCAAGGCCTTGGACAAAACATGATGCCACACGCTGGAATGAAGAGCCAAAGACCAAGGCATTGGCCCGAAGCTCAGATAGTAACGCGGAGGCATGTGACTTGTCGCGACAAGCAACAGCTTCAGCACAAGCAATTAGGAGCTGAACAAGCCTCATCCCATCAGCGGTTCCGTCCTCCTCCTCTTCATTTCCCTTGGCATTGGACATCGCTGTCGCTGCCTCCTCAACAGCTTCAGCTGCAAGGTACCTTTGTGTGTAAGTCCAAATATGGTCCCGGAAATGAAGCCTTGGCAAGGTATTCAAGCTATTCGTGCTGCTACTGAGGCTGATGTCAGTAATGCAACTATCTCCGCTTCCTCCACCACTATAAAGACTGTTATGACTTGACATAGAGTCGGAGATACTTGTAGTCCTTTTCAGCCTCTTATGGTTTCCGCTTTCATCTAAGTGAGGGGGGGTAGACGCTGTACCGCCCTCCTCCAGCAAGGGCGTGTGTGGATAAGGATAGCAAGGCATGGCTGAGGCAGCTGAGTGAGTAATGAGATCAAGGACACTCATTTTATTAGTCCTTTCATGATTGATCATGTACTCCTCAGGCAGGAAGTTTCGGCTCAGTGCCATTTCTCGAACGTAACCTTCTTTTCTCCCTCCTCTTTTTCTCAAAATATATTCAACAAAGCTCTGAAAGACCCTAATCCCAAGCAGCAAGGACTTAAATAGCCAGCTTTCCTTGTTATTTGGAGATAACAAGGGAGATTATTACAAAACTCGAAAGAAGGGAAGAGTTTGGACAGATGGTGTGTACCTGCACAAAACATCATGAGAAACGTCATCAATAAACTTTACGGCATAGACATCTCCAAGGACAAGGCTTGCCTATGTCACATTAGAATAATCTTGGATTTTACATTTGTCATCTCCTAGGAGGTAATTTATATATAATCGAATCACCTATTAAGGTTTATGTCATTTTCTGCATTGTCTTATTCTATAGGGCCTCCTGCCCATTGAACCTCTTTTAATCTTTCTTACCCCTCAACAGATAAGCTGTCTTAAAGTTAAAGAGACGATCCAACGGTCCACTACTAAGCACATCAATAATGACCTTAACTTGACCACATGTATAATTTAGTAGGTGCGGGCCGGGTTTTATACAAAAAGTCTCGATGCAATTAGTAGAACCATTCAATATAAGAGGGATGTTCCTCACGTTTCCAATGCGAGACATCCTTTAACAAGTTGTTTTGTGAGTCATTTCAAATACATCAATCTAGATTCCATGTTGGTGAGGAAGTGCTCCAATCGGCTTTACACCTCTCCAATGTTTTTGGGTAAACTAAGGTTTCTTTATTGCGGAAAACAAGGTTGTTTCTTACTGCCCTTTTCAGTACTTAGGTTTTGATGATTCCTAGAGTGCTGATTTTTTCTAAGTTTCATTGTCATCGATTGTACATTCCAACTCTCATCGTCTTCGATTCACCGATTCGAATTTCCGTTTCCCTTACACGTATTTACGTACTCAATTACGAACAATTCAATGAGGATTGTGGAACTTTGTAGCATGCAGACCAGACCAGCTGCCTCCCCCCATGCATTTTTCTTTAAATCATTCTTTTGCCGGCTTTCATGAACACAATGAGAAAAAACAAGCAGATGCATGTAAAAATGGAGGTGCATTGACACGCAATAGAGCCCTCTACGTTTCTATATGTTGCATCCTTGTATTACGTTCCGATTATAGAACAAATAATTTGTGGATTTTTCTTCATTTTTATAATAACAACTTGCATCATCGAGCGATACTATCAGTGTAGCATATTCTAAGGGCTTGATATTTTGCAACAAGAAACTGAAAACAGCTAGCACGTATGTATGTTGCCTGGTCAGGTTATTTAGAATAAGGGGAAGCTGCTGTATAGATCAAGCTTTTGTGCAAATGTAGCAGGAAGGTTATTTAAGAACGAGAGGATATTCAAGATAAAGTACGAGTGACCGTAATTGAAGATAAAATGAGACAAATTCGATTAAGGTGGTTTGGACACTTGAACCGAAGACTTACAAATGCTCCGGTTAGAAGATGCGACTATGAGATTGAGGCTCATGGCAAAATGGATAGGTGAAGACCCATGAAGACTTGGAAAGAAAATTTATGAAAAGATATGGAGTACTTGGAGCTGACATAAGACTTGAGCAAAACCCAACGCAGTAGCGTTTTAGAATTTATATAGCCGATCCCATTTAGTGGAATAAGGCTTTATGGTTGTTGTTGTTGTTGAAGATTAAGCAACAACACAATAAAATTATTACTTATGAGATATTTTTTTATATAATTAAATGTGCTAGAAAATAATCATACCAGAAGAAATTTGCTTTGGATCGGTTCACTACAAATAAATATGAACAATGAACTTATTCAATATGTATATGTTTATATACTTATATATATATATTAACAATGAAAAAGACCCACTAAGTACCTTTATAAAAATATCAATTGTACAGAAATAGAAATGATATCGATTTGGGCAATGGTAATTTTCTATGTTTGTATGTATAAATAAATACACTAAAAACATAAATTGGCCCAAAAGAAGTAATAGAACAGAAACATCAATTTCCCTCTTCATTTGAATTTGTTGGTTCTGGGTGTTCAGTTTCTTGCTAAGAGCAATGTATTAAGTTTTAAAAATTGTCTGTCTATTTGTTGGCTAGCTGGGAATGACGCGGCTCCAGGGAGGGATCATTAGGCCTGGATATATTTCTATTGGTTCATTTGATTTTGACCCATCTAATTGAAAATTGACTTGGGAGTTTGATTTTTCATTGTTCTCTGTCCTATCTTAATGTCACATTGAAAGGGTTAAAACATTAATTATATTAGAGAAGATTGGCATGGATAGAGTAACTAATAGATGCATGGTAATTTTAAAGAGAACACGTAAAATTATCATTGAAAAATGAGACCACATAATTCTCAGGCGAAGACCACATCTAGCCATTGTCGAAGCATGACCATAACATTCGCTAGGCGAGACGACAAAACAACACTATCTGAGAAGGGAACCACTGATCGGCTCATTCCAATGGATGACATTCTGGCCAAATCAATCTGCAATGTTGCCACTCTAGTTGGATCCACAATATCTACCATCAAGGGAGGCGGTAGGGTCTCCATGTTTGAAAGGCACGTGTGGTGGAGCAAACGTCAAATATGATTGCCTCATGTGCACCGGCGGAGCCACACCAAGGGTTGCGGTGGGCTGTAGTTCAGGGAGGGTTTGTAACAATATGTATAAATTTTAGTGTAGAATCTAATATAATAGACAAAAAAAAAAAATGTAAGAAGAATGATTTTTTTTTTAATGAAACTAGCCCACTAATTTTTTAGCATGACTAAAAATATTAAAGTTATCAAGAAAATTGTGATGTCATTTTGTTCAAAATTATTTTGCTTTTATCTAGTGGGCTTTATATTATTTTCAATCAATTTTTCAAAGATTGCCTTTACTTCTACTTTCATTGTTTTGTTTCATGCTAGTTGTGTGGTTGTAGTTGAGATAGTCCATATATATCAAGTTTTCTATCTTTTTCTTGTGTTTGCATCTAAATATATGTGAAACTTGATGATTTATTGTAAGTTTTGCAGTTTGTACAGTTGTTCAGCCGCCAGATTTGCTCAGCTAAGGCAACGCCGTCGTCAGACCTCACAAGGTGGCAGCAACAGACGAGTATTAGATTATTCAATTAATCATATTAAAATAGTGAAAATCCTCTTTTAGTTTTTAAATGCCCCTCCGTCTTGTATATTTTTCTCACGCACTAATGTCTAAACCTTGTTGAGTTGCATGTATTTGGTTAATTAGTACAAATGAGCATTAGATTGTCAACAATTAAAGACAAAATTAGACAATAGAGTAATAAAATTAGGCATTTTGTAATTAATTTTTTCAGCATTTGTAAAAGAACTAGTTTTATTTGTCCAAAAAATGAGCTCAATTTTTTTAAGATGCCCCATTTTAGTTAAATTTCTGGCTTCGTCCCTGCGAGTAGTGGGATAATATCTCCACCACGAAATCCAATATAGCAGGTGGGTCCAACCCACCAACAACCCCGAATCCAAACACAAACTCCGAATCCAGCCTCAAATCAAGCAAGAGACCTTGAGAGGGGCATATGACCCGGATCTGGGTAGGAGGCGCAATGCCATCGAAGTTGCATGCAAAATGGTGGGAGAGAGATTTGGGAAAGAGAAGAGAAATGAGGAAATGATCTTTTGTCCAAGTTGAAGGTAAAACATGTAGTAATTCCGAAGGAAAGTTAGCCTTTATAATCCAACTATTTTTGTGAGAATTAAATGAATAACATTTTGCCTCCTGTGATTTATCTTCTACCTTCTACTTTGACAAAATTAGAGGTTGTTATCTATATATCTAACGGAGGTACTATATTGACATAAAATAGTAGTTGATGTATGAAAGTGAAATGTTTTAAAGATGTTGTATGACGTTGTAATAGACCTCAAACCTGAGGGGGTATTATGTAATTTACCCTAAATTTTATCTCAAACTTATTACCCTTAAACACAACTTAAACTTATAAATTTTTTAGTACAAGCGATATTACTATACTAATTAAAAATAATAAAAACATTTTATTTTTTTATGTGTAAACACTAGATGTGTTATTTGTTATTTGATATTATATCAATAAAGAATTTGGGATAGAGCTGCCCCATGTGTTCTGCACTATATGGAGAACATGTGCTGATCAATCATCTAAAAGACTAAAACTGCTTTGTTGCTACACCCCTTGCGGTCCTGGGTCATGAAAACGAAATTGAACATAGAACATCATAAGAGCAAATGTTCTTAACAACTTTGAGTTGCAAGCCTCTTGCATCAGTTGAATAAGTTTGCTCCCGTTGTATAATGTAAATTTTTTATTTTCCATTTATGGTACGTGCATGATGACTAATGACTACGCCCCAGTAGCTTCACGTAACAGAAACCCATTATGGATTCAGATTTGAAGCACATACTCATAAGCTAAAGTGATAACCAGTTAGACGCATTTTTTTTTCTTTGATCACCATGAATTGGCAATCTTGAGTCCAAGTAGTAAAACTAGGGGAAATTATCTTTAAAATGCTTGTCTACCTGTCTTGTTTGAAATTTAAATTTCGTTTACTCCAACTGTAAGCTAAGTAATCTCCTTTTGATTTCGTTTTCATAACATACTATCCCATCCTCATGTAGCCTCGGTACCGCATGAGGCGGCATAATATTTTTGGCACTCTGGTGACACAATACACCAAAATCGAGTCATGGAGCCCAAAGCCGCTTAGAGGGCGAAATTAAACAATCAGAAATTTCACAAAATCCTCCACTCTTGGGGGATGTCCTCAGCGACGAGGAACATGTACTAGGGTGTATGTGCGACTAGTTCAGATCATGGGTTAGGACAAAAGAAAGAAAACTATTGCAAAAATATTCTTCAGAATTTCCGAGAAGCAGGTCTCTAGCTAGGCCAAGCAATGATGCTTGTGTATCTCTTTCAGTTTCCCAGCATAAGTAGGTTTACCAGTACTTCTGAGCCATGATCTGCTTTTTCATATCGGTGGTTTAAATGTTTTAATAATATAATTCATTACAGTACTTTTAGTATGCACAGAAGCATAGTATCTATCGAAATCCTTGGTTGTTGGACCATTGGTCATTAATCCTTTTGCGCTTGCGCGCATTCAATAGTTCATTGCTCCAGTGCATACTATACATCGGAACATAATAGAATTTTCGTCCAAATTTGATTAATTATAGACAAAAGGAAGAATTACAAATACATGCACATAGAATTTATATGCTAATTGAATGAAAATATTCATACTTCATATACTAGAGCAGGAGAAGAAAAAACAGTAAGGGGAACTATATGAGGAATTGAAAGATTAACTAGCTTAATATGCTGAAAATTAATTTTATCTATAAAATAATGTAATCTATTCTATTAGTTTAGCTAGCTATGGATATGAAGGTGCACAGACAATGCAAGCAAGCAAGAGAATGGCAGTGGAAGCTCCATCCTCATCAATATTAGAGGTGCTCCTCTTGAACTTGCAAACCTTTGCTAATTGCTGCTGCTTCTGTGGCTGTTGCTGCTGGTGCTGCCTTCTCTTCAGTGCTTCTTCCACTTTAGACACCATCTTAACTGGTTACGGTAGAATCGGTCGGGGGCTGAGAGGCGGTAGTTTACCCTAAATTCAAATTTCAAATTAAACAATAACGAATTTAAAAGAGCGATCGAGAGACAAAGAAGAATAAGGAGATAGGGTATTTTTGCTTGGGGAAACAGACATACATGCACTTCTCAATTTATAGGAAGCATTCTAACTTTTGTGATAATGCCTAAATTGCCCTTGATAATACTGCATGTGGGAGGAGGACATTTCTGTGTTAAATGGACGGGATCATTATTGCCAACATGTTTCAGTGTCTGGTCTTTTTATGCGTTTTAAATCACCAGTACAACAGCCTCGCATACATGCATGCACTACAATTAAACTACATGTGAAGTGCACTGCAAAGTTGGTTTATCATGAAATTCAAAAACATGAAGAGGAAACATAACACTGTGCAAAGGAATTGACTACCAAACCCTAAATTTTTGAAATTGGGGATTAAAGTCCAAGGTTAGGTCATGTTGCAGGATGGAAGTACGTAAATTGTAAACCAATTTAACCTCATGCGGAAACCCTTGTTAGTATTATATTATATCTCTTCATCTTCATCATCATTATTATTTAGGTTGCAGCTACCATTTCCATTTGGCATTCCGGCCGGCACATAGGATTCTCTCTTAATGTAGTTGGAACAATGCTCAATCATTATCAACCAATATAATCTCTTAGCTGTACAAAATAAACTGACTTAAGAGCTATAACTAGTCCCTTGACAAGTATAAGAACATTTAAAGATGGTTGTGCTTGACCTAGGAGAAAACGAGCGACTCCCAACTGTTGATGCAATGTAGCGTACATTTACGGACGAAGCGACTGCCTTTAGCCTATCTTATATTTATAATGTATATGTGTAGATCCTAAAGTATACAATTTGCGCATGCCTAGTACTTGTCAGAAGAACAAAAAACCAACAAAATGAAAGCTCTATAGAAATTAAAATAAAAAATAATTAGAAGACAATGCAATAATTGATAAGAAAGTCTAGGTCGTTATTATACTAGTCTTTCCCAAGTTAGTATTTTGTCGTGTTCTATAAAGTGACAGAGGTCTTCATGTGCAAGTGCCATGAGACCATGTGTTCATGTTCTTGTTCTTCCATGCTGATCAGCCTCCATCCATAGGGCCCGAAGGTTTCCCTCCATTACCTATATAACCTTTAATTTTATGACCCACATGTCATACAATTTTCTACCCTATATCATGCGCTAAATTTCAATCTATAAACCAGACTTTGATCTAATTAGTTTCATGAATCACAAAATGATTTTCTCTTCTCTTGCAATGTAATGTTTTTTTTTTTCAAATGAAGAAAGATTAGGCGATATTAGCTCTTCGGCAATGGTCATATGCGAGGCACCTACCCTCCAACGAAGGAGTGAGGACCACAACACCCAGAAACACCCGACCGGCCCGTCCCTTTTCTACCAATTTTATTGATAATAAGTGAAAGTAAACGAAAAAGGTACATGCAGGGGGACTATGCCAAGACCCGTAAAGACAAAAATGATCAACGAAAACTGTAATAAGGACAAAAAGAAATGTCATGAGCCTGAGCAGAGGCTACAAAATGGAATCGTGGACCACCAGTAATAAGTATAACTATCTGCCCCAAAAGAAGCTAAAATATCTGCAACCTGATTTCCTTCTCTATAAATGTGTACACATAAATCGTATTTGACAAGTCGCCAGAGACAATTCTTCTAATTCATCATAAGAAACCACGGAACCGCATTAGGAGCCTTAAAAATCGGTATTGTTCTTAGACTACACGTAAGAATCGTTTTTTTTTTTGTTTTTTTTAATGAAATTGTGTTTGAATGTATGATTTTTTTTTTTTTAATTACAAGCGATACTATTACTCTAAGTTACACTAGACTAGAGGATAAAAAAATGTTTGAATCCAAGACACAATAGATTGAAGATGAATGTCATGTACGCTAAAATAAGCCTCCACTTCCATGTATGAATGTATGATCTTGATTCACAGCCTGTAAAAAAATCATTCTAATGGTGCATATATCTATTTATATACAAATTTCTTCTAAAACTGAAATAAGATTATACAATAACTCACCTTTATAATAATTTGATTCTGCAACAATCTATAAAACAAGTTACATATCACATGGGATTTGCTTTAGAAATATCTTGGTACTTGGCTTTTATACTTACAGCTGCATCTAGGGTTACATGATTGGGGACATACCTTGCATAAATCATAAGATATAGTGTCTTGTTGATAAAATAAAATGGATAAAAATACATGGTTAAAATTCATTTAACAGAAGGGTCCAAAGGGACCAAACTTTCACAACCAGAAGATGCAGATATATTTGCCTTGAAATTTGAATGAAATGGACAAGTAAGAGAAGGAGAGGGCATGTGCATGAACCCATAATTCTTAGCATGCAGGGCAGAAGGGGCCATATTTTCAGAAAAAAAATGGGATGTTGGCCATTCTGGGAACAAGCCATTTGGGTTGGTTAATTTGACCCTTGGATTTATATAGGCATTTGCTTTGGCTGGTGTTTAGTCCCTTCTTTCTTTAAAGGCACCAAAATACAAATCAGTCACCACATGAGAGAGTGTGGATGTCTTCGTTTTCCTTCATTCCTAGGACTGTTCCCTAGCTCTTTGTTAACTAAATTCAGTTGCCCTACTAACTCTATGATTTTTTTTTTGTCAAACTACTCACTCAATGATTGGTTAAGCCTAATTTTTAGGTATGTCTTAGTTTTTAATTTTTTTTTTAATTTTTTTTTGTTTCTAAATAATGTTATTTAGACACATAAAACTGACAGAATTGACAATTCTCTAATACAGGTGAATATTTCATATACAACAATAGTGTCAACTTGTATTAGAAAGTTTGTCAACAAACAAGTGTATTTGTTTTCTGTGTCTATACATTATTATTAATTATATAATCCAAAGAATATTAGATACAAAATAATACACTAGCCGTGCGCTATATGTGCTCTTAATTCCTTATTTGATTGTTTTATGTTCTGGCGTGTTTTCAAAAAAGAGTTGAGTAGTTTGATTATGTGGAAGGAGCAGTAGTTGTGAGAATGTGAAGGACAAAAGTCTCAAATTGGTGATGGACCAAACTTTACGAGGACTTATAAGGAGTGTGACTACTTTCTATATAACTAATTAGCTTTATGGTGGAACTTCTGGTACCAATAAACTTAAATGGATGTGAATTGTGAACTCAGGATGTAAGCATTAAGGATTAATTATACTCCTCACCGGTTGTATTCTCATTAGATTCACTCCGGCTGCTTCTTGTGATCCTCCTCCTCTCCTGCTGACCATTACTAGTTGCATAGACGGAGAACAAACATATATATTTAATGGTGCTCCTTTTTATTTCTGAAACTTGCATCAGACTTCTTGTCACGCTTGTCCGAGTGATTGCCGTGACAAGAAGACCGCAAGCTTTGCGGTATAGATCAGATATAACTCTACCAATCAAAACTAAGTTTGTTTGCTTTATTAAACTTGTATGTTGCTGCTTCACATGCTCTCAGGTTCAATTCAGACTATCAGTGCTAAAATTGATTAAAAACCAAATCCAGATTATTCAGGCTTCACGGCAATTGCATCAAAGTGGAATCTGAATGCAATGCAAATTAAGTGAATATACAGAAAAATGTTTGGTATTATATGAATGTTGTTAATGCACAAAACCGGAGGTCTTGGAACAACGTAAATCCGACCGTGAATCTGCAAGAAAGTAAATAACAAAAGATGTATCGTGGTTCACCCCAAGGTTTGGGCTACGTCCACACTGATTATGTATTTATCTGAGGGAGAGAGAGCTCTGAGAGTGAGAGCTTTGAGAGGGGGTGAGGAGCCTTAAGAATTGGCCTTCTCTAATTGTGAGGGTGAGGAGTGGGCGTTTGTTTGCCCTCACTAAGTGAGACTATACTGGACTGGACTAGCTGTTAGTCCAATACTGTGTTTGTTCCATGCTGGGACTAACATTAATGAGACTAAAGTGGACTAGCATGGACAAAACCCTTCACTAAGAGGTCTTAGCGAGACCCCCCAATAACCATGGGACTAGCTAAGACTATCCTCTCTCGTCCTCGTCATGCTCAACAACCACTCCCGATAGACTCCTCGTCATCTCCGATCACCTAGATCATAATAAAATATTAATAATTTATATATTAAATAATATAATATTAGAATTTGTTATTATCCAGCTTCTTAGTCCAACGCTGCACCAAACGCTTCACTAAGTTAGTCCAGCTTAGTCTAGTCTAAGCCAGTTCAGCTTAGTCCTTGAAGCTAGTCCAGTCCGAGATAGTCCGGCGCAACAAACGCCCTAGAGTAAGGGCTCCTCACTTATTACATATTTGCCCCTTCCTTTATCACATAATTACATTTAAGTCCCTTGAGTATTTATACGAGATCTAAATACGGAGGTCCTAAATATGGTATAAACAAATGTAATGCAGAGAGCAAAAGCAACAGAAAACACCTAATTTTGACATGCATGCATGCCTTGTAACTTTAAAAAACAATCTCTCACAGTCACAGCTCGGATTCATGGACAGGAGCTTAGTAGATATTTAGCCTCCTTCGATCCGACTGTCGAAAATTATTTTTTTTCTCTTCAAATAATGAATTAGATTGAATCTAAAAATTGCAATTGATAGAGCTCAAAATAATATTGTTGAAGAGTTTCCCATTAACAATAAGAGAGGTTCTGTATTAAATTGCATATCCACCAAACTAGCTATGAACGGATAATGAATTATACAAAGCAATAAGCAGGTACTAATATTATTAAAGAAAGTTAAATTTAAATAACACAATTTCTTGTCTAAACTCGATCTCCAGTTGCATATGTTCAAGAGTAGAATTTGAAGTTCTTGGCTTGAAGTATGAGATTCCTTAATGCGCCGATCGGAGCTAAAAGCATCAGTGACACTCCAACTATGATGCAGAACTGTCATTGCATCAAGCAGCCCGAAATTGTTAGTTTAAAAATGAAAGAATACGAAGGGAAACAATAAACTTCCATTCCTTGAGAGCTAAGCTTACCCAATTTGCAAACCAGGAAAGGCCAAACTTCTTTGGTTTGCAGATGACAAGCCACATGATGCAAGGGAGCTGCAAAACGATCGAACAAAGAAATTTTAGACATTTTAATTTGCATGGAAATTGGGATTTAGAGGTTTATGGTTCCTTACATAGTATGTTGTAGGAGCAAAAGCAAATCCTCCGAAGAAACCGAGAAGCCCGCCAAAGAAGGGGAATGTAATCCCAACGAACAAGGTGAATGCTGCATCCGCGAAATACAGAGTATCGATATTATTTACATTGTTGATCACATCTCTTACAATGGAACGACTTATATATGAAGTCATTCCAAGATTTAATATTTGATAAACGAGCAGGAAAATGCTACTTACCAACAATCACATTACGTGTTATGAAGCGAAGGAACAAAGATGGCTTGAATTTCATCTTCTTCAACAGAAATAATTCCGCCATGTCAAACACCGGCATGGCGTAGACCTACATATATGTATTGGAAAAACTTGTTACGCAAGAAAGAACAGCAACTCAACAGGTTTTTTATGCAGATCATAAATTTAAAATAGTAGCGTACCTGATAACTTCCAATGACATGAACAACAACAAAGCAATTCGCAAGAACAATAAGCCAAGCAGGCTTCTCCAACGATATGAGGATGTTATCCTCGACGTGGTTTCCAAACACCCAGTATCCGATGAGAGCAACGGGGAGATAGCACAGTGCGACCACAATGTAAGCAAGAACCACCCCCTTCCACATGGGTTTTTTTGACGGCTTGTCGGGCGTGGAAGGAATCGTTGCTTGAATCTCCAAAACCACATTGTGGCCAGCAAAAGCAAAAGCTACATCTCCCAAAGCACTAAAGAAGTTGAACGTATTCCCTGCAGCGGTTGAAGCCCTGGGACCATACTGCACTTGTGACTCCACCCCTTTGTGCAGAGAAGCTCCCCAAGCAATGGTAGAGTAGCTGTTGAATTGGACAAGTATTCACAGTTAAAACGACATTTTTACAAACTGAATTTGCAGATTAATTTGTAGCCAGATGGAATTTGAATTTTTTATTTTACTTTAAATGGATTAAGAGAATTTCTTATTGAAACTAGTGTTCCCTTAACATTAAGGGCTTGCTTTTAACAACGATTGGATTAGAATGGATAGCTCACTAGAATAGATGTATATTGGAAGAAGAAGCGGATGCTAACTTAAAAAAAATGTCCAAGTTAGGAGATGGATCAATCATGAACGCAACTTATCCTTTCCAATCGCCTAAAAAATGAGACGACTAGAAGGGAGGGATAAGTTTTCTTCACGACTACTCTATCGTCTACCATTAACTTGGAAAAGGTTTTGGGAGTTGTCATTCATTCATTTTATCCTCAGTTATTCGTTCCAATCCAATCATTGACACCAAACTGGGCCTAAAAGTATAACACATTGGTTTCAGTACCAAGAAAACCTTCCTATCACAGGATCATGAAACCCTTCTCTCCATCTCTCTCATCAAGAGAGAGTTGGATATATATCTTTTAAAAACGGAATTGTTGTAAGCACTTCGAAAACGTCGTTTTGCATTGCTCTCCTCTTCAATTTTTTACACCAAGGAGGAGAGCAGATAGATCTTTTCGAAGTGCAAATAGTAGATCCCTAAAAAATTAAAACAAAAAATAAAGAAATATACGTACATACCTCAATGACATGACAGCAGCAGCAAGAGAAACACTAGCAATGGAATTGAGGCTAGGGAGGTGGGAGAGAACAAAGTGAACCGATGCAAAGATCATGATGAAGTAGGTGGTTTTGATAGGCTTACAGTCAGGGCACACAGTACTGTGAATCTTCTTCAAGGAATTGCCACCTGTAATCATATACACTATGCAAGTCCCAACTTCCACCATCAGTTGCTGGGGCACCACAATGTAAAGCCCTAGCTTTTCCCCAAAGGCATGTTGCCCTAACTCGTGGTACCTATCAAACCTCTTGCCAGGTACAATTTCATGCATTTCTACCATCTGCCATAAGGTGTAGAGTGTAATTATCCATGAGAGAACCAGCACTGCTACTCCAGGGCCCCTAATACAAGAAACACATAATAATTGATTAGATTATATTTTCTAGAACGAAAAACGCTTAGAAGAGGGCTTGTAGGTTAAGCGGTTAAGAGCATTCACGTCGTTTGTATACAAGGGGCTATAGCTCATGTTGCATTTTCGAAAAGTAAATTACAATATATTTTAATGATATTCACCCCAAATAACCTAGTAGTTCAATGTGCTTGGCCTTTTTGTACCTGAATTCGAATCCCTCTCCTTGTAAATAGATAGTTTAGATGAAAAAGAAAATTAATTCCCCTTAATTATTCACTCATGATCTTTATTCTTAGTACTAAATTTCTATCGTTTCATGATTTCTTTAAATATTCCCTTATTCGTCTTCCAAAATTCATGTTAGCAAGCAACGACCACCCTTTCAAAATTTCTTGGCTACGGCCTTGTTTGCATAAAAATAAATAAAAAACCCTATAACAGTTCACTTTTAACTTAAACACAACGTTGTCCCCAAACACAAACACAAACACAATATCGTCACATAAAAACATTGATCACTTATGTTTTTTCTTCCCATAGAGATACTGAGAAAGTAAGGAAACTATATATATGTATGGGTTGCTTACCATCCAAGGTGAGACATGGCATAGGGGAGGCCAAGAACACCAGCACCAACCATGGCAGTGACATTGTGGAACGCAGAATACCACCACGTCGCGTTCCTCGATTTCGTGATCGGCAGCCAGTCGTTGATATCTTGCACCTCCTTCTGCTGCTGCTCCTCTCTAATTTCTCCACTTCCTCCCATCTTTTTTTTTTGTCACAAAAAAAGCTCAGTGACAGCAGGAAATCAAAACTGTTAATCCCACAAATCTCCTTGAACAACAATAAATATCATTTTTTTCGGATTGAATTTGACAAATAATTAGGTCACTAATCCAATATGATTACGTGACTGGTTACTTGGAGTTTGTATCTTAATTAAATTGAAATTGTGTATAGTGGTTCTATTTAACTAAAAATGTGGAAGAAATTTCGGCCGTTCGATCGAAAAAAAATCTGATATACCCTTGTGATTTTTCACCGTATACCACAGTACAAAGTATTCGGAATTCAAAAGAAAATAAAAAACCGCTGTGGAATCTGGAGCGTATCTTTATTCAATGAGTCGTTGTGTAAGTGGAATTCCTCTCCCAGAATCTATGATCCTGATTGTCTCGGGACACGTGTCAAGCGTTCGTGCAATCAGATCTAAATTTGATGCACGATCTCAGGCGAAGATCTTTCCCAAAAGGTTCGAGTCAAAGTAGGAAATGTCGCGGGGGGGGGGGGGGGGCGAGGGATGGAGGGAACGAAGACGAAACAATTTTAGAAGATGAAATGCATGACCTCCCCTCCCCCCTCCAAAAAAAGTTATTATACAAAATGGTTCCTGAGAGTTGCATGATCAATAGAAATGATCACTGAGATTGAAAATCAATAGAAATGGTCCATGAGATTGTCCACCATCCATGATTTTGGTCATTCCGTTAAAAATGATTTTGGGCAATTTTCAAAGCTTTGTAACTTAATCGTTTTTTAACCAAATTCGACCTATAATATATCAAAATGAAGATAAGAAAGTGTAAAATAAGATTATACCTATTTGGAAGCCCAATGGTTGCCAGAGATGGTTGGAAAATAGCCTGAAAGGTGACTGGTCCGCAGGAAAACTGGAAAACTTGTTGGAAATTGGGTAAATCTTAAACGTTCATAACTTCTTCAATACTCAACCATATCAAGTGATTCAAAAATGAAAATAATATTTCTTGACGAGACGAAGAGAATGGTACCTTTTTCGAAGGAAAACTCGCCGTGGTTTGGTCGGACAACGGCTTGAAAGTGTCTAACCATTTTCGAGTTAGCCACTTTCGAGCATTTTTTCGGCCAAACCACGGTGAGTTAGCCGTAAAGAAAGATGCCATTCTCTTCGTCTCGTCGATAAGTATGATTTTCGTTTTTCAATCACTCGATTTGGTTGAGTATTGAAGAAGTTAAGAACGTTTAAAGTTTACCCAGTTTCCAGCGAGTTTTCCAGTTTTCCCGCGGACCAGTCATCTTTCAGACTATTTTCTGGTCATCTCCGTCAATCATTGGGCTTCCAAATAGGTATAATCTTGTTCTATACTTTCTTATCTTCATTTTGATATATTATGGGTCGAATTTGGTTAATAATTGATTGAGTTACGAAGCTTTGAAAATTGCCCTAAGAGTTTTTAACGGAATGACCAAAATCATGGATGGTGGACAATCTCAGGGACCATTTCTATTGATTTTCAATTTCAAGGACCATTTCTATTGATCATGCAAATCACAGGGACCATTTTGTATAATAACCCCTCCAAAAATTAGCTATTTATTACGGAGTTTAAGGTCGTCAACTGCCGGAGATTCGGTTTGGACAGCCACGGACGATTATTCCTAACATCTGTAACAAAACAGAGTCAGTTGCAAGTGTACATCTCGCACTAGTCACGGATTCAGGAATCAGAGTTGTCAACCGCTTGAGATTCGTTTAATTTGGACAGCCGTTCAGACGCTTAAAGTGTATGCAGAAGATGTGCATACACTAATCGGGTGGACGGTTCATAAAATTTGTAACAAATCCAAAGCTAAAAACACTTGGCTGATAAAAATGAAAAATCTATACAAAGTATCACTGGTTTACTATGGAGTGATAAGCAACCTGAAAGTAAACAATTGTGCTAAAAAAGCATCCGGTTACATAGCAGGAGACCACCGGAACTAATTCTCCGTTGTTGCTTCAACCTTTCGAAGAGTAAATCGTCATTTTTCTTGAGCTGGAGATACTCTTCCATGTCAAACTGCGAACCATTTGACCCAACAAGGCGTGACTGGCACTCGTAGCTTCTATATCCTCCAACTTTACTTCCTGCATCTTCCATGTTAATTGACAGGGCGTCGACTATTCCAGGGCTCCAGCTTCCATGGCTGCTAACAGATTGATTACTTTGATCTTGCATTTTTATCACTCCCTGAGAAATGAATTTAATGAAATTGAGATGATAAGAGAAGAGAAAATCATGAACGAAGATAAAAATAGTATGATCATGAACGAATATATCAGCCTGCAATAGGAGACAAAATGGGCTCAACAAATAAGAACTGCACATGTCAACTCTGTCCATATGCTAGACTTTATAATCACGAGATGAGCTAATCATTCATCACCTGTGGTTCGTTCTTATTCTTGCATCCTATTGGCGTAGCATCATTACTAGTCTCCCACAGCAACCAAGGTAAAACAACCCCATCCATTGCGACAGGAAGAGGAGTAGAAAAAGCTGGACTCAGATAAGTTTCGTGCTTTGTTATTCCTCCTATACTTGAACTTGTATCGCTCCTTTCTCCGTCAATTGATGATATATCTGTATCTTCCACATTTGAAATGAAGTCCTCAATGTATCTCTCTGCCTCCTCAGTCAGTCGCTTAGACATCCTACCTCTGTCGTTACTCCTCTGTGAAAGTGAAAAGCAGGAGTTGATAAGAAAGTAAAACAAAGAGAATTAAAAATCCCAAGAAAAATAGAGTAACATGCAAATCTGCAGTGTTTCAGACAGATTGGTACCCTTCTGGTTCTTGATGATCTGTCTGCGGCAACAATGTTATTTGGCTCGGGAAGCAATTCTTTGACAATCTTAGAGAGCTCCCTACTATGTTGTTCCTCCAGTACTATTTCAGCTAATAAATCTTGTTTTCGTTTTTCTGACTGTCACATACATGGAAAAAAAAAAGAAAAATATGATCAATAGTAGCCAAACTTTTTTCAAATGGCATACAGCACCCTCAGTTAACAACTTTAATAAAAACCGATAAATGATCTGCCATTTATATCTATATAATCAAGGCCACATACTCTTCCTTAACTAAACTAAGCCTTTATAGTAACGTGAATACCTGTTCCAATTTGGAGGAGTAATTTTTCCTGATCGAAGAAACAGCCTGAAGTACATCTTTACTGTTAGAACGTAAATCACCAGGTGCTGAAACAGCAGATTTAGTTTTCTCATTTGCCTGAATAAGATAAAAAGGAACCAATGTTAGGAAGCATATGACAGGAGGACAAAACTCTAAAATCGAACAAAAGGGATGAAGCAAATGTCAATAAAGATATAAAGAACGCTATAATACATACAATTTCAAGACAAAACTCTAAAATCGAACAAAAGGGATGAAGCAAATGTCAATAAAGATATAAAGAACGCTAATATACATACAATTTCAAGTTCTGTCCGGATCTCTTCCACAGCATGTCTAAGTTCTTTCCGCATTACTTCATAAAGTCCACTTTTAACATCATTACCAGCAGGGCGCTCTGCCTAAAGGGTGACAAGAAGGTAAAAATAAACAACCAATATAAAAGAGCTACACTGAGGTGGTTATCATAAAACAAAACGACTAATGTAAAGAATTACACAGAGGTGGTTATCCTAACATAATGTGTTCAAAAGTAGACCTTCTTCTCTGAATATACAGCTCGGATAGTTTTCTCAACCCCATTTTTGTTGGAATAAGCATCCCTCCCCTCGTCATCAGTTAGGACCGAAGACTGGCTCTGAAAGGCCCAAAGAAATTGTCTCAAAACATAATTCACTTCTGAGAACTATTCTGACTGGAAAACACATTAAACAGCATTAAATGAAAATACCAAAAGTTAAAGAAGTTAAGACTTACAGAGTAACCATCATGGGACTTAAAATCTTTCTGGCTAAGCGATCTTCTCAAAGCTGGTCTAAAATTTGAATCTGTTGACTTACGGGACAAGGGTGTCTGGTTGTTTCCACTAACGAAGTTCCTCGACTTAACGGTGCTGCGATTGTGGGTATGATCTAGATCACTCTATCATTAAAAATACAACAAATGATCCACAAATAAATGAGTGGAAGAATTACACTAATCCTACATAGCTAACAAGAATCGTTTAATTTAAGAATCTACAATTAATAAATTATATCAATTTCTTCCATCCCAATACTCTCTTGTTCAATGGCATTATACTGTCTAAACAATCTTTAATTACACATTCTAATTGTAGGTTTAATTCAAATTTGCACTAGTATAAAAAATAATTAACTTTAACGAAAAACTTCTGGTACTGTTCATTTTAACGAACCACATTTTTACATTAAAAAGTTAATCCTGGTAATATTCACTTTACCCTTTATTTTGTTCTTATCGTTAAAACTCAAAGTTTTCAAGTCTTTTTCATTAGTTTTTCTTAAAAAATAAGGCCATAAAGCAATAGTATCTAAACGTTTTACAATGTGCTTTAAATCAAATAAAGCAAAATTCAACGGGAAATTAAAAGCATAAGACACCAGTTCTCACCTCAGAATCGCTCTTCTGATACCGGGCAACCGAAACCGATCGCCTTCGGCTTGAATTACCTTTACTTTCCGAAACTACCCTTCCTCCAGCTGAATTATTACCAGTACCGCCCCTCACATCACCACCACCACCACCAACTCTCGGGCCGTGCCTCGACACCGACCTCCCACGCCTCTGCGAGGCACTGCCAGCAGGAGTAGCTTCGGAGCTCCGCGCAACCGAGCGGCTCCGGTCAGCAGAGGAGTCGAATAGCTCGACGGCGAGGTCGTCGAGGCTGATCTCCGGGAATCCCGAGCCTCTGACCTTGTTGACGAACCTCCCTCTGCTGGGAACCGGATTATCATCGTAATCTTCAGCCGCCGGCGTCCGCTCCGGCAACCCGCGAGAGAAGCAGCTTAGGCTGCGGGAGCGCCGGTGAGACGACTTCCGATCAAACGCAGCCGAGTCTTCCGGCGGAGCCTTGGACGCTCCGATCGGCGTCCGCTTCGTCGTTGATTTGAACGCCGAGGTCGCCATTCCTGGTACGAATCGAACAAAACAAGAAAGCAAATATTCAATCAATTTTTACAAATTTGATGGATTCATATATGGAAGGTGAAGACTTAGGGTTTGAAGGTAAGCAATTTGAAGGCTGTCAAAGAAAACGATGGAATCAGGTTGTAGAGAGAGAAAGAGAGGAGAGGAGAGAGAGAGAACTCACGAGGTAGCTGAGAAAGTGATCTGTAGAGAGAGAGAGAGAGAGAGAGAGAGAGAGAGGTTTAAAGTGGGGTTGTGTAATGGAGGGGAAGATTGGCGGATAGATCGAAAATTGGGGAGAATTTGAATGACGGAGCTGTTACGATACGGACTTTGGGTTAACGGACTCACGTGGGCTGGGCCGGACATTAACTTCCCAATCATTTAAATATTAGGAAAACTAACTAAATGTCTTTTAACAAAAAATCATTTTTAAATGTATAGTAAATAGTGACAGTTAAATGTTAAAATCTGGTTTTTCGTTAAAATTAAACAGTACCATAAGTGTTTTGTTAAAACTCCTTTTAATATTTTGTCGACGGGCTTTTTGGTTTTTTAATTTATTTTTTGAATACTTATTTGGCGGAGTCTATTTGTGTGTGAATTCGTCAACTTTTGGGAAGTGTTGTGTAGAATGAGGAATTTGAAATGCCAATAACAATTCCATTTTATTATATATTTTTACTTCAGTTACAAAATCTTTATTTATTTATGTTTCTTTTTTGACAAATGATAGATTTTGTTAGATTAGATGTTAAATTAGCAAACGACGGGATTCGAGCACACACTGTCATGCAAAAAAGTTCAACTCTTTTCCACTAGTAGTAAAGGGTCACTTGCTATTTATTTTTGTTGGTTGAAATCTTTTGTTTTGCAATCTTATGGCATATTTAGTTTCATATGGGCAAGATAATATTATAATTCAAAAATTAAAAAAATTGATATAATTTTAATTTTGTGAGTTGTTATTGCGTAGTTTTTATTTATTTATTAAATTGTAATAAATGTCTTCCCTTATTATAGGCTTATTTTTTGCTCAATTTTAAGATTAAATATAAGAATTAAATATTGTTTGTCCTTTTTTGCTGCACCTAATTCGTACGTCAATTTTTTATTGGGACACTGTTGGATTTAGTACAGTTTTCCTATTTTTCAACTTTAATTCAATTTCTTGATTAATGTTTTTTTACTCAAAATTTTAATTTAAATATTTATATACGAAAACCTTACCACTTTCATGGAAAATAGGTAAAAAAAAATTATATGTCATCATATATCATACATATACCATAAGTTGATAAAATACAGCCACTTAGTACGACGGTCTGGTGGTGTTCCTCTTCACTTGGAAGTAAGGGTCTTAGGTTCGAATCTCGTGGATGGCGAATTCGATACCAAATTAGGTTGTCCATTGTGTGGTTTAACCGAACTCCCCCTCCTTTCATGTAAAAATATCGATGTCCTCAAACAAAAAAAGTTGATAAAATACATTTAACCTGTGATAGAGGTATCTACGATAATAGATAAAAATTAATCTACCTAGTTTAAAAGGAAAAAAAAAGTTGATAAAATACATTTAACCTATGATAGAGGTATCTACGAGAATAGATAAAAATTAATTACCTAGTTTAAAAGGAATTCATCTTCCATACATTTATTAATTCATACTAGTATATATGTTGATATATATGGTACCTACAACATAGATTAGTTAAACACAATTAATCTGTGATTGAGGGTAGCAGAAAAAAAGAGGAAACTAGTTGTAAGTCCAATTTTGTGAGCCCTTATTAGGAATAGTATTTTTTTTTTTTTTTGTTATTTACTGAAATAGGTCCGAAGACTGTACATTTGTCTTAATAAGTCAGCTTTTTCTTTCTAAATATTAATTTTCTTTTCTAATATTGTCCTTATGATTTAAATTTGTATGATCTTAATCGGTTTTTTTAAAGGAATTATTTGTTGTTTCTAAGGTTCTTTTGAAATTTAAAAAATGGAGCCTTCGTGCATCTGTAACCTGCACACATAACATATTTCAAACAAACAAAGAAACTACAAAATACCTATAAAAAAGGTATAAGAAATGAACCTGTTGGTGCGAGATTTCTTACACAAAGAAATACCTCCACAAATTTTTTGACTGTCCGCACATTCATCGAATCCCTCGTCAAGAAGTGTCCATGAATTTCATTTTTTCCAAAACTTCGCTAAAGTGAGGGGTACCTACAAAAGGTACTCCAACACTCAAGAGTCAAGTTAGTTAATTGAATCCGTATTCTCTAGTCAAGGGGTTTTGATCACATACCTTGTTCTTTAACTCCTCTCCTTTTTATAGAGCTCAAATGCTTAGGAAACAAGTTCCACTACCTCGTTCCCTCGCATTGCAATGTAAGGTTGAAAAACACATTGCATTGTATTCTTGGATCGACTCCACGTGCTCATGAACTCGTTTCATATAAGTTGATATCTTCCCTTCAGCTTTGTTTTATTTGTTCTGAGTATCGTCTAGGCCCTGCATCACCTTTTGAGGTATAACTTATGATCATGATTGTTTAGTTTTAGGTTGCATTTTCTAAGATTATTCATGCAAAAAATCAGCAAAACCAAAAAACGTTTTAGCCAAAGCTTATTCATTGAGAAAAGTTATTGCATTAATATATCCTATTAAGGCATATTGGAAGAATATATAACGGACAGTGTTTTATTTTACAATTTTTTTTTAATACAAGTGATATTCAAAACTAATTTACACTAATGGAGAATGAGGATTTGTGTTGGAACCCATTGTCCCACATCGGCAAGAGGGAAAAGAGAAAGCACTTCAAATAGAATTACCCCACTTTAACTAACACCGAGGCCTTTTGTGATAAAACCCCACACCTGAGGATTGTGCAGGTGGTTAAGTGGGGACAGTATCGGTGTTGTTGGAGTGGACCCTCGGCCAGTCGACCTGAAAATTTCAACAATTTGAACCTGAGACGCAGTCGGTTGAAGAGGAACACTCTAACTGTGTTTTATTTCACATTTAGATGACTGAACTTCCTATTTGAATGATTTTTTCAGAGATAAATCTTTAAAGACAATTTTAAACGATGATTCAATTTATGAGCCAAAATTTTCCTCTTAAGAAGCCCACCTCTAAAACTCTAGCCACTTGTTTTTCTCTCTCGCACAGAACTCCTCAAAACCCCCTACTCTTCCCGCCAACTCCCTCCTTTGGTTGGGCTAAAGCATCGACCCCCTTGCTCTTCCTCTTTTTCCTTCTCCTCTCTAGTATTTATGCTACCTATGGTTGCCAGATTGTGAGGTCACGACTCTTATTTCCAGCGTCCTCTGCAACCACCCTCCCTCAACCCCCAACACCCATTCTCTTCCATCTTGTTCATTTGCTTCTCTTTCTCACATTCCATTCCCTTCATCATCCTTTACTCAAAGCCAACTGCGTCTCATTTGCCTTGGCCCTCACTTCCATATCCCTTCACGGGTCAGCACCCGACCGGCATGCGTAAAAAATCAGGGCCAATCGTGTTGTGGCTTTCCCCAAAGCGAGGGTGTTTTAGATGCCACTTAGCCCCATCCCCTTCCCTTTTGTTTTGGTTTTTGGATCTACTTGCAGGGGCATGTGATGGTGATTCAGATCTGGTGGCTCATTTGCGGGGCGACGACTTTGGTGGCTAAATTTGGTTGGGGATAATTCCTTCTTGTAGGTTAAAAAGTTTTGTGCTGCGATACCGTAAGTCAAAATTAACGTGGAGTTGGATTTCTTAGTTCAGCTGTTCTTGTAGCTGTCGGCAAAGTGGTTGCGACAGTTGCGTCATTCTGCTTGATCGGGTTTAAGGTTATGATTGTTGTAAATAAAAATGACTTGAAAACTTTGAGTTTTAACGATAAGAATAAAATAAAAGGTAAAATAAATAGCATCAAGATTGTCTTATTAGATTAAAATTTTGATTTTTCGTTAAAATAAACAGTACCGAAAACTTTTCGTTAAAGTTCCTTGTTGTAACTTGTAATATGTTTTCATTTAAAAAAATTATTTGGTTTCTCAAAAAATAAAAGGTAATTACCTTATCCACTCGCCAAAATCCAAAAATAAAACACGTCTTTCACTCCGAGCTTCCACACTCTCACATGCACTCCCTTCTCTGTCACTCTCACTCTCGCAGCAATGCAGGTCCTCCAAACCCCTCACCAGTTCTTCACCTTCCCTAAAACCCTAAACCCTAAATTCTCCAATCCCCACCCCAAGCACCTCCACCACCACCAAAATCACCACGCTCCATGTCGTCCCCTTCTCTTCAAGTCCAAGGCCTTCAGCACCGACGAGTTCCCCGTCGACGAGACCTTCCTCGAGAACTTCGGCCCCAAAGACAAAGAAACCGAAGACGAGGCCCGGAAGCGCAACTGGGTCGAGCGCGGATGGGCCCCCTGGGAGGAGATTCTCTCGCCGGAGGCCGATTTCGCGCGAAAAAGCTTGAACGAGGGCGAGGAAGTGGCTCTCCAGTCCCCGGAGGCGATTGAAGCCTTCAGGATGCTCCGACCCAGTTACCGGAAGAAGAAAATGGAGGAAATGGGCCTGACGGAAGACGACTACTACCGCGAACAGTTTAAAATCAAAGGAGATGTACCGGAGCCGTTGAAGACGGTCTGGGCGGCTCCTCTGGTCGTCAGACTGATTCCTCCGAGGGATTGGCCGCCGAGGGGGTGGGAGGTGGATAAGAAGGAGCTGGAGTATATAAGGGAGGCGCATAAGTTGCAGGCGGTGAGGGTGCGTTTGGATGAATTGGAGAGTAAGAAGACGACTGCGACGATGGAGACTGATGATTTGTGTTTGGATAGGTATAAGGTGTTCTTGAAGCAGTATAAGGAGTGGGTCGCTGCGAATAAGGATCGATTGGAAGAGGAATCCTATAAGGTCTGCAAAGATTAAACCTTTTTTTGTTTAATCTTTTTGTGTTATTTTGGTTAATTTGGTGTTGTTAATTTGTTTCCCTTTTGCATTATTAGCTCGTTTATTGGCTAATTCTGACTTAGTTTCAAACACATTTGATTTGAGTATAAAGTAGTTTCAAGCACATTTGATTTGAGTATAAAGTTTGGAAATTTGGGTGAAAAAGGATAATAGTTGGATTGAATAAATTGAATTAAGTTCGATATTTACTAATTAGTTGGATTTGGCCATAAATTCTGCATTTTTTATGACATACAGTATGACCAAGATTACCATCCCGGTAGGAGGAAGAGAGGCAAGGACTACAAAGAGGGCATGGTATGATGGATTTTAATTTCATTTTGTATCTCCCGCCCCATCGGCCCCTGCTCTGAATTACCCAAATTTTCTGACATGGTCTTCATTTTTCCGTGCAGTATGAACTTCCATTTTATTATCCCGGACAAGTAAGTTGTTATGAATATTGTTTTTACTTTATTTGTTGGGATTCTGGAAATGAACTTTTAAATCTCACCAAAGAATGCTAAGAACTTGAGATGGTCATCCTCGCAGCATGATTATGATACGGTTACACAGAACATGCTATGTTGTATGGCACTTTCATTATTAGATTCGTTTGTCGAGAATTCTTAAAAGAACTGTAAATGAAGTGTCTTTGGTAGCAAGAAATATAATGGTTGATGATACAATGGAAAATGTGTATTGCAGATTTGTGAAGGGAAAGTGACAGCCGTTGCTCTATATCAAGGAGCATTTGTTGACATTGGAGGTGTACATGATGGGTGATTATCGATCCCTATGCTTCCTGTTAGAATTACTGAAAGTATTTTTGTCACTGAACGTTTTTTGTTCATTGCGTTCACGTGTGTTGATGTCTTGCCAGGTGGGTCCCGATTAAAAATAATGATTGGTACTGGATCCGACATCACATAAAAGTTGGTATGCCTGTCATTGTTGAAATCCTGGTGAGTTCTGTGCTTCAGTTTCTTTCTATTGTTTGTTTACTTTCTATCATATTTCTTGTGGATCTTTTCTCTCACTAAATTTCTCTTTTGTAGGCAAAGAGAGATCCTTACCGCTTCCGATTTCCCATTGAAATGCGTTTTGTTTATCCAAATATAGACCACCTGATGTATGTACTTCTTCTCACAGACTTTCAGTCCTCCCCTTCGTTTGATTAAGTATGCTCGTAGGTTTAAATTCTGTTCAGGCTTATTTGCTTCTTGATATCTCATATTTCCGTCCACTTTTCCAGATTTAACAGATTTGACTTTTCGCCAATATTTCATCGTGATGAAGATACTAATCCAGATGAATTGCGGGTGTGTGATTTTCCTTTTAAGTTTCATTTTTTCCTCCTCTCCCCCCTGTTATTATGCCTATCATTAGTATATTGTTGCAACTGGGGATCCACAGTTTCACAATTTCAATCACGTCTTTATTTTTTTTTTACCTTCAGTCATTTCGTACAGTTCAGTGCTCTATGAAGCATTTAGTCTTAGTATTTAATATCAGCACATGCTTATGCTTTTTCTCTGGTCTGTTTCACTTTTCAGCGTGATTGTGGAAGACCTCCTATCCCCAGGAAGGATCCGAAAGACAATCCAGTAGAGGAACCTTTATTGTCGAATCACCCTTATGTTGATAAGGTAAATCTTTAATATCTGAAATGTTGTTATGTTATATCTAAAATGCCGTACTCTTTGTTTGTGTATATGGATATTCTTTGTTTGTCTTGAGTCTTTCAAATCAAAATTGACTTTTCACTATCACCACCATGCTACTCATTGACTAGCATTATCGTCTTGATGCAGTTGTGGCAGATACATGTTGCTGAGCAAATGATTTTGAATGATTTGGAGGCTAATCCTGATAAATACAAAGGCAGAAAACTGTCAGAGTTATCTGATCCTGAAGATTACGATGAAAAAAACAATGTTGAATATACAACAGCCCAGTATAAGAAAACTGTAATACCAAAAGTGATTCTGGTAAATGATTCTCCAGTGACATTGCATTGTGTTCTATGAATATATGATATGACATTTACTGATTGTTCTTCATTTTTGTACGCAGAAAACTAGCGTTAAAGAACTTGACTTGGAGGCTGCATTTGCTGAGCGCCAGGTCAGCTGTTCCGTTGCCTGTTAGATTCACATTCTTGAGTATTACATTTGCTCAAAGCACTATATTGACTGTTGCGTTTCTTTTTGCTATGCTATGCGATATATAAGTTGGCTGAAGAAAAGAACACTCTCACTTTATTTATTTATTCTTTTATGTTTGCCTGCAGCTACGTAATGCACTAAAGAAGGAAGCGGAAGAGAGAGGAGAGGAATACAAAGTTACCAATATGAGGCGGAATGATGAAATGGATGAGTATGACTTTTTACATTGGCACCGATCCTTCGAGGAAAGAGAAGCGTTGATCAGAGACATAAGCTGGTATGGCCATCAGTGTTATATTTTTGTACTTTTTGTAGAAATGTACAATCTGGTTTTTAATCCATAATATCACCAATGCAATTAAACATTAAAGTGATAATCCCGCAATGTCGTTGACTTTGCATCATATTCACTTCCAACTGGGCTGTGGCTAATTTGTATTGCTTTTCCTGAAACTATGCAATAACTGGTGTGACGTTCTGTGCAGCCGTAAAGCTCTTGGTTTACCACTTGAAGAGCCGGGAAGGTTTGTGGAATCCAGTTACTTTGGGAAGGATCAATATGACCCGCAAAACCCTCTGTATCGGTATGACTACTGGGGAGAACCAAAGAACTCAGAGAAGAGCAAGCAAGAGCGGCTGACGGACGCTCATAACAAAGCAATTGTGGGAAAGAGCAATGTTTGGTATGAAATGTCGTATGACGATTGCATCAAGCAACGGATGGAAAGAGAAGCTAAGGGTATAAAACCAAGACAAATTGAAGAAGAAGAGACAAGCTTCAATGACGATGATGAAGATGATGACGACGATGACTTTGATTTCAGCTTCTTACACGACTCCAATGTTGATTTGTCGGACCAGCCTCGTGTTAACGGAACCGAGTCTGCAAGCATATCGGATGAAGGCATGTTCGAGGATTAAGGCTCTAACCGGCTCGGATGGAACGAAGTCATCTGTACAGCAGTTGGTAGAAAAGTGGGGAGCAGAAGATTTACGCACGGTGAGTCCCATTTTTGTTGCTAGGAGCCAGCATAGATATAGTTTCTCATTCTTTCGAGGAATTAGGGACGAACATCCATATCTGTTCATTTCCTACAACCCAGAAATAACAGAAGCTTCAATATGTTATGAATTACAAATTTTACAAACTCTCTTCGCCCGATTTGGATGGAAACCACTACACGAAAGTAATCTTCTTTTGCTTACATACAGAGTGATCAGTGAAAACAATCCTCGTTAAAACTAATAAGTAACAAAATCCTTTCTACTTTTCTATTCAATTCCTCATTGAAACTAGAAGCTGCCGAGAATTGACTGCAAAGAAAAGCCTCTCCTTTGAAACTTTAAGTAAGACGAAGCTCGTAGGGGTGCCGGACTCAGCCCCTCACATCACCATCCCTCCATCAATGGTCAAGACCTAGAATGAATGAGCAGAAAAATTAGATCAATACTGTACCCTTTCGGTATCCATCGAAGGAAAAATACCAGATCTTAAAGAAAACATTACCTGTCCGGTGATGTAGCTGGCAGCGGGATTAAGCGCCAAGAATTCCACCAGTCCAGCCACTTCTTCAGGTTGACCATATCGCCCTGAAAGAATCGTAAAATTGATACGTAATTCATCTAATTTATGTCATAATCTTCAAAATTAAGAATTTAAGATTAGTTGAACAAAGGGGAAGAAGAGTCAATCAAATTTCAATCATCCGTCCTATGAATCAATGAAATTTCTCCATTATTTAAATGACATGAGTAATTTAAGTTTTATATTAATGCTTAAATAACTGGTAGCCAACTGATTGTGTTCTCACCTAAGGGGATGCTCCCCAAGATCTTCTTTTCTATGTCTTCTCCAAGCTTGGAAGTCATATCAGATGCGATAAAACCAGGGGCAACAGCATTGACCTAGGAGAAAAGGAAGATTTAGACAGACGTTCTTTCGGGCCCAAAGTGTAAGACTGCAATACGATAGAAATTTAAAATCTATCTGCTTTCATGTTTAATGTCTTGAAGATTGAACTGCGTAACCACTGACATACATTAATGTTCCTGCTCGAATATTCCTTTGCAACACTCTTCGTGAAGCCAATGACTCCAGCCTTTGCAGCACTGTAGTTGGCTTGTCCAACATTGCCAACAAGACCAACAACAGATGCTATATTGATTATCCTTCCCTGCAATATGATGAATAACTAAGCGGATCTAAAAGCAAATAGGATTTTTCAAATTGAAACGATACAACAAGGGAAGAACGTACGTGCTTACCTTTCGCTGTTTCATCATAATTTTTGCCGCAGCCTGCAGAAAGCACGAATAACCTTGCTCAGAAATCGGACAAATGTAAGCTTGAACAACTAGAATTACTGGATAAACAAATTCCCCCGAACACTCACCTGCGTGCATAGAAACACACCAGTAAGATTCAAATCAATAACCTCCTGCCATTGGGATTTTTTCATTCTCATCAATAAGCCATCCCGTGTAATTCCTGAAAAGGATTGTAGACCAGTCAGTTGAAATCAGAAGGAAAGACGAGACACGGACTCTAAAATACAGCAAGCAAAGTGATGCTGATTAACCTGCATTATTTACCAAGACATCAACCGTTCCCCACGCATCAACCACCTATATTCATTTGATTCAAATGACATCATGTTGCAAGAAGTAATTTCAACCAAAAAACGCGTAGCTTGCCCAAAAAAGAGCACATTAACTTACGGTCTTAATCATTGCTGTGACATCTTCTTCCTTCGAAACATCACCCCCAAATGTTAGAGCTTGACCACCAGATGCCTCAATCTACAGCATTTAATTAAACCACCATAAAATTTGTTAACAATGCGACCTTCAACCAAACATTTCAACTACGAAGCAGCCAGCAATCGGTATATTATCAAGTCATTAAGTTGCTAAAATTGCTGACATTCAACCACACATTTCAAGTACGAAGCATTCTCTACACGGACTTGAGTCACAAAACAAAGTACGAAATTACGAATACAGGCATTTACAAAGGCACCATACCTCCTTAGAAACTTGTTCAGCTTCCTTGGATGATCTTGCGTAGTTTACCAACACCTGAAATCATTGAAATGTTGATGATGAACGATGAATATGATCACGATCATGATGATGAATGGTTATATGATGAACGATGATGGTAATGATGAACGGGGAAGATGATGAGAGACCTTACAACCAGACTTGCCGAGGGCGAGAGCAACAGCCTTGCCGATTCCTCTAGAAGCTCCGGTGACGATAACCACCGGAGCCTCCACCTTCGGATTCTGAGACACAGCAGCGCTAGACTGCGCAACGTCCGCCACCTGTGCCCTAATTCCTGCAATTTCATCGCATTTCCGTTAAAACATCGCCAAATTGTTCCGATACAAACTTCCATCACAATAACATGAAAATGCGATTGGAGTACCAGAGCCAGAGGAAGAAGACAAGGAGCTCGAAAACATGGCCGGAGAGGCGTGAAGCAGTCGGAGCCCGCCGAGAAGCGGATAGGAGCTTCGCGGGTGGGAGAATTGGCGGGAGAGTCGCGCCGGAGCTCCGACGGAGTTGAAGGCGATCGAGGCCGCCATTGAGAGTCGGACAATGGCTGGCGCGAAAGAAGAAGGAGAGACGAGTATGGTCGCCAGAAGATTGAATCAATCGGAGTTCAGACTTCAGAGAGTGTAAGGAGCGAGCAATGCGTATCTGCAAGACGACGTCGTTTTATTTCTTCTAACGGAAGAAAATTAACGTAAATGTATTAAAGCGAGTTGTTTGATAACTATTTCGCTTTCCGACTTTTTACGTGTTAAACTGCAAATCAAATTAAACCCACGTTTAGACAATTCGAGAAAATAGCTTTCAGATCTGATATTCGATTTCTATTTTAGTACTGTGTTCAACATTGCGGTGGAGGCGAAGGTGGCGGCGATCAACTTTAACCGAATTGTAGCAATGGTTCCTCAATTTTAACCGAATTATAGCAATGATCATTATAACATAACTCATTTTGACAAATTTTGACGAAGTTGACGAAAATAACCATAGATACACGTTTTGATGAGTTGAGGGATCTCAATTGTAGCAATAGTCCTTCCAACATAACTTACCTTAACAAAATTCTAACGAAGTTGATGAAAATGACCATAACTACACATTTTGATGAGTTAAGGGATCAATAGAAATAAATTTTTTTAGTTGAGAAACCATTGCTCTAATTTGATTAAAATTAAGAAACCATTGCTACAATTTACTCTTTTAGAAATACAGGTAGGATGCCAAAATAAATGAATGAAAGAAGACGAGAGAAAACGAAACCAAATCTTCCAACTCGTTTCCAAAATCCAAATCTGCCATTATTCCTTCCTAAAAACTCCCAACAAATCAAGACATCTTTTTTCCCCAGTAAAAAATGGGTAGAATGCCGAAATAGTCCGAGGAGAATGATATTTTACAATTCTAAGCCGACCCTTCTACCTAAAATTAAACTTTTCTTTTTACACACAAAAATTTGGACTTTCCCCTGCTTCATACATCCCCAGCCATGGGCAAGACTGGATCGAATCCAGTTATGTTCGAAATTCCACCCTCCATTTCCCTTGGAGAAAGTATGAAGAACAAAAAAATCGTTTCACATAACACAAGCTGGAAAACCCGACCCAGAACTCAATTTGTGTTGCTGGCAATTCTTCTCCGGCTAAGTCGATCTTCTTCCCCTTTCAGGAAAGAGATGATACTGTGGCCAACAACTCCAAATAAAAGCATCCCAAGTCACTGCCCCACAGCACCTCAGAACCTCCATTTTTCTGTTCCTCGGTTGGTAAAACAACGTGAAGAGAAAAACAGATCAATCGATCTCTCCTTCTTCAACGTCTTTTGCTTCTCGTTCTGGTTCTTCTTCAACGTCTTTTGCTTCAACACCATTTGCTGGTTCTGGTTCTACTTCATGTTCAGGTTCTGGTTCCCTTTCCGGTTTTGGTTCTGGTTCTGGTTCTGGGGCACTCTGGGGAGGTTCAATTTCTTCTTCTATATCATCATCTGTCTTCATGAACAAACCAAGTAGCTCTAAGGGATTACTACCCTGTAGCTTAAAACTACCAAGCCGGGCAAGCTCATCCTGAATATGCTCCGGGGTGGTCTCCTCCGTGAAAATTGGCACATGTTCATCAACAACTGCCCTAAACATTTCTAGATCTTCTAGAACCTGACTATTCTCATTAATTTCAACAGTCCTTTCCATCTGCACAAACCCAATTATCAGCCGCAGTTTAATTAAGAGAAGATTTGTAGAATTCTTCCACCAACATAATGATATTCTTACCATTTGCAGTGCCTGACGTGCGGCTTCTCTTTCTAGTTCCCTCTGCCTTTTAGCTGCGGCTGCAGCTTCGGCTTCAGCCTTCTTTCGAGCCTCTTCTGCGGCTTTGGCTTCAGCTTGTAAGCGTGCTTTCTCTAATGACGCACAAAGTAAAATTGAATATTTAAAACAATCGCAAAACTGTTGACCACCTTGATTTCTGGTGCACGAAATGCAGACCTAATCTCAGATAAGATAACTAAAGTTTTGAAAGCCAAACCTTCTTTTTGCCGCTTTTCAAGTTCCTCTCTTTCAATTCGCAATTTCTCGGGATCCAGCTTTTCACCCTGAACCATAAATATTAGACGAGAACTGACCACATCTCAAATGAAAAAAACACAAAACAAAATTTTGGATGCATACATCAAGGAAAAATGCACCGCGCATGGAAAATGGAAACCAACCTTTTCTAGTGCCTTCTCTCGGGCTTTTAGTATTGTGTCAGCAAATCTATTCCTCAATAAAGCTGCACGGTAGAGCTTATCGGGGGAGACTTGCCTCTCAGTTGGAGCACTCTCCCCTACGATGTTACAGCATGACTTGTAAGATGGTACCCCAAAATTACAAGCAGAAAAGTTCTCTTGATGATTATTCATGCTTACCCTCTCTGTGTCCAGCCTCCTCAACAGGATTTGGTTTAGACGGGGCGTCCTGCTCTAGTGGGGCCACCCCATTTATTGAATCTACTCAAAATTCATGACAATGGCTTTTAGAGAACTCCTTAACTACCTAATTCAATAATAGAAAAAATGCAACATAAATCCACAACTCACTATTTCCAATTTCTGAACCCCCAATATCACTTCTCGTTTGGTCTGAATTTGCCCCAGTACCCAGATTTTCCTGCCAAATGAAGATGTCAGAAATTTTTCCACAACTCACAAACAAACAGGAGAGAATGGGGAAGTGACAGAGTACCATACTAACTACATGCTTAGTAAAGTCACATATATTACAATAAATATCCAAGGCAGAAGAACCAGTTTATCAACACATTTCAAAATATTACAGTATACCTTTCCTCCACCAATAGAAGCTGGAGCTTTAGCATCATCAGATTCACTTTCTGAAGAACTGCCAGAATCAGAATCTGTGAAAATTTCTATCATGTCAGCAACAAACACCCGAAATTGTAGGAATGGGGATGATTTATATTTGGAATAATATGCTGGAACCTATGGAAACATTGTGATAACACAAAGCATCTTATAGTTTCAAAGGAGGCTAGACAAATGTTCCTGGAATCACTCCTGCGGCTCATCAAAACAAGCCCAGCTAGGAAGATCACCAGTAACACAATAGTTTGATGTCAGACCTCATAAATATCATAAGTCTTGTAAAGCAACTCATATCTTGTATTTGTAGCTTTGAACATTGAGCGAATGTGCATGCATGCTTATGTGAACGTTTATTTTAAAATCGCAAAAAAATTAAAAATGGAAAAGTCCTCGAATACAAACTTTTTTGTACGCTTCAAATTATAGTATCACTGAATTGAAGATATTTACTAAGGGGTGAAACTAATGAGGTTACAACAAATCCACCCCATGATATACCATATTGCCCTGAATTTGTGTCTAGCATCATTGTAAACTTTTAACATATACATGTTTTCAGTTTAAAAGACACTTTTATATTGTAAACATACTAATTTCTCTATCCAGAGGACCATATCATAAAATTATTCAGACAGCTTAATCAAACATCTCCAACAACACATTTATTATCGCTATCAAGACTTTTCCATGAAGCCCCGGTTACTAAATGAAGTCAACTATACGCTCAAAGAGAGAAACACCTATTTCTTAACTAGAAGGATATAACTTCAATTACCCTTGTTTCCATTTTAAAGTGGACATAGTTCTAACAAACTACAAACCTTTTTAAAGTGGACATAATTCTAACAAACTACAAAAAAAAGAAACACAAAACCAGCATTTCAAATGCGATGAATGTAATATGGTTAAATGACAACAACATGAGAACTTAATTTTATTTGTGTTTTCATTTTTTTACCTTAGTACTAACTCTCACTATATTTCAGGAGTGCTACCAATCCACCCACATGTCCTATTTCCCAACCACATATTCATAAGATATGGATAAAAGGTGGTTGGGAATAGGAGCACTCAGATACCATTTTTCCTTGACCATATTCCGTAGATCACTACGGCAATGCAAAACAAACCATTCGAGGAAGCAGGATAGCTAAACAATAATAGAAGACAGTCGAAACTACTTTCATGGTTTAGAAAGACAGTGATAACAATCAGACTGCAACTTCACACTACATTCAATGGTCAAGTGAGATGGGATAACAATCGCAGATTGCAATGTTAGTCTCACACTGCACAACAAACATCATGTGTGAGTGTGAGTATAAGAGTGAGAGAGAGAGAGAGGAAGAGACAAAGATGGCATTTAGTACGGTAGCAATGTTCCCATCAACGCAATGCAAGAAGATCCTAAGACCAACAAACTCCACAATCAGAACATTGAAAACAATTAAAACCGCATATATGAGAAGTGTGGAGAAAGACAAACCACTAGATGAAGAGCCTGAATCACTGCTGGAGCTACTTGCGCTACTGCATTTACTGTTTCTGTGAGCTGCATCTTTCTCTATCTCGACTGGAGGAAAGCTTGAAACAGGAGCGTCATTCCCCCCAAGAATATCCACATCCTCATCAATTGGATCATTGCCTGAGTACATAATGTGATACCATTTCCACTGTTAGAAATAAGTTTGCGCAAGAAATTTTTTTGAACAGTTTAACATTTAAAAATTCACAGAGCCGTTATTGCAAATGAACCTTTGCAGGGTTGCATTGATGAGTTGCTAAATCCCGAGTCGTTAATAATCTGCAGAAACCAAAGGAGTACAATAATAAGAAATCCATGCAAAAGTTGGGTTGAGAAACTATTGAAAACATCCCGCATTAAAATATAATTAAAAGATGAACATACCTCCATTTCACAAGGTTCAACTTTCTCCTGCCTTTTCTGTTTCTCCAAAAGATGGTCATCCATAAGCTTCCGTAAGGCGAACAAGGTATCATCGCTAAGGGCATCAAGGTCGATCTCAATCTCATCCTCGTCAGTTTGCCCTTCACTACTGCTATGCTCTTTTAGGAAATTAACAATATTTTCAGGAAATTCTCCCAGTAAATCATCCAGCTCCTGAGTGAGTTTAACCTTCTCCTCAACAGTCAAGATGCGTTTAAAAGATTCAGGCCTGATAGCAGTATCAACAGGTGTACTTTTCTTCTTTTTTGAGGGTGGCAATAGGGCAGTATTGGTTTCTTCACGAACAGCCGGTCTTGCTCTTGAAGGCAAAGACTGCATACCAGTTGTTCCTGGAAGCTTCTTCTGTATGGCTTTCCATCTCTGCTCAAAATATTTACTGAGGGTCTCGGCCATAATGTGATACTCATTTCCAGGAGGGTTGTAAGTCAAAGCATTGGAGAAAGTAAGCCGCACATCAGCAGCAAACTCTAATGGAGAAGAGTACACGCCTGAATTCAACTTGCTCTTCACAGTGCCCAGATCCATTGGATGCTTAATGACTGTAAAATAATCTGGTATGTTCAACTTCACCACATCAACTGGATTCTCGAAAACCCAACCAAACTGATGTTTAATTAAGCGGGTTAGCAATTGTTCGCATTGTTTCATCAACGTAGCATTTGAATTGGTGGCTGGAGCCAATGGCCTTGATGGCTCCAAAGGTCCCGACATGCTTTTTTTCGTGCGTCCACCATTACGCCCAGGAGGAGCCTTTCTCTTACCTTGAGGCGCAGAAAATGCGGATGATGTTTGATATCTATCGTGTGGAGGTTTCTTTTTCCCATCACTGCAACTCCGAATATCACTAGATGGGGATAGTACAGCAACACTGGAACTCATAGTAGCAATTCTCCTCTGAAGAACCCGTACCTGTTCAAGTTCCAATTGCAGCCTCAATTCCAAATTCTTCCTTTCAGACCGCGACATACGTGACAACGGCAATACTTGCATTGGCACCCCATAACCATCATAACCATCCACATTCAAACTAATGGATTTCCTTTTAGGCCCACATGAATCCTCCGAAGCTGTCATTTCTGTGTCTACGCGTCCTGAGCTTCCAAACCCCTCCGATTCAGCCAAGGTCTCAACAGCATGCCGGTAATCTGGAACAAAACCAGACAACTGCCCTTTAGAGTACTTCCGTGACTTTCCCATCATCTGCGAAAGAAAACACTTCCTTTCTTTCTGTCCAGTGAATTCTATTGGAACAGTTGGTGCCATAAGATACACTCCCAATCACTGCACATATCAGCTGTAGCCTGTAGCAATTAAGTTTAGTACCTCAATGTTAAATCCAATGACACCCAAAATACAAAAATGTCCAAATTTTCGCCTTCGGGTTCGAAACCTAGAACCCCAAATTTCCCAATTAACCAAATTGTTGGTACTATATCTTTTCTGTTGTCAAAGGTCAAAAAATTTCAGGTTATTTCATGTCCAAGCAAATGCTCGAAATTCAAAATTCGCAGTTGTACAAGTTGCCAATATGCAAATCAACAAACAATTTCTGACAATAATCTGAAAATCTAAGCAAATGGGAATGTTCAAACACTCGGATTCGACCCACTAACCCCAAAATAAAGCAGCTTTTTTTCCGATTGCTCAGATCGATAGCTCCTTCAAGAAATAGAGAGCCCAAAAAAAAAAAGCAACGAAGGATAAAAGGAATTCAAACACTTACACGAGCAAAACCTATACTCGGGTCTCTCTCGCTCTCTCTATAAACCCCCAAAGCAGAAAACCCTAGATCGCAAATGATTAGGGCAAAACCCGAAAGCTAAAACAAATGCGCGGGAGGAGAAATTGAATGCGATTGGTCAAACAAAACCCTAGATTCTCCTTCGGAGGATCCCCAATTCAAAACCTGGATCTCGTCGCGGGAGCCGTTTAGGCGCGCGCCTCAGAAACTCTAGAAAGCCCTTTCGTCGGGTAGAGAGAGAAAGAGAGGAGAGAGAGAGAGGAAGAAAAAAACGAAGAGAGAGAGACTGAGAGAGGGTTAGTTGGGATCCCAAGCCTTGGATGAGTATGGGCTCTCCCTCTCCCTCGATGCCTATATATAAAGGCCCGCGAGGCCTCATCGCCCGCCGCTAAAAAGGAATCTTAGCCGTTGATCATCCACTTGGACGATCCAACGGTCAAAAAATGAATAAATTCGTACACGCAAGGTTCAGATCTGACGGCTTTGTTTTACCGTGTACATCGTATTGATTAATTAAACATCCCAGCCCATAAGCCCATTAAAAAACCCAATTATTCAGAATACAATCAAATCTCACTCTCTCGAGTAGAATTACAACTCACACTCGCCCTTCATTGGCTAAAAGTCTTCTAGAAATTCGGCATCGAACACGTGGAAGTATCTACGACGAGTAGTGATGTAATTATGTAGAGTTGAGAGCATTGTTTTGGAGAAAATAGGAAAGTTACCGACGGTGTCGACCACGTGTGGTATTTTGACTTTTCACCGCCGGATGACGTAGGAAGCGATCTACTGCGTCCACACGTGGTAGGTTCGGACTTCCAGCTCACCGTTTCTACGGTGGATGCTAATTTATTCGATGCAGCTCTCAATGAACTTATGGGCTAATGGGCCAAATCTATTTTACAAACCAAATAGGATTTTTTTGTGTTTTGTTACTAGCAGTGTTTAAAATATCGATATAGGTGGAAATATCATTAAGAAAATTTATAGAAATATCAAGGAGTCTTCTATGAATATTATACAATTTTCAATGGGATGGGTATCAACGCATTCAGATTTAGTCAAAATCAATGAAATTTTTCTAAAAGAAATTTAAAAGTTTAAAATCTGCAATGGGTTATGGCTACATTTTTGTACCGAATCAGTAAATATCATCGCGATATTCATTTATTTTCCTATATCTCACCGGTATAATGTGAAGTTTGCATTTCACCCCTCTTTTTATATCGATCATTGATTTTTTAAATATTTCGATGGCAATAATAAATATCGACAATTTCGTGGGTATTTTAAACACTGGATATAAGTGATATTGAGAGGGGGGAAATGGAATGCAGAACTTTGCATAGATGGACATGTAATTATAATTGATTCTAATAATTGAGGTAACAAGTACGTATTAATTGCCACAAAAATGAGGTCAAGCTCAGTTAATATGTGTCAACGATCATTGGAGAAGATCTTAAGTTCAAATTTCATGTATGAAATTAATTGGATAAAAATATAAACACTCATTGGGAACGTGCTCTGTGTGTTTGGGTTGCCCACATTACAATTCATAACTTTCAACCCCACAACTACTTTGGGCTCCTTGAAACTGAATAAATAATTTGGGCTGGGCCTTCTAGTGTGCATAGCAAGATGGTCATATCTTTATGGGCTGGACCTCCTAGGGTGCATAGAAAGATGGTGCATATCTTTATGGGCTGGGCCTTCTTGGGTGCATAGGAAGATGGTGCATATCTTTATGGGCTTTGCTCTGACAGTGTTTAATGGACCCCTAAAACCTAGTTTTTCAAATTTCTCTAAATTAATACTCTTTTTTTATCCAATTTCATTAAAAAAAAAAAAAAAAAACCCTTGAAGAGTTTTCGACAAAAAAAAAAAATACTAAGGTCCATGTTGTCTTCAAACACTAGGCACTCATTTCTAATTTATATATATAACTAAATGAGAGGAGGGTTTGTCAACCTCTTTTCTAAAATACCAATCATATTTTAATTTTTAATTTTTTATACTTACCTACAATAAACCACATTTATATAAATCAAAAGTAATTATACTGATTAAAACAATATTAGCCTCCTGCCATATGCGTTTTTTAATTTAAAATTTCAGTTTATTTTTGTTTCAGATCTAATTACATATTCTTTATTTCTAGTTTTATTCTAGATTAACAGATGTATGAAAGTGTTTTTGAATTATAACTTTAGGTACCAGACTGGGACAAAAAAAACTTCAAATGTTGAAAATAAAAAAACTTTAACCCTAAAAAAATCACTATTTTCACAAATTCAAATATAAAATTTACCTTTGATTTTGTAGGTGGTGGTTCACAGTAGGTAGGAGAGAGATCATTGATGGTGGTGGTGGCTCATGAAAATAGAGTGATGGTGGTGGTGGTAGCTCACGGACGAAAAAAGTAAGGGTGCTGGTGGCCCACGTCGAGAGAGTACGGTGGTGGTGGCTCATAGACAGAGAGGATAGAGAGACTTGAGAGAGAACGATAGAGAGACGAGAAAGAGAGAGAGATTTCCAGTTGAGCGGCATGGAGGAAGAAGAAGTACTCTCGAATGATAACATATCAGACATTTGACCAACGAAATGATTCGTCGAGCAAAGGTTTAAAAAATATGACGTGTTCAAAACCCTAAAATTTCATCGGGGCAAACTTCAAATGTTCGTCAGCCAAATCGCTTAAAACAGTTTAATTTTGATGAAAAAACGGTGAGAAATAATGTTTACCTAATAAAATTTTGGACATTTAGTTGGGCAACCTTTTATTATGGGGACAAATTTTTATTTGGGGAAAAATTTTAAGGTTTGCCCAACGAATATAACAGTGTTGCTCAACGAATATGTGTATGGTTGCCCAACGCGAATGGCACCTATTTTGTTGGGCAAACATCAAAAATTAATTTTTCCTTACTTTTTAAATTTATTTCACACGATTGAAAGATGATCAAATTTGATGATCATGTACTCTTAATTACGGTTCTTAAAAAAAATCAAAATTAAATGTTACATAGCTGTTAAATCATTATTTTTCGTTTGTAACCGTCGAAAGATTTTGTCCCGTTACCTAATCTTCGAACATATGTTTTTGATGATTTTTGGCGTATGCGATCTCCGATAAATAAACAAATTCGATGGTTGGATCATTGTGTAGAATGTGTATCTCATCAAAACAATATATTGAATAAACACTTGGAGTTTATTCTATACTTCCATTAAGTATAACGTAATATTTTGTGATATTCATTAGTGTGAATATTTTAAATTGATGACCGGGTTCAGGTACGATCTCGTTTTCCTTTGCCACTCAGGTGTACGGCATTTGCCATGCTTAGGCCCCTTCTTCCCTTCCCTAATGAAAGAGTCCACCACCTGCCTTAGTAGTCTCAAATAGGGTGTATGGTCAAACGTATGAAGAAACCAAAACGTTCACCTTTTTTGCTCAATGAATTATCATTCTCAAGCAAAATTTCGTCGCACAAATGATAATTTGTAGTGGTGATCACAATATAGCATATGGTCATAAAATATTCTATTGAAGAGGATATCTCGGATTGATTAGTCAAACATTGTAAATTATTCATTAGAGATTTACTTCCTTATTTAGTTCTCAATTAGCCTTGATTATAGGCAATAAAGTAGGATTGTGATATGCACTGTGTGTATAAAGATGTAACCTTGTTGTGTAAATAATCAAGAAAGCAATTTCACTAGTTTCTTTAGAAGGTACTAGAGTGATCAAACTGGGAAAAACAAAAAACAAAAAATACAAACCTTAGCAAACATAGCTATGGGCGACAAACCGGACAAGTCAACCTCTTCAGGCATGACTTTGTATCAAAAGTAGGAAAACCCTAATCACCCACTCTACCTTCATCACTCGGATCAACCTAGTGCAATACTTGTGCTGCAGCCGTTTGTGGAAGATAACTATGGTACATGGGCTCAATCCATGACCATGGCCTTGATGATAAAAAACAAATTAGGGCTTATTGATGGAACAATCAAGAAGCCAAGTGACGAACAGATTGAAGAACAACAACAATGGAACCGATGCAACAACCTGGTGAAAACGTGGCTGCTTGGTTCCATGTCCAAGGAGATCTCGGAAATTGTCATACACTGCAAGGATGCACGGCAGATGTGGTTCGACCTGCAAGAGAGGTTTTCTCATGTGAACATCGTTCAACTATTTCATATAGAGAACGAAATCCATGACTGTGTGCAAAATAATATGACAGTAAGCTCTTATTTTACTAAACTTAATAGTCTTTGGGATGAACGTGATGTCTTGTGTTCAATCATGGCATGCCGTTGTGAGACGAAGAAAGAGATAACGTCGTATATCGAAATTGAGAAAATGATGAACTTCCTTATAGGCTTAAATGACTCGTATGCTACAAGTCGTAGGAACACTCTGTTGCTAGAGCCATTGCCCACTGTAAACAAAGCCTATGCACTTGTCATTCGACATGAGAAACAAGCCGGAGTCTCGAGTGGAAAGAACATTGTCTAACCAGAAGCAGTTGTGTTCACTATGAAGGATGCTGGTCGCGAGACTGAGTCCGACGATGATGTGTAGCGTTGTGGAAAGTGCAACAAGACAAACCACAATACAAAGAACTGTCGTGCTCACCTTAAGTGCACCTTTTGTGGCTGGAAAGGCTACACCTTTGACTTTTGTCGCAAGAGAAAAGTAGCTGCTGAAAATGAGTCAAGTCGTTCCCTTTCTTCCAAAGGGAACTAGGTTGCATCACATGACAAAAAGGAGGCGATGCCCATATTTCCTTTCTCTAAGGAGGATTGCAAGCAAATTCTTCAAATGTTGAACAAAAACAAGTTTTCCTTTGCTAACCAAGTTGGTAATTCTTCAAACGTTGAAGAACTTTCAGGTAAAGCTTTCTCTTTTACATATAATGGCAAGAAAAAATATATGCATCCTGGATAGTGGTGCTACGGACATGCGTTCAAGGCCAGTTAAGAATCACACTGTTGAATTACCAAATGGTTCATTTGCCAAAGTCACCCATATTGGACAAATAATCTTCTCACCCAATCTCATTCTTGATAATGTCTTATGCGTACCACCTGTTAGGTTAAATTTGATATCCATCAGCAAGTTAGCATATGACTCATTTTATTCACCATTTTTCTCAACCATTTTTGTGTCATACAGGACCTACGCTCGGGGAAGATGATTGGGACGAGAATTGAATGGAAGGGGCTCTACTACCTTGACCCACCTAAGAAAGGAACATGCAATCACGTTCAAGTCACTTCTCCCAACCTTTGGCACCAACGTCTTGGACATCCCTCTCGAAAAGCTTCTTCGTTATTTCCCTTTTCCAATAATAAGTCTTGTGCTTCCAATAATTGTTTGATTTGTCCATTAGCCAAACAAACAAGATTATATTTCCCATTAAGCTCAATTTCTAGTAAATCATGTTTTGAGTTAATACATATTGATATTTGGGGTGGCCATCAGGTTGCGTCTCTTTTAGGTGCCAAATATTTTCTCACTATTGTAGATTACCATACTAGGATCACATGGGTTTATTTGATGGCATAAGTCAGATACACGAGAACTCTTAGTACAATTCATTCACATGGTTGACAGTCAATTCAATGCTAAGGTCAAAATAATGCGAAGTGACAATGGTCTTGAATTTAAACTTGAAAGTTTTTACACTCTCAAAGGAATCTTACATCAATCTAGTTGTGTTAACACACCCCAAAAAAATGGTTTCGCCGAACACAAACATCGGCACTTACTCAATGTGGCTAGAGCGTTACTTTTCCAAGCTTATCTTCCAAAATGTTTCTGGAGGGATTTAATTCTTGCTTCGGCATACCTCATCAATAGGACACCAACCCCTCTTCTCCAAGGGAAAACACCATATGAATTTTTTTTTTCAAAGGGAACCAAACTATTCTCACTTAAGAGTTTTTGGCTGTTTATGTTTTACATCCATTCATGCGCAATGACCTTCCAAATTTGATCCATGTGCAAGTCGTTGTATTTTCCTTGGTTATCCTTATGGTCAAAAGGGTTATCGACTATTTGATCTCACACTTAAGAAGGTCTTTGTCTCACAGGATGCTATGTTTTTTTAGGATCAATTCCCTTATCAAAATCATGATCTTTCCGCTGTGCCACACTCTACTTCACACCATCCCACTTCACCTTTACAATTTACCATGGACTCATTTCTCGAGTCCCCTCATTCCGCCAATCTCTCAAGAGACACTTCTCTTGATTCTCCTCGTCCTTCTAGCATCACACCCCAGGATCCTGTTTCTCCATCACATATCTCCCCAACCTTGGTTCCTTCCCTCGACACCTCTTCTTCTCCACCCCTACTCAACCTTCCACCTTCACCTACCCAACCATTTTCTGCTGATCGTGTCTCTCATCCCCTCCGACGAGGCACGCGACTAACAAAACCATCCATTTTTTTGCAGGACTTTCTTGTTGAGGCAGCCCTTCATTCACGTGATACTCCCACATCTTCCACGAGCATGGTCAAGTCCTCAGGTACTTCTCATTCTCTTTCTCATCATTTATCCTATGGTCGTTTGTCTTCTCACCATAAAATCTTCACCACCACACTTACTCTTCTCAAAGAACCTACCAGTTTTCAACAGGCTGTTTAGGATTTACAATGGCGTGAGGCCATGCAGCATGAAATTGCAGCCCTTCAAGCCAACCACACTTGGACTCTCAAGCCCTTGCCACCCCACAAACATTCCATTGGCTGCAAATGGGTCTACAAAGTGAAGCTTAAACATGATGGCAGTCTTGAATGGTACAAAGCTCGGCTTGTTGCGAAATGATATAGTCAAATCGAATGTGTTGATTACCAGGAAACCTTTGCACCAGTTGCCAAAATGACCACTGTTCGTGTCCTTCTCAATGTTGCCTCGCTGCAAGGTGGGCATTTGCACAAACTTGACGTGAACAACGCATTGTTGCATGGTGATTTATATGAAGATATCTATATGTCATTTCCTCCTGGATTCGGACGAAATGGGAGACTCGAGTATGCAAATTAAACAAATCCATTTATGGTTTAAAGCAAGCCTCGAGACAATGGTTTATCAAACTATCCAATGCTCTCAAGGCTGCTGGATTCCATCAATCATGGTTTGACTACTCATTATTCGTCTGAAGTCATCAAGGTAGTTTCATAGCATTATTGGTCTATACTGATGATGTGATACTCACAGGAAACAACTTACAGGAGATTGAAGAGACCAAGAAATTTATTTCCCTACGTTTCAAACTAAAGGACTTGGGGTAGCTCAAATACTTCTTGGGGATATAAGTTGCAAGATCAAAGAAGGGAATCACTTTATGCCAACGCAAATATGTGTTGGAAATATTAGAAGACACTGGGTTCCTTGGTGCCATTCCTTTGGAACAAAATCTATCTCTCACATAAACAGATAAGGCATTATTAAGTGATCCATCTTCGTATAGGAGACTCGTGGGTAGATTAATTTACTTGACCATCACAAGGCCTAATCTAAGTTATGCAGTTCATGTATTGAGTTAGTTCATGGATAAACCACACAAGCCACATCTTGACACATCACACAAAGTTCTCAGGTACATCAAACAAGCTCTTGGACAAGGAATATTTCTACCTTTAACAAGTTAATTGCAATTACAAGCGTTTTGTGACGCTGATTGGGCTCGATGTAAAGATACTAGAAGATCGATAACTGGTTATTGCATCTTACTTGGTCAAGCACCAATCTCTTGGAAAACAATGAAACAAAGCACTGTGTCTAGTTTTAGTGCAGAGGTAGAGTATCGTTCTATGGCCACTACATGTTGTGAAGTCACATGGTTGAAGAACATTTTGAAAGATTTGAGAGTAAACCATGCACAACCTGTTACGCTATTTTGTGATAATCAAGCTTCTTTGCAAATCTCTTCAAATCCAGTATTTCATGAACGAACAAAGCACATAGAGATAGACTGCCATGTAGTGCGTGAGAAGATTCAAGGAGGGATGGTGCGAACAACCAATATACGAACAACAAACCAACCAGCTAACTTGTTTACCAAAGCATTGGGTTCAGTTCAATTTGAAGCATTACTTAACAAGTTGGGTGTTATCAATATACACTCCAACTTGAGGGGGAGTGTTGAAGATGATATCTCGGATTGATTAGTCAAACATTGTAAATTATTCATTAGAGATTTACTTCCTTATTTAGTTCTGAGTTAGCCTTGATTATAGGCAATAGAGTAGGATCGTAATATGCACTGTGTGTATAAAGATGTAACCTTGTTGTGTGAATAATCAAGAAAGCAATTTCATCATATCTAGTTTCTTTAGATATTCCAAAGAGATCATAGTTAATTTACACGTTTCTTTTGTAAAGGCTTGCAATGTTGCATTTATCAATAATTCGTCGGATAAATGGTAATTTCTGGTAGTGATTACAATATAGCATATGGATGGTCATAAAATATTCCAAAGGGTCATAGTTAATTTACACGTTTCTTCTGTTGACCCAAACGGCTTGCGATGCTGCAATACATAGCATAGATAACATAGCCTTGACCCAAACACCAAAGCCTAGCTAGCATACGTGTTACTCTACTTTCAAACTTAAGCTAAAACCCAAATCATTTAGGTTATTGAGAATGTGTTTTATAAAATACTTTAGCTTTAGTTAATCAAATATTTAACTTTTGAAGTTTCTAGGATGGCAGTGATGTGCTGAAAGCTGATTGGATATTGCAGCTGAAATCATGGCTGGTGGCCTACAGACTTACGAACCAGGATCCTCTCCTGAGCAATTCCCTAGGGATCCCGCAATCATGTTCGTTCATCGTATATCGTGCGGTCATAAATCATTTAAATTTTAAATTTTAAAATTCAAATATAAATAGTACCTAACGAAAACTGAACTCACGATATAAAATGAACGGACAAGATTGTAGGATCCCTAGGAATGGTTCAGGAGAGGATCCTGGTTCCAGACTTACTAATTAGGGCAAAGCAAAAGCAGAATGTGATTCACTACTGTGCTTTTTGTGTTTTGTCCCCTTAAAGAATTAGGGTTTCTTGGACATCAATGTCAGCAGCCAGTCTATTCATGGCAAGCAACTTTTGGAGCACTTCTCCTTTTCGTTTGTTTATATTTCTTCTTATATATATATATATATATATATATATATATTATATTCTATTAAGAGAAGAAGGCTTGTCAAATTTTTGTCTTTTTTTTTTTTCAATTTTGTCTTCACTTTTGAATACACAATATTGACATGATGAGGGCAAAATAGTAATTTTGTACCTTTTCACAAAATGACAATCATATCCCCATTTTTCCTATTTTGCTCTCACTTTTGATACACAATATTTACAAAAAGAGGACAAAATATTTACATAAGATAAAAATATGCACTTATTAAAAGAAATTGTCCCACCATCATTTTTTCATACATGTAAGTGAAATCATGATGTTTTTTTTATAGTTTGAATGAACTGAAGCGGTTGCGCTTGAGAAGAACGTGGGAAGAGGTGAACGGTTGTTCACACATAAAATGTGTGCTCTCTGCTAGTATATATATATAGAACCAGTTAAGCAGTTTCAACATTCAATAACAAAATCCCTCATATTCATCAAATCTATTTGCTAGTTTGACTCATTGACTGTGGTAGTAATTGGCTTTTAACTTATAGAAATGCTTTGTCATGCAGGAGGATCTAGAGTCGTAGATTTTTTGAATTAGGATAAGTTATAGACGTCACGTTTATACTGACACGTGTGTTTTTAATCTACATATTATAATAGAAGTGACGATACAGTTGATATTTTCAAGGACCTACGCTCAATACAATTTTGATAAAAATACACTCGTATTGAAATAATTGGCGATTGAGAATACACATGACAGTGTGACAGTAACACTGAAAATTTTATTTAGGAATTAAATTATATATTTTAGCACAAATGCATTAAATCTGTTGATATGTATGGGTTTATATTTAATTATGGCAACAAATCTACTGGCGTGATATAGATCAAGAGCAGATTCAAATTAAGGACCAGCCTAATTAAATGTCCGCTAAATGATTAAACTAATGGGGTGCGTTTGCTTGCAAAGTTGTAGGGTGCCGTGGAATTGGAATGTGCCATTGTAGATAATGGACAAATATATTGGTATGAATTTATAGAAAAATGAACTGCTCATGCCCCATCTTTGTCAATATTTTTGTCTCATGTATCATGTATGTATGCTTTTGTGAAGAAAACGATTAAAGACACTGATCATACAGATTACTGTATATTAATTACAAGATTACATAGATCAAGAAGTTCCAATAGTAATCAGCTAGAACTACGGAGTTGCTCGGTGGTTGGGAACGAATTTCAGGCTCGTATTCTATACGGCACATCTTGATGAGTTAGATTTTCTAGCTCTGGTGAACCATAAGATGATGGCCAAAAGGAGGGCTCAAATGCCTCGGTAAGCTTTGCTAGCTCCAAAAAACTAAATTGACGTAGCGAAACCACTAGCTAGTTTTTGTTTTTAAAGAAAAAAAAATCAGCTAGTAATAAACTAGATATTAAGGTGTAGGGGTTTATTAGCATAGAGTACCGTTAATGCCAACGTTTTATCTAGAAGCCAGTCGTTAACAAAGGTCACCACCATACGACGTGTTGATGGTTGAGTTTAATTCAACTCGTTATACGAATCTTAAAAAATAAATTCATTAAAAACATGGGGTGTGCTATCCACACACCCCATTTTACTTCTCACATACCCTTGATAATTTTTGTCCGTTGATCTTCTTCAATTTATCCGATCCGACGGTCGAAAATTAAAAAAGTGTGTGAGAAGTAAAATGGGCTGTGTAGATATCACATCCCAAAAACATATAATGTGGTGATAAATCTCACCACCGTTGTGAGCAATCTGTTTCATAATTGCATAACAATGTTGGTATGTATAATGTGTATATGTACATTTCTTGATACTTGTGCTTAGGGTTAAGGTTAAGAAAGGTAGTATACTATATATGATTATTCGGAAAGAAGGGGAAGAGCAGGCGTTTGATGCTTGTTTACTCTTTCAGTTGCGATGGGACGGATGCGACTTCTCTTAGTTGGTTTGGGTGTAGCCCATTTAGATCCCGGGAGACAAACAGGGACTGACAGAATAATGGTTTAAGGTAACTTAAGCATCTCCTCGAAGGACAAGGATTGTCTGCCCTCCACTTCTGGTGCCCTCCCCGTGTTTTTCTGTTTGTGTGGTCACGGTTAAACCACGTCAACATTTTATATTACTATTTATTTTTGTCTTATTATATTTATAAAAAATAATATAAAATATTAACGTGACTTAACCGTGATCACACAAAACAGGAGGGCACCGGAAATAGAGGGCATACAATCATTGTCCCTCCTCCTCGAAGGCCATCCTACATAACTTTTTCTTTTTCATTATTTTCATGGACAGATGTCGTGATCACTTTAGTTGAAAGATATATGGCCATGAAATGAATCTAGTCGATCAATCATTCTCGATTGTCTTTCAATAACCACGATCAATAAGTAAACAATTAGTTAATTAAGCACATCTCAAAACAATATCCCATTGCGTACTTGCACGTCTATACACAAAACTATATATATATGTCATTTTCATCAAACTATACATGATAGCTAAGCTGATATCGATATGCTTATTCAGCAGACAAATAAATAGTTTCGAACCACCAAGGCTATCGATTTGATCAAATATTTGTTTATTAATTAATGCCATTGTGGACATGCATGTATAGTTGTTCCCCAGCACATGAGTCGTGACGCTGATTTATATATTTATATATTCATACCTACTTAGGAAATATTTTATATATTCATACCTAAATTAGGAAATATGTCACTGCGGTCTCCTCAATTAATCAGTTTGCATGCAAAGTCCTGATATTTCTCTATAATCTATCTACAAGTCTTCCCATAAACGTGACATGTTTGGGCCACGTACACTCAATTTCATATGAATTATTTTTCAGAATATTCAACTATTTTGGCTTATTTTCCTTTTTTTTTTTGTGTGTGGGTGTTATATTTACCTAAAATAATTAGTACATTCATGTAAATTTACTCAATAATTGTACGTATGTGATACATCAATTGTGACAGAGGCGGATGCACACTGGGACCTGGATGATCCCAGGACCATTTGGAGTTCAAAAAATATGTATGTGAAATTCTTCCGAGAACCCTCCGAATGTTTTGTGCGTACTTATTAAGTGTTTTATGTAATACATGCTAGGCATATCTCGACAGGTTGTGTGGACAACATTCGACAACAAGCGTTCAAAGAAATGTCTCAATAGATAAACTGAATTTTGTTGCGCGCTTCGCGCTCTGTTTCTATTTAAAAAACTTGGACCTTTAACATTGGGACCACTCAAGATTCGAATTCTGAATCCACTACTGTGTCACGATGTTTAAAAAATGGACCAATTCAACTAAAGAAAATATGCACAATCATCACGGAGTGACCCAGTGGTTGGAGATGAATTTCAAGCTCGTATTCCACATGACACATCCTGGCTTCGATTCATGGCGATGGTGAATACACAATGGTGGCCAGGGGGACTCTGAAATGTCTCTGTGAGTCTTTTTAACCCCCCGAAAAAATGAATTGTTGTGGTAAACCGACCAACTGATTTCTTTTCTTTTCTTTTTTAAAGAAGAAGAAAAGAACTAAAGAAGACATGGACCACACTGAGCACATGCATGGCCCCAATTTACTTTCATCGTCATCACCTTCTATAGGATAAGTTGCAGTCATAAACAATGAGATCATCCACTAATATTTCATTGAAGACTAGAGGAGTAGCCTAAATGATTCGGGACTGAAATATAAAACGTTATTTATAGGACATGGCATTCGAATTACATACCTCTTCTAATATTAAGAAGATAAAAAACTACTATAGATAGCTAGCTATAGTCTACCAAATGGTGTTTTATGGAAAAGTTTACAATTAAAAACCCAGTGGTTACATGTACTTATGAACTCATAACAAACGAATAAGAGTCTTCAATAACTAAGAGTCTTGACAAACGAATAAGACTGTTGAACACCCGAAAGCACTCGAAAACAACTCTAGCTATATCTTGCCTAATTTTCCACCACTCCATTCAAACATACTCACAATTGTGGACCCTATAAACTAACCATACATTTGGATAAGATAAATCAAAGACTTATAAGGAGCTTGACTCAGGATGAACAAGACAAGATAAATGTTGGCCATGCCGAAATTATTGAACGATTTGTCTCTAAGGCTCTTCACAATCAAATGACAAACCTGTAAGTTTAAGCAAAGCTTGGAAGGTTTAAGTACTTTTCAAGGGATTCAAGAAAAAGCCAAGTCTCTCCCACTAAACATTGGACATGTGGCATAATTACAAGCCTAATTCTGTGCTTATCGGCTAGTAGTAACAATTGACGTGAACTGGCCCTAACTATATTGGGTTGGCTAGGTCGTTCGTTCAACGAGGAAGGGAATCTTGCTTTCCTAATTAATCTAGCTTTTCAAGTACTAATTATATTGATCCGATGTTCAAATTAAGAAGTGGATCACACACTCTGCAAAGGATGGTGCGCACGCACGAGATAGCATATTGGTCTTCTAATTGTCTCACGTACCTTAGAGTGCAAAAGATCTAGGAGATAGCTTTTCACCTTCTTCCTATGTTTGATTCTAATATAAGTGGGGGTGAATTATGCCTCTAACATTTGTCCCAATTAGAACAATGTTGTGGGAAGAATGTGTCACGACTATAAAGTTAAAAAGCATCATGTTCTTGTCAAAATTAAGTAGTAAACTTTGCACGATTAAAAATATATGAGTGGCATATTTAGAATTTATGAAGTAAAGTAACAAGATATGAATAAACATAAGAACAACGCTAACAAGATTATTTACATAACAATCCATACTAGTGCTAGTAATGGAAAGGTTATACTTGGATCAAATAGGAGAAAACAATAATGATGCTATGCATACGAATTACATATTTTCTTGAAATCACTTTAATTTTGATGTTCATCTTATTGATATATATTATAACTTGCCAAATATATACACCACTATGACATATACATTTAAATGTATCGAATAACAGTAAGGCCAGCTCGAGAATTGATGTATATTCGAATCATAAAAGCAATAGTCAATGATATGCTCATATTGGTGACGCTATTGTTGCTATAATCAATAAAGTAGTCCAAATACACTTTTAAAAAGATTAGAAGTGGTCCGAACTGTATGCATTGATAGTTTGTCACCTTTTTTTTCTTCTTGAAGCACCACATTCACAATAACTTTTATGCATTATTAACATCTTATATTTCGATTTAACATGAAGTAACTTATCATTTTCTGCTTCCTCGCAAAGCATCATACTAATGAGGTCATCTTTAGATTCTTTACACCCAAAGAAAATCTAAAGAGTGAATATATGAAAATACACTAGTGGTTCATATTTGTTGCCATTGTTTGGCTGGATTTGTGTTGTTTCAATCAATCACTAGCAATCTATGCCACCTCCCAACCTTAGAAACTTACAAAATAACGGAAAACCCCATATTACCCCCATATTTCTCCTGAAAACAACATAAAGAATCAAGTTAAGCACTATTGCGTTGGGCTACTTTTGATATTTTGTTTGTTTTAGGTTTAAAGCTAGATTGGGTTGCCTTATTCGATGGATCTCTTATTGGTTTAAAACCAAACCACAAGTACCTTGTGATAAGACGCACCGCTCCAACCAGTCATGGTCACTAATTTCCAAATTCATCTCACAAAATGCGAGGGTATTTCAGTAAAATCACCTTTTATTTTCTCCAATCACCCTTCCTTTCCTCCAACCACGGAGACAAAACAATACAACAGACAAAATCCAACGTCCAAGATTTGATCACACATCCACATCACTTGACCGTCCACCTGGCTAATACTTTCAATGACAATTATAGAAACCCTAAACGCATGGGGCGTCGTGTCCACCTTCTCGAAGCCGCATTCAGTCACCAAAATTACTCTCTTTTGCCTTTTTGCCTCGACACATCTCTCTCTCCCATTGGTTCTTCAACGTGGCCCAATCACAACCCTTACCAAATTGAGTAATTTTTCAGTGTGACAAACACCCGGAGTGGTATACCAAGTATCACTATACAAATGATGGGATATATGTGTTAAATAGTTAATAACTTAAAAAATAAAATTTCTCAGCACTTACATAAAAACATATGGTGTATCACCTGTATTCCTGTTACAATGATAAATTTCTCTACCAAATGAAGAGATCATCTACTTAAACTATTTTTATAGACCACAAGATAGAGAGGCCGATAGTTGGATTCTTCTCTAAATCATTAAAGAAGGAACTAAACTATCATTCACCACATTATGTAGTCCAGAATATAGGGTATGAAAGCAGTCTCTCAAGCACTTCCTATTTGATACTTACCATTCTACTTAAATTATAACTCATATATTATTAACGTATTGTTACTAAACCCTATCAACTTTGTATTTTCATAAACATTATAACACGAGTAATACATCTAGATGTGTATTTACAAAAAGGTTAATTACATATATACTTTATGAAGTTTCTCACGTTTTCATAAAACCCTCTCAAGTCCTAATGTAACACAAACACCTAGGATTGGTTTCGGTTCGATAACAGAACCAAAAACCTCATCCAAAAAAAAAAAACTGAATTGATAAATTTATGTAAAGGAAAAAAAATACCCCAAACAAAATCGATTTTTTTGGTTTACCGAGAATCATGAAAACTGAAAAGAAAAGTTCGGTATTCGGTTAACCGATTTTTGTCTCGTTCCCCGCCCAGCATCTTAGTCCACTGCCCCATGACGCTAGCCATTTCTACAGATTCGTCGTCGATTCCCATCTGAAGCAGGTGGTGCCCACGACCTTTCAATCAAAAGCCCCAATTCGACTTTCAAAGCTAAAATCAAAATATCACCAGAACCCTAATCTTAGAAATATGTATCTTGAATGTTGGAGAGAGAGCACACAATTCGATTTCCACCACTTTTTAATTCCAGCCTTACAAACGCTTCCTGACGTTTCAAAATCTTTTCACAAACCCCCTCTCTATGGCAAAAAACCCTACCAGACGTGAAAAAAGTAACACCGTTCCGGCGTTAGTTTTTTGGCTAAATTTTTTTGTTAGCCCTATGCCTATCGTATCAAAAGAAACCCTTAATGATTCCCTCTGTCTGTGGGAGTTTCTCTCTCCTTTTGTGAGAGAATTTTAAGATCTTCAATTTCTCACTCCCCCTCCAGTTTCTTCCTCCTGACACACCTGACCGGAGTCGAGGCATGTTGGCCGTCCTCCAAAGGTGACGTAACCAAACTGTGAATAATGTAAAAATGTGAATAAATCAAAATCAAAACTAGAGCTTAGTTAAACTACTAAAGTGAGTGCGCAGTAGTGGGTAAAACCTATAGAATACAAATGTTCAGAGCATAGATAACATAAGCAGTGCAGACGAAACTAAAGAAGTACTTATTACACAACTGGGGATAAGCTCCTACGTTAAAATGGAGATATGTCAGAATCGCTGGGTAATCCTCGAGTGCCACAAAGTAGGTCAGCTATCTAGGACCTGGAGGGGCAAAAAACAGAAGGGCGAGTGGGCACAAAAATAAAGGTTTCTAAAACACAGTTATTTTTTTAACATACTAACCCCTCGCTGTAAAACATGTATAGTTTCCAGAAAAATCATACTATGTATAGGTATGAAATCAAATGCATGCCAACAGTAAATCCAGAAGTATGCCACATCACAGTAAGTCAACAGCAATATAAATGTAATCATGTGCTCAACAATCTATACTAGCATGCAAGTCGGAGTCACCTAATGCGACATGTACGATTGCACCTAATACTCATCAATCTATGCTAGCACACAAGTCGGAGTCGCCTAATGCGACCTGTACGACATGACTGTGTGTAATATATGCGCTCTAGTGCTATGATCACGTGAAGACTGGTGATAATCGCGGTCATCTACGAGTCAGAGTCGCCTAATACGACCTGTATGACAGGACTAGCACCTACTTGGATCCAAGGCGAGCGTGCGGTGCGAGAGCTGAACATCACGTGAAGGACTGGCCCTGACCCGGGGCGAGAGCACTAACATTGGGGTGTAGCAATGATGAGCGGACTACATAAATATATGCATGCCATAAAGATTCAATAATTCCAATTAACATAATAACCTTACCTGAACTTACCTGCGCATCCCGTTATTATTTTAGCATTTCACAACAGTACAACATTCATAAGCAGGTAAAATGCATATGAATATGCCATGACAACATATAAATCTCAACCACGTAACAACATTTTTAAAATTAATAAAACATGGCATAAAATGCATACATCAATTTAAAAGCATTTGTGGAAACTATAAAGTTTATATATATATATATATATAAATATACACGAAAACAAAAATGATTGTCACTTTGATGAGACAATTTTCCCGTCGTTAGGGGGAGATAACCGTGCTAACGTTCCTATAGAACGCCGCGAATTGTCGTGGTATGCTCTCATTATGTCTCATTTAGATCCCCCCACTGCCCAGTCTGAAACTGAGGTGCGACGAATTATAGATCTTCAGAGCATTGCTCAAAACATGCCGGATGCTTTTAATGAATGGATCGTAGCCCCCTATTCTCGCTTGTTCTCGGGGTAAGTCTCCTATATATGCGAAACAACTAATACTAATTAATTAATAAGGACATACACTAAAAGCTAGGAATAGCTCCCTATAGTTGCTCAAACGGAAGATTTGAATATACGAAAATGTTCTACTCGAAGTCATGGACCCACACGTATCAATCGCTCGCCGGCCGGAGGCTGGACGCGCCGCCCAACCCACAGCCACATGCGCGGCCACTCGCAGGCACATGCCTGATAGAACCCTAACGGACGTTAGAATATTCCGTCAAGTTTGATGAAATATTCGTCGTCTTCTCCGGTGGGTCGCTGCCATCCGCCCCCGCCGACTGTTGTCTAGTTTCGCTGGAAACTGGAAAAAGTGGCCGGTTTCTGGGGAAAAATTCAAACTCGCATAACTTACTTAATTCTCAACCATTTTCGATGAAATTTATATGGATTTGAAGCTTGTGACAAGGAGAACAAAATCGTACCTCTTAAAAGTCCAAAAAGTGGATGGAAGAAGACTGAAAAAGGCTCAAAAGGTTTGGCCGAAAACTCGACTCCTTGAACTCACTAGTTTCCACGTCAACTCGACTCCAAACTTAGTCTAGGGACTCCAGGGAATTGTGTAGAAGCTTCCCCACATTCTAAAACCTTGTGACTCAGCCTAAAAATCGTCGGAGGAAAACTCACCGAGTCGGACCTTCCCAGTTAGCGAGTCAAAACTTGTCTGTTTCACGATCTGGTTGTATGGTTAGGTTCGTGGTGGTGAGAGGAACACAATGAAGGTGATTTGGAGTTCGATCTATAAAGGTTTGACGTCGTTCTTGAGGGTTGCAGAGAAATAGAGCTTCAGTGAGGGAGAGAGAGAGAAGAGAGTGAAAGTCAGTTTCTAATTGGAGGAAATGGAATGAGGGTGATGGTTTATGGTTGGTGCAAGATTTGAGGGATTTATTTGATTGGTGAGGAGGGAGTCAAGGAAAAATGAGTGAAGGTGAGGGTTTTAGGGAAAATGATGGATTTTGGTGAGGAAAATAGGGAACACGGATCCAATTTTTAAGGAAGATAAAAGATAAGGTTTGTACAAAAGAAGTCAGACGAAATCTAACGTGCCTATCTGGAACAGTAGTTTCCAGTACTAAATAATTAACGCATACATGTACAATTCTACTCGTTGTTAACGTACTTTAATGAAACGTAACCTTTTCGTTAGAAGTCCGATTCGAGCCTAACTCGCGTTCACGTGTTGGTAACAACGAGTACTATTTAACTACGATAGTGAGAAAAATAATTTAAAGCTGCATAATCACATCCACGTCACTTTGCCAATAAGGGCACAAATGTCAATTCACATACACGGGGAGAAATTACATAGAAAATTAAGGACGGGTCGTCACACCTCCCCTCTCTTCAACTTTTTTTTATCCAATTGCCATTTTGAGAGTCGACAGCTTCGAAATTTTCTTTTTACTTTCTGCGTTCTTTTCGCACCTTAGTCCTTATTTTGCACCCCATTTCCCTCAACCCCACCCCTTCCATTTTTCCATCACCAACCTACTGATCAATCAATTTTAACCACTTTCTTTTGCACCATCTTCCTTCTTCTCACCCAAAAAGTAGATCTTAAAGTTTTGAACCCGATCTGGAATTTCGATTGTTGTACTTTAAGATTTGATTTTTGCTTAGGGTGTGCTTGCCATTTTTGGGTTGATTTTGCGATCCACTATGAATTTGGTTTCTCCAAGGCAACTATTCCGGTGGGTGCTGGCCAGAGACATGTGGCATCAGGATGTTTCTACTTTATGGGGACTAAGGTTTTTTCTGATGTTTTTACTTTTGGGCTTACTTCTTTTGATGCCTTCTTGTTTTCGTTTGTTGTTGGTGCCCCTCTTAGTCCTTCTCACATTTGTGGATTTCACGTCTACGGTGGTGGATCGGATCGTTCGAGAGTCATGTTTGACTCATCCTTTGATTGCTTAAAGATGAAGCTTATTGCTAGTTCCGGTTGGATGCTACAATACCATCTTCTACAAATCTCTTGTCGAGGCTTTGGTCTCCTCTTTAGTTCACCGGTTTCCGGCGACAACGGTTGCAAGAAGATTGAAGAAGTCTTTTTCTTTTTTCTGTTATGGGCTTCATTTTCTTTTGTTTTGTTTTTAGGCCTCCTTTTATGTTAACTTACTTTGTTGGTAATGAAACCTTTGACCCAAAAAAAAAGAAAAAAAGAAACCCCTCATGTGCCGGTCCAGAGATTATTGAGGCTCGGGGCGACGTAAAAAAAAGTGCCCTAACTTCATGTAAGAAAATTATTTATTTTCACACATTAGACATCGAAAAAATTATACTTAGAAAAACACTTCAACCTCAATAATTTAGAAACACATAAAGACTAATTTATTTTGTATTGAGAGAGGGAAACAAAAAAACTTCGGGCTTACAAGTAGATAGATGATGAGTTTTGTTTTCCATCTGAACTTGGAATGTGTTTTTGAATAAATCGTGAGATGTTTTTTTTCTTATTTACTAACCTTGTCAATATGGGACTAAAAAATAATGATGTTTTCGAGTCTTTAATTGATATGTATTATTAATGAATGGGCACTAAGGTACCGTTTGGTACGCAGACGGAACGGAACGGGACGGGACGGGACGGGACGGAACGGGACGGGACGGAACGAAACGGAGGTTCGTGTTATGTTTGGTATGCGTAGGACGGAACGGTTTGGATTTCGTGTTAAATGACTAACTTAGCCTTGTTTGTACAATTGCTGAGTGCGAGTATGAACTCAAACAATCAGACCCCAGTTTTCGTTTTCCTTCGTTTTCTCGGCAACCAATCCAGTTTCAGATCTCGTCACCAGCAAACCCTCCAATCAATTTCAGATCTCGTCACCAGCAAACAATTACAAGAAGAAAAAAAACAGAAAAATCCCAAAATCAAACACAGAAAAATCCCAAAATTCATTTCAATCAATTTCTGCAGCTTCGTCATCGTCCTCCCTGCAGCGTCGTCATCGTCTTCCCTGCAGCGTCGTCATCATCCTCCGTGCAGCGTCGTCGTCGTCGTCGGCCTGCAGCGTCGTCATCATCCTCCGTGCAGCGTCGTCGTCGTCGTCGGCCTGGCTATGGTGACGGCGTCGGAGAAGAAGAGGGGTTGCTGGTGACGGCTCCATGGTGACGGCGCCGGAGAAGAAGAGGGTTTGCTGGTGACGGTGGTGACGACGCCGGAGAAGAAGAGAGGTTTGCTGGTGACGGTGGTGACGTCGTCGTCGTCGGATGGGTTTGCTGGGATTGGGTTACTGGGTTTGTGGTGGATGAAGAGGGAGGTTACGGGAAAGAAGGGATTGGGTTACTGGGTTTGTGGTAGAACAGAGGGAGGTTACGGGAGAGAAGGGAGGTAGACAATGTAATTAATGAAAAATAAAAGGGGTATTGTTGTCCAAAAAAAAAAAAATTTGTGTCCCACGGGATGGAAAAACCTGTTCCAGGGGGGGAGGGGGAACCAAAATCTGACCCTTTTTCGTTCCGTGGGACGCGCGTTCCACACAATTTTAACGCACCAAACGTGGGACGGAACGGTTCCGTCCCACTCTGTTCCGTCCCATCCCACGTACCAAACGCACCCTAAATTAAACATTTTGATGACACGTCATATAATTTGCAAATTTGGTCTACGTATTATTCTTTGTTGAAGATTAGACTTGAATTAAAACGAATATTTAAAAATAACAACCCACATAGCTACTAGATAGTAACTAAAAATAAATTAATAACCAAACAAAAATTTGTAAAAATTGAAAAAAAATAAACATGCACATAGCATTTCGAACTTAGGACCTCTTGTTAATTTTAAACAACAAAAATCATTGTTTCTAATTAAACTTCTTGATCCTTTAACCAAATTTTATAAATTTATACTCTTATAAAAAGAAATTTGTAAAAAAATGGAAAGTAAATAAGCACACATGGTGTTTTGAACCCAAGACCTCCTCATTATTTTCAAATGACAAACCACCACTTCTAGTTAAATTTATGTGTCTTTGAACCAAATTTTATAAATTTATACTCTCATACAAACATATATAAATATATCACCCTAAAATTTTGGTGCCCCTAATTTTTTTGGGCCCTGGACGGTCGCCTTGCCTGCACTAGGCCTGGGCCGGCCCTTGCATCTAAGATTTTGTAGTTACTTTTTTTTTCTTCTTTCCCTTCTTGTGTTAAAATCAACAGTGTTTTCTCAATAAAAAAAAATCAACAGTGAGGATAAAACACACACAATCGCAAGAAAGTTGAAAATTCAATGGGCAAACAACGTGGTATGATTCTCTAGCTTTCTTCTATTCTTCTCTTTTCGCCAACTCAGAAGGGTCGCGCCCGTTGGTCTCCTGGCGTGGAAGGACTGGTGAATGGACTCAGCCGTGATCGCTATCGTAGCTGAAGATTCCGATGAAATCTTAATGATGGAATTTATAAAAGAAAAAGAGGCAAATTCAATTTCCTGTGATTATTAATTTGATTTATTTCAAATATGAAGATTGAAATGAGTATGCTGGAAACGCCCTTTCTTCCTCTGTCCTCTCTTTCACATGCAGGAAAATCGGAACTAGTTGTTTAAAATAATGGATAAAACACAAAAGATAAATAGAAAGACATATGTCATAACAAGAACAAACCGCTGTATTTGTGAAGGAACAATAGCGAAGCATTGTTCCCAATGGAATTATGGGTTTTAGTTTTTTATTTTTCGATTGTGTTTGACAATGGCCTACTATTTTTCTAATTTCATAGAAATTTCTCATATATAAAATCTAAAACAACTCAGAAGTCCAAGTTTGGAGAAACGATATAATTTGTGAAACAATGCATAAACCCAGAAAAACAAATGAATATATAAAATAGATTTTCCTTTTAAAATAAATGTTCAAATATACCATTGTGTTTGATCTTGTCTAATATGCTGAGTTGCCAAAGCATGACCTATCTGCTTCATTCAGTATTGAGATTGTTGTTATTCTATTTCGTAGCACAATATTTATGAAGAGAGCCGTAGAGAACATATTATTCCTAATTGGGATAGCCATGAGGTTACTTTTCATATTAAAATTATTTTATTCTAATGTCAGCATCATATTAATGAAATCTTAACGGGTTTGTGAAATGATTTTGTAACGTTAGGGTAATTTGTGTCACGTTTGAAAGGGGTTTTGTCAAAACTAGAAAAATCTGAAGAGGTGTAGATGTAATTAATCCCTGTAAGTACTATTATTTATGTCTTCAACCTGTATTATAACATGCAAAATATTATTATTTTTTAAATTATAAAAAAATAACCGAGGAAAACGTAAGACTCATTTCACTAGAATATTAGACTAATACTATCTTTTATTATTATTTCACGAGTATTGTTAGGTAGACTAAATTTATAAAAATTTACAAGCTAAATGCGTGTCACTAATAAGAAATAAGCACGTTAATTAACAACACAATAATAATCCAGCCATCAACTTCTATGTACAAAAATTTTTATGGGTAATAATAGGAAGACTAAATTTGTAGGCACTTGCAAACTAAATGACATGGAAGTTGATGCTTGAATTATGACTTAAACATTGGTAACCTTGCACATTCTATTGGCAACTCATAATTTAGTTTGCAAATTTTACTTATAAAATTAGTCTCTCTAACATTACCAATTTTATCTACACATTTAATCTCTTTAAGTAAATAAAAATTTACAAACTAAATTATATGTCATCAATAAAAATAAACACATTAATCAACATTTAATTAAATAATAATTCAGCTATCAACTTACTTAATTTACAAAACTTTCTCCTATCATTACCCTTACCCTTATTTCACTTACAAATTTGTCGTTCACGTGGACCCTCCACACCCTAACGCCACGTCTCAGCTCCCAACCAATCACCTGCCCGTACTGTTAGGGTAACTATTGACAAACGTGTCTTCATCCATACGTGTCAACCTCCCTGCTGTTATAAATCCCACCACCTCCATTCTTCAGCAATCAGCATTTGTGTGCAAGAAAATAAGAGAGCCCTGACACGTTAAAAAGAAAAACACTGGAGTTTTAGCGAAACGAAGAGAAGAGAAAAGAGAGATGGACGGGAGAGGCGGCTGTTGCATAGCGAGGTACGGATATGGTGGCGGAGGAGAATATGACATGTCGAAGGTGGACAGGATAATGTTAAAGTTCAGACCGATCGCGCCGAAGCCGGTCAACGGAGGAGGATCAACACCGGATAAGGGTGACTTGTACGTTAAGAGTGGGAGGGGGAGAGGGAAGAGATCACGGTCTGTGAAGTCAGGGCGCAAAGCGGTAGTTGACCCAAATGACAAAAATAAAAATAAGAGAAGGAGATCGTCGAAGGCGGAGGAGGAAAAGACGGTTGTGACCCTGCCTCTGTTGCCGGAGACTCCGGAACCAAAGGAGTCTTCTGAGGAGAGAGAAAGGAACTCCTACTTGATGAGTTTCGATAATAATAATTCTACTTCTACGACTTCTCCGACAAGTCGTATAAGTAAGGTGGTGGCGGCGAAGGTGGTTGGGAAGTCGTGCGTGACGGTGGACTGTGTGACGGATACGTGGGTGGAAGGGGAGGGGCTAGGGTGTACGGACGGGGAGAGGAGGATGAACCTGGAGAGGGACACGTGTCCAGGGTTTATTTCCGACGGGACGGGGAGGGTGGTGTGGACGAATGGGGCGTACCGGAGCATGGTGGGGCAAAGGGAGGGGGAGATGATGGTGTGGCTGGTGATGAAGGAGAAGGCAGCGAGGGCGGTGGGAGTGATGAGTAATTATACGGCGGCGTTCACGTGCAGGGTGACGGCGCAGTACAGTGGGTGTGGTGGTGGGACGTCGGCAGGGGATTGGAGCTCGTTGACGCTGCCGTGTGACGTTTGGAGGATGTTGGGTGGTGGGTTTGCGTGGAGGCTGGATGTGAAGGCAGCTCTTTGTTTGGGTGGTTATAGTAATTTTATCAGTGCCGTATGAGTAAGTGACAGAGAGATCAACTAATTAATTAAAGTTTGCTTTGCGTTTTAATTAGTTACTTTTAATTAATAATTGTGAATATTTTGGGCACTTGACATTTTGAAATCCTTACTTTAATCTCTCTGTGATCTGGGTGTTTTTTCGTTAAATCGAACATGTAGTGGGAAGCGAATTTGAATGTTCGAATATCATGTATCTTGTTTTGGGTGCAATCAAAGAAACATCATTTTGTGAACATGTGGTGTTGGATTTTGGTTTTGATTTCTGTTTACAGTTTATTAATTATGTTGTTGCACATTACATGAATGGGATGGTAAGGAAATGAGAATTCTTAGATGCTATTAGAAATAACATTGTTGTCGTGTATAATGTCTTAGTAAAAACTCGTATAAGAAATACCCGTGTTAAGAGATATGCAATTAACATGCGTGTTAAGAGATGTAAATACGAGGATGTGCCTCCCATTACAATAGAATCTCTCGTTTTGTCAAATAGAACATGTAGCTGGAAACAAATTTGAATGTTTGAGTCTCATATATATTTCTAGGTGCAGTTAAGAACTCTATTTTTATTTCTTTTGATTTTGATTTTGATTTTCTAAGAGCTGTTTACTATTATTCTGTAGCTCGTTGCACTAATGGAAGAAAGAAAGCAAAGATGAAAATTTGAGTAGGTTTGGGTTTGAGTTGAGAGGTATAGATTCTAACATACACGTAGATAGATTTTGCGTGTATTAATTTTTTTACTCTCTTAACACGATGAGTTACACGTGTTCAGAGATGTGAATATAAATGTTTTTAATTACACAATAGAATATCTGTTGTCTCCTCATGTCTCGATCTGCTTCTCTCATAACACAAAGAAGAGATGTAAACACAAAGATGTTTTGTGTTTCACAGTGGAATTATCTCTCGTCATAATCTCTTGTCTCTCTTCCTATCTCATTCTTCTACTCTCTTGACACAATGATGAGACATAGGTAAAAAGATGTTTATCGATCACTCAGTAGAATCTCTCGTTTTGTCTTAATCTCTTTTTCTCGTGACGCAATAAATACACGTATTATAAGATAAGATGTAGATATGAAGTTGTTTTTTATTATATTGTATAATTTCTCATGTTGTAGGCAAAAAGATGTTATAGATTATACGGTAAAATCTCTCGCCTCCTCGTGTCTCAATCTCCCATTTTCAAAATAAGTACACGCGTTAAAAGATGTAGAGGTAAAGAATCTATCGTGGATGTCATGTGTGTGTTGGAGAAAAAGCTGTTGCTGTAATCTGTTGATGTTGGAGAGAGAGACAGGGAGGGAGGCGAGAGACAGAAAGAGAAGGAGCATGTGGCTGGTTGGTAGGACAGGTGGAGGGGATTGAAATGTATGTATATGTGTTTACTTTGAAAGGTTTGAGCAAATCTTTGATGATCTGTTGGAATTGAAAGTCGATCCTTTCATCCTCTTCTCTTTCTTTATTGCACCACGTAGCCTTCTCTCTTCTCTGCATGCAAACCCCACACCAGTGGACGTGTCGTGTTGCACATCGACATAGTACTGTAGTGATTGGTCCAGCACGAATATATTATGAACCTTCGAGACTTTTGTTCCAATCGACTATGGGAAGTCTCATATATAATCCAACAGAACCGAAAATCAGAAATCTTGAGGAGATTAAGCTTTTTAGAAATTTTTAAAAGTAAAATTCTTTATAGACTCTTTGTTACTTTGTAGTTTGTATAAGAATTATCGTTAAATTATGATGTGGCAGAGTCCATAAAAATTTTACTTTTGAGAGTCTAGAAAGTACGAAGATCTCCTTAACATTTCTGATCTTTCGGTTGTGTTGGAATATGCCTCCCATTTTTGGAGAAAAGCTTATGGGGGACTTGACTTGTCATTGAACTTTGTTAAGTGGTATTACAATCCACTCAAAGCTAGTGACGTGGGCAATCTCAAATGTAATATTTTATATTTAAAATTATCATAATTATTTTTTCCCACTAATTAATATATATCATGAATCAATCTAAAGTTTTTATTTATTGTTTTATTAACATTCTAGATATTGTTGAATACATGCCACATAAAAAATTATTATTAAATAACTTGTATACTCTTGTGTGAATGACTATTTGAGCCCTATAAAATTTTTAAAAAATAAATAAAAATATGAATACACCCCAAGATCATTTTTTGAACGTAATATTATTATTCTTCAGCCCTTCGTATGAGATAAAAGTTTTAGTAGCTTTAGAAGAGAACCTTGTTTTTTGATTAGTGGACTGGTGGTGTGAAAGCATGCAAATTCTAAATAGACTCAAAACATTCGATTATAAATTTCAAATGTAATTCTACATAGGGCTTGCTAATTCAATTTTTTTTTTGGCCAGATGGCTTTGCTCATTTATCATGGTCAATGTGTTGAACAGCTCGTATATATATAGATTCAGTCATTTGAATTTCTATTAAAGAAAAGTAAGGTCTAAAACTTTATAATGGCATCAAGAGTAAGAAGAAATGACAAAATTTAATCACTAACTTTCAGTTTGTAATTTGCAGACTTTGCAGTGTCAAAAAAAGCCATAACCTATAACTTCGTCTCCTTTCAAGCTCGTTCGGTTTTCTGCAATTTTCCTTGTGAATTTTTTTGAAACAGAGGAATACGGAACGAAATTTAGTCCACACACTTGGCTTTCAATTCTTTATATTCCACACTTTACTTTTCTTCTCGTCTTTACAATCCTATTTCCTTTCAAAGCACTTTTATTTTAAGCACTCGTAATTTATTTTTTCGCAATTTAATTAAATTTAATCTCTTTTACATGAGATTTCTTTTAATTTAATATTTTTCATCTTCACCTCAACCCATACATTTTATCAGTTGGTGGTTCGCTCAAACCTTGAATACGAGGTAGAGAAAGAACTCAAGCCGATAAGGGGTTCCTTGCTCGGCCGCACATCATTTGATTATAATCAAATCTAAGGTGCAAACACAGTTACATTCACATCTTTTCTACGTTGACCAATCTAGGCCACGTGGTAGCACACTCGCACATCAAACTAAAAGTCTCTTCTTTTTTTTATATTTTTTTTATATCCAGTTTTTCCTTTCAATGTGGCAAATGTTTGAAGTACTTTATCCTTGATTATGTGAACATAAGTTATTAAATCGTTTACGCTAAGCACTTCCTACAAGAACAAAAACTATATACAACATTTGGAAACTATGTATTGTAGATTGCTGAGGACGTGATCCTGCAGGCTCCATGTCATAGTGTGATCACTACAAGAAAACATGGCTTAGGTGGCCACATACATTCGTCACTTAAACAAGAAAATTCGTCACATTTGACTATATGTGACGAAATTCTAGCGTCACCAATTGCATCACCTATACAGCGTCACCTATAGTCCATGTGACAAATTTTATTTTCGCCACATTTTTTCAGTATACGTGACACAACATTCGTCACTTAATAACAATATGTGTGACGAATTATACATCACAAATTAACCATATGTGTGACGAATTATATGTCACTTAATAACAATATGTGCGACGAATTATACATCATCAAATACAAAATTACGTGACCTATTTTTTCGTCTCGTATTAGGTTTATAAGTGATGATTTTGTAGTCATCCAATATGATACCAAATGATATAGTTTACACTAAGTGACGCTGAAAATGTCACATATTCCTTTGATATGTGGCGCAACTTACATCACATATGTTTAAATCAAATACCTTTTTAGAAATAATAACGACGAACTAATTGTTTTTCTTGTTTCATAATCTAGAATTGCAGTTCATAACAATTATAAGGTAATACTTCACATTTTCATTAATCAACAATTAAAACACATAAGTCGATACATTCACCAAATGTACATCCCAAAAGTTAAAGTCATGGTGACCTATCTCAAAAGAGAAGTTTAAAAGAGCTTGAGGTGCCTAACAAAAGATAGCTTGAGGTGCCTAGCAAATGACAGCTTGAGGTACCAACAAAAGAGAAGTCTAAGCTAGAATAATCAAGAGTAGTAACACCTATATAAAGACATCTTGGGTACTAACAAATTACAAGTCCAAGGCACATTTAGGTGCTAATTAACAAAAAAAGGTGCTCTATGTGCTAACAAAATAAGTGTACCATGTGCATACTTGAAATTAACCGCAAAAGACACAATATGGACATCATTCATCTTCCAAATGATGTACTTCCAGCTCAGGATAAGTATTTTCACCATCTGAAATATCACCATCAGATTCTGTAGGGTTGTTGGTCTTCTCCTAACTTGCAGCAATAAATGCCTTGATTTTTTTTAACAGATTTTCATCATCATTACGTAAATCCAATCGAGCTCTCAATTGTTCATTCTCTTGTTGCAATTTGAGGAAACCATCTGACAGAAGCTTGATCTGAGATCTCATATCAGTTAACTCGGAACTTGATGCCATAGAAGAAATGCCACCATAGGTATCTGTACGAGGAAAAACACCTACACCATTAACCGATTTTCCCTTCCTCCCGAGGTTTTCAGCCATGATTCCAAACTCATCATCCAATGGCACATGTACGAAATCTGATGGTGTACCTTCAGGTGCTTCTTGGATCAGTTTCTCCCTCATTTCATCCTTCATTTTCTTCATGTTATCATTTCATAATTAAATAGAAACAATTTAGTTTCTTTCATTCCAAACATTTCAGCTATAATATGCTTAAGAAAACACAACTTGACCACTTGTATGTTTATCTGATGCAGAAGCAAATAGGGGTGAGTTCAAAAAACTGAAAACCAAACCGGACCGAGGTCGAAAAAAATCGAACTGAAACTGTCAAACTGAACCGAACCGAATCTGGCCAGTTCGGTTTCGGTTTTTGAGGTTCGGAAACCGAACCGAACCGATATGTATATATTTAATTTTTTTTCAATATTTATAAATAGTTTAGTCATACAATCATAACAAAACAGAATATGTTGCCAAGTTGGTTACAATTAAACTTTTCAAGCTAGAGCGTATAGGTTCGAACCCTTGTGCCTTCAGTATTTCGAAGAAATTTTTTAATTTTTATAAGAAATCAACAAAACCCTTTTAACCCTAGCCACTAGGTAGTAGCCGCACCTCACATTTTCTATTTTTCATTCCCCCTCTTCTCTCTCTCGTTCCCTGCCTCCAGACTCCCTCAATCTCCATGTCCGTGCCTCCAATTTCTCCATTCTTCTCGATAACCCTCATCCTCATTTCTATCCCAAGCTTCATATTTTTGATACCTTCCATGTCGATGCAGAGTCTCACCCCCGTGATTGCGATCCGCGACTTCCTCTCGCCGTTTCGAGTCTTGATGACGACCCACGACTTCCTTCACAAGGTTAGTCTCATGGTAATTTCTCTCATGTTCTACAGATTTTCTTTTCAATTTCATGGGTTTTGCAGATTTTATTTTCAATTTCATGGGTTCTGCAACTTTTCAATTTCATGGGGTTTGCGATTTTCTTTTCCTTTTTTTTTGGAAAAATTGTTGCGATTTTCTTCTTTTCCTAGAAGAAGTGTGAAAAAATTGTGTATATGTATTATGTAATATTCCTACCCATATACATACGCCGAAACGGGCTTCTTCTTCAAAATTTATGCTATTAAACCGTTAGCCATTTCCATTGTTTTTCTCAACTCATCTTCTGAGGTTTCATAAGTGTTGCAGAGGCATGCAAGCAGGTCCACACCTTTGTTGCCTTTCCTCGCTGAATCAGACATTAATCAAATCAGCTCCGATAAAATGCCAAAATGAAAGAAGAAGATAGGGGAAACAAATGGGCGAAATTATCAAAAGCAGAAAAAAGTTTCAAAAATTGAATATCCCTCCTTGAAAATGAAAGGGAAATTATTATATGCAAAGTGGTGAAAATATTACCAAAGCGTGTTGAATCATGGATGCTAAACTTTTTGAAGCGAATAGGGACGTGAATTATTAAAATTCCCTGTACCAAGGAAACTCAGCAAGTAAGAAAAACAACATGTTCAAGTAGGAAGTCAAAAAGGAGATATGTATATGGGTAGGAATATTACATAATACATATACACAATGTTCTGCAACTTTTCAATTTCATGGGTTCTGCAACAATCATGTATTGATTGCGATTTTATTTTCAATTTCATTGCTATAGATAATCTCCTTCCTTTGCTTTTACAGCCTTCATTTGGGTTTTGATTCATTTGATTGCTTCTTAATGAGAATTGTGAAATTGGAGAGCGTTTCGATTTGGGTTTTCCTTGATGAATTTTTTTGACTTTAGAGCTTCGAAATGCAGGAAAATAGGAAGAAGGGTTATGAGTTTCTGGTTAGTGGTTACTGATTCAGTTCATTTGGATTTTGTAGGTAGAGATGGTTTGACCCATAACATGTTGGATAACATACATGCTCACTGGAAGTGCCGGAGAGTGCAAGATTAAATGCAAAGGTGTTTGTAGAAGAAGAAGGAAAAAAAAAAAAACCGAATTGGGTCGAAACTGAACCGGAAAAAACCGAACCGAAAAAAAAATTAAATCGAACTGTTTCGAACCGAACCCAGCCCTAGAAGCAAATCACCATGCAAAACCTGTATGTAAACATGATTTGTAGTTTCCATTTGACTATGGATTAAATTGGACTAGGCACATATAATGTTTTTCTCAACAAGTAACAGACACAAAGTTAGCATAAGATATATTGGTGGGACAAACAAGTAGTATCGTGTCAATTTTGCATGTTCATTTCAACTGTGTTTCTTAAGTAGTATCTTGTCAATTGTAAACTTTTAATCTCCAGTGCATTTGAAATGACAAAAAATGAGTGGCCCATGAATGACTTACATATTTTTCTCGAGCAACATCATTGATCCATTGGCCGTTCTTGTCTTTGTGAAGAGCACTCCAATTGTCAATCACTGATAATGAATCTCTTTTTTGTTTAATAATGAAGATACAAACGTGAGAGTGCATAATGAGTATTATAAGTACTTTAGTTTCATTACCTTGTGAGCTGTCCTAGCATGTTGGATGAATAGCCTTACTCATCCTTTGTGGTGATACTTCATTTTCTTCCTATTATTAGCATTTTGCTTTGAAAGCTCCTACATTACACAAGTAGTACATAACAAGCAAAAAAAGAGTTAGTATTATAAAGGTGTACAATTTGGGAAGCTCCTACCTCCTAGACTTATACATATTCATATATTGGAGTTGTACATATTTGTTGGAATGCAATAGAATACCATTATCTAACATCTTCTCCAATCAATTAGAATCTAATTTTCATAAACACTATATCCAATGATTTTTGCACTCGTTCTCTTGTAGACGTTCTCAAATTTTACCAACCTGAAATGTAGAACTAAAAGCAATGAATAACCTAATAAATGCAAACAAGCTCTGCATTCGATTATGCCTAATACCAATAAAATACATGTAAAAGCTTGTGAAGAAGCATAACTTATTTATTAGTGAAGAAGCTCTGCATTATATACATGTAAAAGCTTGTGAAGAAGCAAAGCTTATTTATCAATAATTGTCACATCCCGGCCCAGGCCAACCACATCACTGGCTCGACTCTGCCGTATCACGATATTGTCCGCTTTAGGCCTCGACCACGCCCTTAGTGTTTTGCTTCTGGGAACTCAAACGAGAACTTCCCAGTGGGTCATCCATCATGGGATTGCTCTCGCGCGATCTCGCTTAACTTCGGAGTTCCTATGGAATCCGAAGTCAGTGAGCTCCCAAAAAGCCTTGTGCTAGGTAGAGATGGGAAAATACATATAAGGCTTACATGATCCACTCCTTTGGGCGATGTGGGATGTTACAATCCACCCCCCTTAAGAGCTCGACGTCTTCGTCGGCACACTTCCGGCCAGGGATTGGCTTTGATACCAAATTGTCACATCCTGGGCTTGACTCCGCCGTAGCACGATATTGTTCGCTTTGAGCCCCGACCACGCCCTCATGGTTTTGTTTCTGGGAACTCAAACGAGAATTTCCCAGTAGGTCACCTATCATGGGATTGCTCTCGCGCGATCTCGCTTAACTTCGGAGTTCCTATGGAATCCGAAGCCAGTGAGCTCCCAAAAGGCTCGTGCTAGGTAGAGATGTGAATATACATATAAGGCTTACATGATCTACTCCTCTAGGCGATGTGGGATGTTACAATCCACCCTCCTTAGGGACCTGATGTCCTCATCGGCACATTTCCGGCCAGGGATTGGTTATGATACCAAATTGTCACATCCCGGCCCGGGCCCCACCACATCTCGGGCTCGACTCCACTGTAGCACGATATTGTCCGCTTTGGGCCCCGACCACGCCCTCATGGTTTTGTTTCTGGGAACTCACAAGAGAACTTCCCAGTGGGTCACCTATCCTGGGATTGCTCTCGCACAATCTCGCTTAACTTTCGAGTTCCTATTGAATCTGAAGCTAGTGAGCTCCCAAAAGGTCTCGTGCTAGGTAGAAATGAGAATATACCTATAAGGCTTTCATGATCCACTCCCCTGGGCGATGTGGGATGTTACAATAACATACATGTACAAGCTCTTCATTATATATATAAGCTTACCAGTGAAGAAGCATAGCTTATTTATCACAAGCCTTGCATTCAATTATTTATCACAAGCTTATATATATTAATACCAACAAATACATGTAAAAGTTAATATATGCTTATATATATATATATATATATATATATATATATATATATAAGCACTGTTCTATGCTCATTCCATTTATTACAAAATCAACTTGTGATAAAAAAATTGTTGTTCAACAATATAAGAAAAAGTTGGCATCTAACTTGGACATAAATTAGAAAATGATGTATATAATGCATACCAAAAAGTGGGTAGTAGTGTAAACATTATCGCGTAGCCAGTCCCAGTGACTCTTAGGTCTCCTATTCCATATCCGATCATTTGGCAGATTAGCTCGTCCTCTTGCAGGTGTTCCACATGACAAGTTGTACTTATACAACAGGTGCCTAAACACAGAGTACAACTTCGCCATCTTCTTATCAACATATTCAATTATCTTTGGATGAGATAAGTCTACCACAAATAATACCTATATTATCAAGCATAAATATATAAAAGTGAGTGCTTGAAATTATTATGAATAAACTAAATTAAAATCAAACTCACAAACAACTTATTCCGCAGTGTCCTCTTTTCTGAAGATGGGACCTTCATCCATTTCTTGTAGCAAACTGGCGAGTGAGTCCGAACAATATTCCCTATCTCGGTAGTGAAAAAACCTGATACTACCAAATCACTTGGAACTTGAAGTTTGAAATCAAATATGACTGGCATCTTCTTCCCATTATTTGCCTCCAAAATATCGTGGAGGCGTGTCCCACATGACTTTCCACGTGTCATCTTTTTGGCATTAAAGTTAAAATATGTCTCTAAAAATTAAAAAGAATATATGCGTTTGATTAATTTTATAACTCGTTTAAAACAGCATTAAAAGATCAACTCCTAAATAAAAATGTTGAAAGAATTGTAAGTAGCCTTTCTCAAATACCTAAGTTCATGTCTGCTGGCTCTTCCGATGAAGAAGCAGGTGGTGGAGGAGGTGGTGGTGGTGGATGTGGTAGTGGCGGAGGTGGCGGAGGTGGCAGAGGATGTGGTGGTGGCGGAGGCGGAGGAGGGGCATCCCTCACCCGTTTCACCCTCTTTCCTCGTTGAGTAGGAGTTGTCATTTAATAAATTTAAAAAAGCAAAATATGTAACAGACTAACATCATAGATAAATCATGATAACCATATAATAATAAACATTAATTTGTTATAAATAATATGACTATTAGTAAATATATAAGCAAATAGACTATTAGAGAATATAAATATTGATTTATAATGTACAGATCTCACCATAATCATCAATCACTATTTGTGTCACAAGTTGCAACCCCTTCCTCCGTCTCCTCCTCATCCTTCTCCTCTTGCTCCTCCTCCCCCTCCCCATTCTTCTTTAGCCCTAACATTCTTCGCACCTCTTTGTCATTAGCCTCAAAAGATTTAGAATCAACATCATCTTTAGATAATTCAATATTAACTTCATCATCCTCGTTCAGGATTGGTCTCATGAAATTTCATTTTCATTTACATAATCATCATGATCTTCATCATTATCATGGTCCACACTATCATCATCTTTCTCAGGGACATCCCAAACGTGCCTATGTTGAATCTTCTGCACAACTTTCCAAGGATGGCCCAACTTTAAGTCATCAATGTAAAATACTTGATGTGCTTGTCTAGCTAACACATATGGATCACTATCGTACCACCGATTATTTACATTGACTGATGTAAGATGATAATCCCAAATAAATCTTTTTCCTCTGGTATCTATATTGTACCATTGTGTTTGGGCCCAAAGTATTGGTTTGGGCCGAGCACTAAATTGTTCTTGGCCCAGAGACCGTGCTTAGGAGTCATTAGGGGTCATCAGGTTTATGGCCTATAAGGCCAAGGCCGGCCGTGTCCTATTAGGAATCCATGGGTAGTCGAATCCTGATACGAGAAAGAGTTTTGATAAGATAAAAATGTTGGAGTTTGGGATTGAATTCGGCTTGATAGCGGGTTAAGTTCAAAGTCCTAGTAGGAGTAGGACTGGCCGAGATAAGGGGGGTCAAGGAAATGAGTCCTAATTCGAGAATGGCTGTGATTTGATCGGAAGCAGGTTAGCTACAATAAATAGGGGGAAGATGACATCATTCAGGCTCTTCCAATTCAACACACAAAATGCCCTGCGCAAACTCTCACTCTACACGAAACCTCTCAACAACCTTGAGATTTTTACTTTCTTTTCCCGCCGACACATCTTCAGTTTGGATAAACAATACTGTGGAGGCAACCGACGAACATCTTCAGTTTGGATAAACAACACTGTTGCCGTAGAATCAACCGATCGTGAAACACCTTCAGTTTGGATAAACAGCACTACGACAGGGTCAACTGATTATCTATCCAAGTCTCGGTCGAGTAGGATTTTCAGATCCTTATTGGCAGAGGTCATCTCATCAGCCTTCTCGGCACAGTGAGGTGTTACTAGGGCTCGACACATTGAACGCCGAGTTGTCTTATGATTGGATACTCACAAGTAGGTTTAGAGTTCGGCATTCTGACGGCCGAACCACATTTACCATCAAGACATATATCTGTTTTGAGTATCTGTGCCCTTATACTCTGGTGTCGATTCGGCGTGCTTATACTCTTACGAATATAATCACTGTGATCGAATCGGGCGCCGACGATTTGTGAACTTCGCAGAACTAGTAGCCTTGTCTTCAGGCTCTAGAACCCAAAAGTCGAGACGTGTTCTTTCCTCGGCCGCAGTCGCAAGATCGAGAAGTCAGCCGCACGCTCAACGCAACATCAACACATTTTACTCCTCGGCCGAACTCGGTCGATGAGTTGGCACGCCCCGCATCAACCAAAGGACGTAGTTAGCTTATTTGTTACTCGGCATGCACGCCAGGTAGGCTTGGTAGTTTTTAGGGTCAACACATTGACATTTGAAAAGAATCACCTTATAACCTCTTATAAATTGTACTTTAATGACATTAATTAATCTGCCATAGAAGTTACATCGTTCACCATTGTGCGACCCTGGCGTCATTACCCCACTGTTCTGCGTTGTACGATTTTGATAAACTTGTGCGACCAAATAGCGAATGTCGTTCACAATACAACCTGTGTATTGGACATTATGTCGATCCAGACCTTAGGCTAATGAACAAATGTTTTCACTCACCAATCTAGGTTCTTAATAATACAATGACGTGGTCCGCTGCCTAAACCATTCAGGAAACAACTATTTATGTCTCAGTTGTACATTGACATGATTATCTCTTTCCAAAATATGGATATGCTCACTGCATACATAAAAAAAAGAGGGTAAACTACAAAAAACTACCTCAACTATTGGTGTCACGACACTTTCATACCTCATCTTTTAAAATTGACAATGTCATACCTCATTTTACGCATTTGTGCCAATGTCATATCTTCCGTTAGCCTGACCGTTAATTTGTCAGTTAAATGCTGACGTGGCTTGATTCGGGACCCACTTTATATTAAAAAATTAATAAAATATTGTTAAAAACTAAAAAAAATTATTTAATATTTTTTAAATATTAAAATAATAAAGAAAAGTCAGAAAAAAAAACAAACAAACAAAAAAACAATGCTTCGTCCCTCCCCACCCTCTCATTCCTTCCTTCCTTCCTCCCTTCCTCCCTCTTCTGCTCTTCTCCCCAATCTACCAGCTGCAACCCAGAAAAAAGAAGGAAAAAATAAAATAAATAAAAAAACCTACCTTCGTCCATCCCCCCCCCCCGGCGGCGTCATTCTCTCTTCTCCCCCATCCCCCCCACCCCCTCTGCAACCCAGAAAACAGAAGAAGAGAAGGAAAAAAAAAAAACCTTTGTCCCTTCCCTCCCTCTCGCGCCCAGACCCGGTCACATCCCTCACTGCACCAACCCCACCCCCCCAAGATCCCAAGATCCCCACACCTGCAACCCAAAATCCACCAGCCCCCAACCTGAAGAAGAAGAAGAAGAAGAAGAGAGAAGGAAAGGAAAAAAAGAAGAAGGAGGAGGAGCAGTTCGTCCGTCCCCCACTCCCCCCAACCCAACCTGTAGAAGAAGAAGAAGAAGAAGAAGAAGGAGAGAGAGATGGAGAAGAAAAAAAAAAGGAAACCAGTTCGTCCGTCCCCCCCCAACCCAACCTCCTGAAGAAGAAGAAGAGAGAGAGAGAGAGAGAAAAAAAAAAACCTTGTTCGTCCCTCCCCTTAAAGCCAACCTGCAACCCAGAAAGAAGAAGAAAGGAAGAAGAATAAGTAGAAAAAAAAGAAAAAAAAAGGATGCATGATAGGTATTTTTACCACCTGCAAAAGTAGGGATAAAAACACTTAAAAATACTTGCAAGAGTACAAGGTTGTCATAGTATAACAGCTCAAGCAAGGTCGTTTATCACAGAGATTGATTGAATAATTTGTATTTAAACTAATCCTTAGCTAATTATTTAGAACAAAATTTCTAAAAGGTTGATTTTGGAATTTAAAATAATAAAAACGAATTTTAAAATAATTCAAAGTTTCTAAAAGGGTGATATTCCGACCGAATTGCATCCGATTACTTATCTAAACATCCTAATGGTAGCTAAGCATTAAGACATAGAGACAGTTCAAGCACAGTGATTAATAATTCAAAGTAAACATGCATAATATCATAAGCAATTGAATAAAGACTACATATTCATGCTAAGGCTCAAGGCTTCGCCCTAGCAAACGAAAATTAGTTACTAACAATCATACAACGAAATATTATTAAAAATAAGGATAGAGAACACCTTGAAAATAAACTTCAAAGTCTCTCTAAATTAGTGCGTGCGTTCTCTCCTATGTTGCCTCCCTCCCCTTAACCCTAATGGCTAAAAGTCTTATTTATACTACTACAAAATAAAACCCTAAAAGGTCTTAGAATAAAACTAGGAAACCAAATAAATTGAAATAAAATAGGAAACATAATCCTAAATTAACTAGATAAATTCGCCCAAAATCTGCACAGCCTCAAAACAGCCACGTTTTTGGATCTTCAGGGCTCCAAAACAGGTCCAAAATGGCTAGAAATAAAGCTTGAGATGTCCCGAACATAATTGAAGAAGGCTTTGAACCCAAAAGACATCATCTTAGACGCCAAAAAGCCCAAAGAAACCCAATACGTCAGTTTGACAACACTGCACGCTGCTCCTTTATTCTATCTCCAGAAAATCATCGCTTGGTAGAAAAATCTGATATTTTGATATGATCAAGCCAAGTGACTCACGAACGTCCTCCAACTAGAGTTACTCCAAAATTCATCCATTTGACCACATTTTTCTCCAGAAGAAGTCGAAAGTCCTATATCGAAAATACAATTCAAAGTATCAAAATTCTTCCAAAATAATATCCAAAATATACTAAGAATAGAGAATAATATATAGTATAAAATTCACTTATCAATACAGAAGAAGGAGAAGAGAGAGAGAAAAGAAAAAGAAAAAAAAAGATATATATATATTTTTAACTTTTCTTCATTATTTTTATATTTAAAAAATATTAAATGATTTTTTTTAGTTTTTAATAATATTTTAATAATTTTTTAATAGAAAGTAGGGTCTGAATCAAGCCACGTCAGCATTTAACTGATAAATTAACAGCCAGGCTAACAGAAGGTATGACATTGGCACAAATTCGTAAAATGAGGTATGACATTGTCAATTTTAAAAGATGAGGTGTGAAAATGTCGTAACCCCAATAGTTGAGGTAGTTTTTTGTACTTTACCCAAAAAAAAATATAAGTTAAAGTTGTAGAATAATAAATATTTCTATTAGACGATATGGGGTGACTGATGCTGCATATGGATATTAGACGATATGGGGTGACTGATGCTGCCAGATTTTATGTTCCATCTTTCCATGGGATTCTCTATTAAGTCTAATCCCTTAATTTGAGGAAGATTGACATCTAGATGACTTTTTGATAGTTGTGTGCTAGCTATTTGCTGCACTCCCTTAATTTAAGGAGTGACATCTTTAGGGTTTACCGGGTTAGTAGGATTTGCCAAGGTAGGGTTGCTTGTAACCTTCTACCTCATTATATATCCCCCTTTGTACATTCAATCAATCTATGAAAAATACATTCAAACAAACTTAAAATTTCCACAATTTCAATATATGTAAAACCATTACTATCACATACCTTTTGAAGTCTTATATTTCTTCACAATTGTCTAAGATATACCAATATGCCACTTCTATATCTTCCCTCGAAAGTTCAACCAATACATGAGCTCCAAATGGACATGCTTTTTTGTGCAAACACTGAGAGCAACACATTGGGATCACCACCGTCATCGTTTCTTTCTGGTCGAGTGAATGGAGTCTCAACATCACACAAATACATTGAGCAAAAAGTTGAGGACTCGTATACCAAGTGTGCTTCCACAATAGAGCCTTCAGGGCGAGCTTTTTTACGTACATATTTCTTGTACGAGCCTAACAATCTAGTAAATGAACAATTATCAGTATGTAGAAAGACACACTTAATGCAATTAAAGTAAACCTGATGGCATTTTACCTTTTTTCAAGATATATCTATTGGTATCCGACTGGTCCTGCCAATTTTGCTTCACGTGGTAAGTGCACTGTTAAGTGAACCATGAGAACAAAGAATGCAGGCAGGAATATTTTCTCTAGTTTGCACGATATGAGGATAATGTCTTCTTCCAACTTATCAAGATCAGAAACAATCAGTGTCTTTGCACATATTTGTTGGAAGAAACTTGACAGCTCAACAAGTGGGTCATATATCTACTTTTTCAAATGTTTTCTAACTCCTACTGGAAGCACACGTTGCATCAACACATGACAATCATGGCTTTTCAAACATAACACATTCCCTTCATCCACACTCACTTTATGGGATATATTTGCTGCATAACCATCTGAAAATTTAATTGATTTCAACCAGTGCAAGAAGTCTTTACGCTTAGATGACTTGAATACATACTGAGCCAAAGGCTTATCCAATATATTACGTGCATTTAGTTTTAAATGCAAACTTTCCCTGATATTCATGTCTTGTAAATCCATCCTCGCCTTGAGGGTATCCTTTGACTTCCCCGTATTTAGCAATGTCCCTATCAAATAATCAAATATATTCTTCTCAATATGCATAACGTCAAGATTATGCCTAATCTTTAATTTGGACCAGTATTCCAACTCGAAAAAAATACTCTTCCTTGTACAATTTAATTCTTCAGCATTCTGCTTCCTCTTCCTATCTTTATTGCTATCATGTTTACCAAACTTATGGGGTACAAGGTAATCAAATTGATCAAGTATATCATTGCATGAGAATTCTCGTGGACGATATCTCATCTCTCGACAACCATTAAACAGTTGAGTATTTTTGTGCCATGAATGATTCATAGGTACATAGGCGAAGCTACGTATGAGCGAAGGGGGGCGTTCGCCCCTCTGCTCGCTGGAAAACAAAGGCAGGAAAGACGCTTGAACCCCCCTGGTTCGGCCGGAAACTGGGGAGCACCGGGTTCTGAAACAAAAAACAGAGGTAGCTCTCGGGGACGACGGGGAAGGTTTTTTTTTTAATTTGAAAATCCAAGCCAAAACGACGTCGTTTTGGGCCTGGTAAAAAAAATTTAAATTTTTTGGTAAACGGCGTCGTTTTGGTTTAATGAAATAAAAAAAATATATAAACGGGGGGACCACTGGTCCCCATCCTCATCTCAATCCCCATTTCGTTTCAAATTAAAAACCCTTCACCCTTTTCCCCATATCCCATCCCATCAGTCCCCCCACCTTTTCCCCCCTTCCCCCCCCCACACTACAAAACCTTCTGTATTGTAGCAGATTTCACTTTCCATTGGTTGTTGGCCACCAAGACCAGACACATCAGTCTGCAACTGCAAGCACAATCACTCCAAATTCTAATTAAGGTAAAAAATTTAATTTATTTCAAACCCTAATTGATTATTGAATATAAATTTTTGTTCAATTGATGTAGGATTATAGGTAGGGGTGGGTTCAGTTTAAATCGGTTCGGTTTTTTGCCAAAAACGAAACCAAACCGAAATTTCGGTTCGGTTCGGTTCATTTTTTTTCGGTATTTTTTTGTTTGGTTTTTTTTCGGTTCGGTTTCAGTTTTTTGTTTTTTTTTCTTTTCAAAAAATGAAAAACATTGAAATTTTAAATTTTAACATATCCAACACAATCATAACATAAGCATTCTAACTAGAATCAAAGACAATGAAAATAAACATTTAAAGTTGAACTAAAATCATCAATCAAGTCTTCCAAAGTCCAAACTAACAACCTCACAACACAAAAATCGTACAAATGACTTAGAAAAGTTAAATTGTATGATGTTGTTCAAAGATCAGGGTTGTTTGCTTGTAACTGCATGTTGACAACTTGATTAGTAAAAGTAATACGTGGGTGGATTTATTTAGTGTGTGTTGAATTCTTTTCCATCACAAATTACTCAAGTAATCTACCGGAAATAAATGTTTATGGATTCTGTTACATGTTATATGAGAGTAGATTTGGAAAAGAAAGCTGGGGCAGAAGTAGGCAGTGGTATGGAGATGGATGTAGGTACTTCAGGAGGAGGTTTGGTTCCGGAACCTTGTATGGGGGAGAAATAATAGGTTAGGGTTTAGAGTTTTTATAGGCCTTTTTTTAATATTTTGAGCTTAAAGTTTGGCAACACATTGGGTTTAGCACATTTTAAATTACAAATTGGGTTTAGAAAATAATACCAAAACAAATAATTAAATAAAAAAATTAATTTAATTAATTCGGTTCGGTTCGGTTTGGTTCGGTTTCTAGATCACTAAAACCGAACCGAACCAAAAGAATTCGGTTCGGTTCGGTTTTTTCAATTCGGTTCGGTTTTTTCGTTCGGTTCGGTTTTTTCGGCTTCGGTTTGGTTTGGTTTTCGGTTTTTTTTCGGTTTTCGGTTTTTTGAACCCACCCCTAATTATAGGGTTATACATTATATGGTTATTGATTATAGATTATTCATATGAATACTATGATTATTGATTTTTTTTTTGAAGTACATAAAAGAGGATTGATACATTATATATACATTAACATAATGAACCCCAATTCAACTAACTAAAACCCTCATTCAAATGCATTGTTGGTACTTATTAATTACATTCGTAGTCTACATACTCTACTGTAGAATAAAAATTGATTATTCATATGATATGATTGTTGGTACTGATTAATTAAATTCGTAGTCTACTCTAGGACTAAGAGTCTAAGATATATTTGTTTTTCTTTTGTTATACAGTTACGTAATGGAACGATATTATAAGAAACAGTGCTTAAATCATTCTCCAAATATTCCGGATAGTCCTCCTCTTCCTTCAAATATTCCGGGTAGTCCTCCTCCTCCTTCTAGTATTCCGAGTAGTGCACAACAAAGTGAGATTACTGAGCTGGATGAAATATTAGCTAATCTTCCGGCAGACCCTGGACCGAGACGTCGAATGCTTGATTATCCACTCAATTTTCGTGAAGCAATTCGTAGATACTACCTTCAAAAGGAACCTTGTCAACCTAAGTCTCACATCATGCTAAGGAAAGCTAGCGACAATCAATGTTTTATTACAGGTTGGTTTGATAATTTTAAGTGGTTGGAGTATAGTATAGCAAAAGATGCTGCATTTTGCCGTTATTGCTATCTTTTTAAATGTGATTTTGATAAAGCGGGTGGTAGTGGAAGTGATGTCTTCACTACAAAAGGGTTTACAAATTGGAGGAAAGGACCCGAAAATTTTCGAGTCCACGAGGGAGGTGTTGGAAGTCTTCATAATAAAGCTATGCAACAAGCTAAAGACTTGATGACACAAAAACAACACATTGAAACATTTGTGATCAAGCAAACTGATGAAGCTCGCGTTAATTATCACACTTTACTAAGTGGAGCACTTGATTGCACAAGATGGTTGTTGCGACAAGGTTTGGCTTTTCGTGGGCACGATGAATCTTTGAAATCGAGCAATAGGGGTAATTATATAGAGCTTATGCAATTTCTTGCCGATCATAATGAGAAAGTTAGAAAGGTTGTGTTTGAGAATGGTCCCAAGAATCTCAAGTATACTTCTTCCGATATTCAAAAGGATCTTGTTTGTGCTTGTGCTATTGAAACTATTAATGCAATTACTAAAGATATGGAAGGTACATTTTTTTCTCTTTTGGTTGATGGATCACGTGATGCTTCCAATAAAGAGCAAATAACGGTGATATTGCGCTATGTGAACAAAAAAGGAGAAGCAATTGAAAAGTTTTTGGGTGTTCAACATGTCTCCTCTACAACTAGTAGCTCATTTGAAGAGGCTATTGAGAGATTGTTTGCTACAACAAATTTGAGTATGTCCAAGTTACGAGAACAAGGCTATGATGGAGCTAGTAATATGAGAGGTGAGTTAAATGGTCTTAAAACAAAGATTTTGAACAAATACCCTCAAGCATTTTATATTCGTTGTTTTGCACACCAACTCCAACTAGCTCTTGTATTTGTGGCAAAGGAAAATGAGGATGTTGCCAATTTCTTCATCAATGCTAATAGATTGGTGAATCTTATTTGATCTTCGTACAAGCGTCGTGATGCATTGAGATAGAAACAACAAGAACAAATTCAAAAAGCTCTTCATCTTGGTAATCTTGAAACGGGTAAAGGGTTAAATCAAGAAAGTAGCCTCATGCGTCCATGTGATACACGGTGGAACTCGCATTATGGTATTATAGTTAGTATTATTGTTATGTTTGAAGCCGTGGTGGAGGTGGTTGAATGGATTAAAAGTGATCGCAACCAAGATAATCTCGGTGAAGCTACTGGGTTATTCAAAGACATACAAACTTTTGATTTTGTGTTTCACCTTTTTTTGATGAGACTTATATTGGGAATTACAAATGAGTTATCACAAGCATTGCAAAAGAAAGATCAAGATATTGTGAATACGATGGCGTTAGTGGAAGTATGCAAGCAAAGACTATAATCCTTGAGAGATGATGACTTTGAGAACTTGTTGCATGATGTAGAAAAGTTTTGTGAGGAGCATGATATTGTCATTCCTAACATGGAGGATTTGCATTTTGTACCTGGAAAATCAAGGCGCAAAGCTCCAAAAATCACAAACTTCCATTACTATCGTATAGACCTATATTTTCAAGTCCTTGATATGCAACTAAAGGAATTGAATGATCGCTTCAATGAGGTAAACACCGAGTTGCTTCTTTGTATGGCATGTTTGAGTCCAGTGAATAATTTTGCATCTTTTGACAAAGAAAAAATTGTACGTTTAGCCCAACTTTATCCTCAAGATTTTGATTGTATGAACCTCATGAATCTTCCAATTCAACTTGACAATTACATTCAAGATATGAAGATGCATAGTGAGTTTTCATCATTGAGAGGAATCAGTGATCTTGCAAAAGAGTTAGTGAAGACTGGGAGGTGTGAAAGCTATATGTTAGTGTATAAGCTTCTTACATTGGCTTTGGTGTTACCGGTTGCAACCGCTTCGGTGGAGAGAGCTTTTTCTGCTATGAAGATTGTGAAAACACCATTGCGTAATAAAATGGGAGATCAATGGTTGAGTGATAGCATGGTTGTTTATATTGAGAGAGATGTATTTGCTTTTATTGATAATGAGCCTATTATGCGACGTTTTCATGACATGAAACCTCGTCGACAACAATTGTAATTTGTTTTTATTGATTAATTATGGAAGACATTATTATATACAAAGATTTAGTTGTTGCTATTTTTTTTTTAACCTTGCACTGTTTTAAGTTCGCCCTTCCCCCCGAGAAATCCTGGCTTCGCCACTGCATAGGTAAATAGCGACAATGTCCAATATGACAATACTTACTTCTCAACTTGGTGTACGATCCATCCCCATTGCACACCAGACATGCCAACTTACCGTGAGTGCTCCAACCTGATAAATTTCCATAAGCGGGAAAATCATTAATGGTCCGCATAACAGCTCCACGCAAATTAAATGTACTCCCAGTCATCTTATCATGAGTTTGAAAGCCATTTTCCCACAATTCGCTAAGCTCATCAACTAATGGGCGCAATTACACATCAATCTCATTTCTAGGTGATTTTGGCCCAGGAATTAACAAGGTTAAAAAAGAGAATGGTTTTTTCAAGTATTTCCAAGGGGGTAAATTATATGGAAATGTAACAACTGGCCACATACTGTATGACTTACTTATATTTGAAAATGGAGTAAACCCGTCACTTGCAAGGCCCAATCTGACATTTCGTGGGTCTTGAACAAAATCAGGGTACATTTGGTCAAATTCTTTCCATGTGATAGAGTCTGCTGGATGTCTCATTGTGTTCGGATCATTAACTCTTTTTTCCTTGTGCCACCTCATGTCTTCACTCGTATGTCTCGACATGAACAACCTTTGTAGCCTGGGTTTAAGTGAAAAATATCGTAACACTTTTCTTGGAACCTTTTTTCTTTGCTCATAATGACTATCTTTATACCTTGGCTCATTACAAACTGGACATCTATCTTTATTTTCATGTTCTTTAATCTTTTAGTTCTATTCCAACATAAGAGTTTATTAAAGAGTAAAATTTTTATTTTATCCAAAAGAAACTCTTAAGTTTTTACTCAGTCAACAATTCTATGTTGGATAGGTTTTATATTTTTGAATATTTGTTTTTCAAAGATTATTGTGATTAGCTTCCACCATTTAATATGGTGGTGATTTTGAATTTTGAATTGTAGCTTGTAAATAGGATTTTCAAAACCCTGATGTAATCTGTATTGAATTATAAATACATGGCACCCTACATTATTAAGGGTATGCAAAACCATTGAAGAAAACCTTGTTCATTGTTTTTAGTTTCCAGCGAGTTTCTACTTTTATAATCTTCTATGATTCTCTAGTTCTTTATGGTACTCAGAGCCCTATAAGTCCAACGACAGAAGATAATTTTTTTTTTCTACCCATCATGTCCCAGATTAACCCCCCACCTACAGTCCTTACTGCAAATATGTCTTCCTACATGACTACTATTATGAACATCAAACTAGATAGGACTAACTATCCGTTGTGGTTAGCCCAAATTCTAGTTGTGATCTTATGGGCTATGTCGATGACATCATCCTAAAATTTAATTAAACAACAAAAATAGAAAAATCTTCTACCCCAATAACATGAGTGAGATTTCTACTGTTGGGTTTCTCTACACATACTCAGAATGATCTATTCCACCAAAAAAAATTCCTTACCAGAGGTGGCCAACAGGGCCGACAAACCCAAATCCAAACAAGCTGGTTGTACCCATTCTTCTCCAGTTGATCTTTAACTCTTCATCTTCACCCTGTACACAAAGACAAATAAGTTAGTCTATTATCATGGGAAACTAATTAACAAGGTTCTAAAAACGCTAGGTGCTAGTCGGGCGGCGGGCTAGCGCCTAGCGCCTAGGCGGCTAGGCGGGGTCTAGGCGGGCGCCTAGGCAGATTTAGGTAAATTTCTTATATATTTTATGAATTAATTAAATTTACTATATCAAATGTAAATAATTATTGATTAATATGTTATTTCTTATGGAAGAATATATATATGTGAATGTTTTATGTACATATATGATATGCTTTCCTAGAAAAAAAATTATTTAAATAATTTATAATTTATATAAGATTTATATATATGTGAATGTTTTATGTACATATATGATATGCTTTCCTAGAAAAAAAATTATCTAAATAATTTATAATTTATATAAGATTTATATATACACACACAATATATATAACAAACTTTTAAAAATATAAAAAGCCCACTATGTGGTGGTTTTTATTATTAAAACCATCAATCCGTCTGCTCTTTCACATCACATGTCCACCTTGGGTGGTTTTCATTATTAAAACCACTAGAGTCCATGGTTTTCTTCATTAAAACCATCAGCTTTTGGCTTTTGACTTGAATTTGAGATCCACCCCGCACCACTACTTCACAGATGAGCTCCACTTCTTCGATTGCTCCGCCAGCAACATTTTTTCTTCCTTCATCTTCAGTTCACAGAGACGAGCTCCACTTCTTCGATTGCTCCGCCGAATTCTCCATCGTCTTCTCTGCCTAATTCCCCATCTTCTTGCCCTGCAAAATTTCCCAAAACATATTCTAGCACAGCAAAGATCCTTGAAAACATTACTGGCTCCGGTGAAGAAATCTGAAAAGTCCAGGTCAAATTTTTCGTTTTTTTTTTCCAGCAATTGCCTAGTTCACCGCTGAGACCGCCTAGCTCACCGCCGAGACCGCCCAGCCCGCCCAGTCGGCCGCCTAGACACCGCCTAATACCCTTGCCGATTTATTGAACGTTTTTGGAAAAATCGGGGCGGTGGTCAGACGCCCAGCGCCTAGGCGCCGCCTAGGCGGCCGCCTTGACCGCGTTTTAGAACACTGCTAATTAACAACATATTTGATAGCAATGTCTTGCAGGCATGCATTTGATCATTTAATATAAAACAAAATGTTGAGAAACTCCAAAACTTCTATGTTATATTATCTCATATATGTAGCCTAAAATTGGGGACTCTGCACAAGGTGTTATGCTTAACAACTTTTTCAGAAAGTGTTTGGTACATTTACAACAGAAAAATCGTTTAAAAACATTACCAAAACATGTCCTGTTTCTTTAAACTAAGAAAAATATACACTATGAGCAAGTAGTTTAATATCCTCTCCAAAATATGTGATCCTCCAAATCATGAGATAAAGAAAATGCAGCTACCAAACCTTTTCCCTAAACATGGAGAAAGACTTAAATGGAACGGGTTCACTGCCACTTACACATGGAATTGTATTATTGAACACCATGCGACAGTGAACTCGCTCAATGTAAGTTGCTCACAAGGAACCATATCCGCTTGGTGCCACATTGACCCCATTATTAAGCAACAAATCTGACACTTCTTGAAGATTAAAAAAACAACAAGCACAATGAAAGTCTTTTTAAATCCCATGGCAACAATTCAATAAACATTGACAGATGAAATAAACAAATACAGAGGTCATCCCAAGCATGAAAGCAATTCCACAAACACAGATACGTAAACACAAGAACAAGAGCTAAAGAAGAAAGTAACCATTCTTTGAACAATGAAACGAGATATTTCAATTTTTTTGCAAGACACAAAAGAAACTAAACAGGTGTTCCCCTGCATTTCTATAAACTGATGATAATTGTGTTTTCACATAATGCTCTTACATATTATATAAGTTCTACTTGAAAAATACTCCACTCTCATCCCCATATTAACTTTAAAAGACAAATGTGTACTTGTGGAAATTTTAAGTTTGTTTGAATGTATTTTTCATAGATTGATTGAATGTACAAGGGGGGATATATAATGAGGTAAAAGGTTACAAGCAACCCTACCTTGGCAAATCCTACTAACCCAGTAAACCCTAAGCTGTCACTCCTTAAATTAAGGGAGTGCAGCAAGTAGCTAGCACAACTATCAACAAGTCATCTAGATGTCAATCTTCCTCAAATTAAGGGATTAGACTTAATAGAGAATCACATGGAAAGAGGAAACATAAAATATGGTAGCATCAGTCACCCCATATCGTCTAATATCCATATGTGCTACATCAGTCATATGCAGCATCAGTCACCTCATATCGTCTAATAGTACTAATTAGCCGACAGAAATCATGCTCCATGTGGTAAATGCTCTCATAAATATCATTTTACATTTCAAGAACATACCATCAAACTCTTCCCCAACAAAGTTCATCAACTGGTCAATCCCTCTTACTTAAATAGCACTTGAATAAGAAGATTCTGGTCCGTCCCACACTAAGCGAAAAACCTACTCCATAACAATGCAAAAAAAAAAAAAACCTCTAAGACAATGCACCTAATATCAAGTAAGGACCTATATATATATAGTACTTCTTAAAAATTAAACTTGCGTTGTGCTGATATTTCAAAAATTTGTTCATCGTAACTTGTAAACATAGATAGAGTCATTATCAACTTAACTAAAAGGAAAATCGATTCAAGAACTACTAAATATATGACCCTGTATCGCGAAACCCGCTTTGATTGATTCATCCTTAATACCATCTGGCAAAGGCCATCCCAAGCATGAAAGTAATTCCACAAACACAGACACATAAACACAAGAACAAGAGCTAAATTATCAAATGTAAGAGAAAAAAAGAGAGACCCACCTGGGAAAACAGTGAATAATATAGACCCATTTAAGCAAAATTTCACAGTTGAGACAAATTTACAAGAGAGAAATCAAGAAAAGTGTAGTAATTTCAAGATACAGAGAGAGATTTGAGTACCTTTTGAGAAGAAATTGGGAGAAAGGATAGCTGAGAAACTAGGTCTTCTTAAATCAAAGAGGGTAGAGTAAGAGAGCAAGCAGCTGAGTTTGAAGAAGACAAAAGCGCGATGCAGTCATGGCCACCAACAATCCGTCATCGGCAAAGTTGAGAGACTAAGAAACGAAGTGGGGTGGAAGTAGAATAGATGAGTTCTAATTGGGGCTTTGTTTTTATGTTTTTTTTTTTAATTTCCCTCTGCCTTTAGTAAAACAAATGGTGATGAATTGAACTTTCTCACATACCTAGGTCACCTAATCTTAGGTTATGTGAAGAACCCAATCTTTTCGTCACCCAATGAAAACAATTGGGCGGCAAAATTTGGCGCCAAAAAATTTGTGAGGAATTTAGGCTTGCTATGTGACGTACAACATTCCAAAATTGTTTTGTATCCCACAGTAGTATGTATGTGACGCTTTTTTTAAATTCCTCACCTATTATACTAAAATGTGATGAATTTATAGGCGTTACATAAAATATCGTCACCTAATCCATGTTTTCTTGTAGTGGATAGTCACTCCGAAAAAATTACTCATCCATTTTCACAGAAGTACTTTTGGATTGCATGAAGTCAACACAGATATATTACATCTTGTACTTCCAATGATTTCCCATTAATAACACAGTTCCAATGGTCCATTAAGTCACTCATCATAAATCGATAAAATGATCAATTCCAGTTATTGGAGAACAATTTTTATTAATTTGGCCTAGTAAACATAGAAAAGTAGATGATGAAGATGTGAATGTAATCAGAGCATCGTTAATCCCTTTGGGTAGTGCAGCACAATGCGATTGTAGGCATCCACAGTGAGAAAATCATCAAGTGTTTGAGCAGTGCATTGCCTGGTGAAAATCCTGCAAGCCTCCTTATACATTCCCTTCTTAAACTTCTCTTTCCCAACCTCTCTCTCAATCCTCTCGATTTCTTCTTCCACCATCTCTTCCAAACAGCTCCTTCTCAACCCTCACTCCGAGCCCGTCTGTGTCCTACTCCACCCCATACTTGATCCACTGCCAGTTCTGCACCCAGCTTATTTCCGCCGTGGCAGCATCCTCCATGAGGTTGTTGAGTGGCACAGAGCCCGTCCCAGTGAGCCATGCTGTCACGTACTGGATCCCTACCCGGGTGTTGAGCCGGAGACCTTCTAGGGTTCGGACGCCCCGAGGCCTCTGGAGGAGGTCTTCTTCTAATATGGTGGATGCATCTTCTCTTCTCATGGATTGATTTGATTAGGGGGTGGCATGTTGTTTGTGAAGATATCCATGCAGGCTGGGATTAGCCCTGGGTGAGCTGCCCATGTTCCATCATGTCCTACTTTTACCTCTCCAATGCTGCTTCATTTGCTTTTGGATAATCTCTGATTGGAATCTGAGCTGCCTGCTCAATTCAAAAATTGGATAAATGAAATTCATTTCATATTTATCATCTCTAATTAACAAGTTCTCAATCTCTCAAGTCCTTTATACCCATGTTTTACATGAATATGCAAGAAAAATCCCTATTTTCTTCATGAAGTTTGGCATATGTAGATGTTGGCGTATTTACGTTGGTTAGAGCCGAGGTGCTCTCCCAAACAAAACCCGCGCCCATGCAGTTTTAATGAGAATCGCTTGTGTGAAAAAAGATGTTTCCCGTGGTTAGGTGTTAGCCCATCTCTTTACACACAAGTTCGAATATCTTACTAGAAACCAAGTTTGTCCTGTGATGGGTTAGGCGTTAGTCATGGCAGTATGGTCCATTTCTTTACACCCAAATGCGAATCCTTGCTTGTACCAATTTTTAATGAGTTTTGGAGTTAGGTTTAATTAAAAAAGGCGAAGGCTCTGATAAGACTTTTTGCTTGGGATAGATCATTTTTTTCTTTTTGACAAACGATAGCCGTAGTAGGTTTACTTTGATGAACTACCTATATCATTGGTTATGAACGTTTAATTCGAAAGTTGAAACGGGGAGACACCAAATGGGCAAATAAGTCGTACAAATAAACATGTTTTGTGCACTTTTTTGTCTGTTTAGCGTCCATGTAGTTCTATGTTTGTTTAAAAATCGGGGAATGCTCTAATCTATTGCTGTTAATCGGAGAACACTCTAATTGAACAGTAACAGTGGTAGATTAGAACATTTCCCTTCAAAATTTATAACCACTGTTTGTACATATTTTCGAACAGATTTCCCATAAGAATCCTACAATACGCATATTAATCAGACACCTAGTTTGTCATAAAGATAGCAGTGAACAAAGAACTTCGTCCAATATGCGTGTATGTGGTGCACAAAATTTGTATATGGCTGCAAACTAGACATGTGACAGAAATGCTCATAGTTATAGGCACATTAACAAATAATGACGAAGAGTTGCATACCCATGCCGCCCATGGCGTTCAAGCCGCGCCTATGGCAAGTCCGGATGAGGAGGTCAGAGTAACTCCTCATGAAATGTTGAGTCATGCCAACCAGAACATGGTCTGGCAAGAGGCGGTCGGAGTGTTTCAACAGACTGGAAGGTTTTGACATAGCTGAAAATGCAATCCCATCTTCCACGGTTCAAGCCAACAGAGTGGTCCCTCAGCTCATAGAGGATCTCATCCATTTGAAACACAGCTGGAAGTGTTTCAATCAGCGCAGTTGCTCTGATGCTTCCTCTCTCTATCCCTGCCATCTTCTCTGCCCTCTCAAACACAGTTCCGTATCTTAGCTTCCCTGCAAAACTTATGCAGCTTCTGTCACACTAATATATCATTTGGTCACAATACTAAATAATCCGGCTAATATTCATGCAACTTTTGAATAAAATAAAAATTCCCTGATTCTCATTATGAAGTTTTCTTATAGAAGTTGAGGTTTTAGGCAACGCTGTACTATGGAGAGAAACTTATCTACAACAATTGTGAGAAAATCTTATGTTAATCACGTACTGCTATGTGTGTTAACTTTTCTCACATAACAATATGGACTGGCTTGAGATATCGTCACCGTGATATTTTTATTACAGAAACTCCTTTTTCTTCCCAACACATAGCAAAATATGGAATTCACTTCACCAATGTTCAAATTGCATCAGTGACATGAAATTCTAATATGATATAACATAAATTTTGGCATACAAATTACATTCTTCCGGCACAAAAACGATTGGTCGAAGCATCTTTAACATGTTTGAACAAATTAATAAGTTATATAATTAGTAATTACTTACCTTGAATTCTCCATTTTAGGGAGATAGAAGAAAGTCCGAATCCAGCACCTTGGATTTGCCTGAATGTATGAGCTATACTGACCATGAAAACTTTGGCTCCAGAATTGAGAGCATTGGTGATCATCTTCCACTCAACAGGCCCCGTAATCTCCACCTTCCGATCCGCCACCGCTTCCGGTACCAGTGCACAAACCCAATTCGCCTCCCTAATGAACCTGGGAGCCGGATCAAACCTCGGCAAAGCCCCCTAATTGTACCTCCTCTGAGCCTCCTTCCTTCACTTCAACGCATACTTGATTTGGTTCCTAGACTCCCTCTGCAACTTCACCACAAACTGCAAAGCATCCTTGGTTAGAATCCTCCATTGAAGGAAGTTGAGATTCTACCATTAAAGAAAGTTGAGGTTCCACCATAAAACCAATTAGTAATATGGGGAGTAGCCCAATTTACTTATAAGCTCATGCAATGTCTCTCCTCCATCAATGTGGAATCCATTCTCAACACGCCCCCTCACGTGTGGTGAATTTTGAAGCCTAACACGTAAACAATATAACGGGATGACGTGGAGCGCGTGTGGTAGCTTGGCTTCACATGTGGAACAACCTGCTCTAACACCATGAAATATTAGGACCAGGGAAGCAGGTTAATAAGATTAGAATCAGGAAGAAATCAAGGTAGAGAATTTGAATGTGACTCAATGAGTCTTTGATGTATTGAAGTTTCATATATATACATGTACTGGTGTTGATTACAGAGAATTACAAATGGTAAGAAATCATTAGGGGTGGGTTCAAAAAACCGAAAACTGAAAAAAACCGAAAACCGAAAACCGAACTGAACCGAAACCGAAAAAACCGAACCGAACGAAAAAGCCAAACCGAACCGAATTCTTTTGGTTCGATTCGGTTTTAGTGATCTAGAAACCGAATCAAACCGAACCGAATTAATTAAATTAATTTTTTTATTTAATTATTTGTTTTGGGTATTATTTTCTAAACCCAATTTGTAAGTTAAAATGTGCTAAACCCAATGTGTTGCCAAACTTTAAGCTCAAAATATTAAAAAATGCCTATAAAAACTCTAAACCCTAACCTATTATTTCTCCCCCATATAAGGTTCCGGAACCAAACCTCCTCCTGAAGTACCTACATCCATCTCCATAACACTGTCTACTTCTGCCCCAGCTTTCTTTTTCAAATCTACTCTCATATAACATGTAACAGAATCCATAAACATTTATTTCGGGTAGATTACTTGCGTAATTTGTGATGGAAAAGAATCAAACACACACTAAATAAATCCACCCACGCATTACTTTTACTAATCAAGTTGTCGACATGCAGTTACAAGCATACAACCCTGATCTTTGAACAACATCATACAATTTAACTTTTCTAAGTCATTTGTACGATTTTTGTGTTGTGAGGTTGTTAGTTTGGACTTTGGAAGACTTGATTGATGATTTTAGTTCAACTTTAAATGTTTATTTTCATTGTCTTTTATTCTAGTTAGAATGCTTATGTTATGATTGTGTTGGAGATATTAAGATTTAAAATTTCAATGTTTTTCATTTTTTGAAGAAAAAAAAAACAAAAAACCGAAACCGAACCGAAAAAAAAAGAACCAAACCGAACCGAACCAAAATTTCGGTTTGGTTTCGGTTTTGGCAAAAAACCGAACCGATTTGAACCGAACCCACCCCTAGAAATCATATTGCTACAGTTAGTTACAAGACTGAAGGAATGAATATTAATGTTGGACTGATTTGGTGGGATTGATATTTGTATTGGTTGATTTATTCTCACCATATTTTGAGATGGATGATCAGGGCTTTCGTGTGAAGGAGAAGAAGACGGGACTATTAAGTACTCCTTATTGGGTATAACTATGGCAAATTATATTACATCGGGGCTGTTTCCCACGTCATATCAAATATCGTTTTCTATGGCGAACAGACAACTCGTGAGTATGACGTGATCGTTTGGGACACCCCCCAACTACTATTTTTCTTGTCTTGGCAAATAAATACAACTTACCTATTTAGTGGTGCCGCTTCCTCCAGTAATATGTGCCACATTTGCCCGCTAGGCAAGGCATGCAGATTACCTTTCAATCCTCGCACTTCGCCGGCTCAACATCCACTTGAACTATTACATCTTGATGTATGGGACCTGCTCCTACTTTATCAAAATTTGGCTACAAATTCTATTTGTCTATCATCGATGATTTCTCACGCTTTGTGTGGCTGTTTCCTCTTGTGCGGAAATCTGATGTGGTGTCTACATTTGTCACTTTCAAGCGAATGGTTGAAAATCGGTTTAACCGTACTATTAAAATATTGCAAATGGTGGTGGTGAATTTACAAGTATTGTTTTCAGAAATTTCCTTCGTGAACATGAGATAGCTCAACATGTATCTTGTCCTTACACACCCCAACAGAATGGCATCGTTGAAGGAAAGCATCGCCATATTGTTGAAATGGGGCTTTGTCTACTTGCCCAATCTTGTTTACCCAAAGTTTTTGGGTGGAAGCCTTCACAATAGCCACTTTTCTCATCAACCGGTTACCAGTGCACAACCTCGGAGATGTCTCACCTTATGAAAAATTATTCAATCGCATCCCAGATTATCGGTTCTTGAAGACCTTTGGCTGCACCTGTTTTCCACTCATGGTTCCTTATAATAAAAACAAATTGATGCCCAAATCCGTCAAATGCATCTTCATTGGTTATGACAGTAATTACAAAGGATATCGGTGTCTCGATATGGCTTCCGGTAAGGTTTATATTTCTCGCCATGTTCAATTTGATGAACTAACATTTCCGTATCAAGCCATTCAGTCCACTCTTCCACTTGACAAGAAGCTTCCTCAGTCAACTGTCTTGGAGACTAACTTGCTGCCAATTGCACCAACGCATGAACCATCAGTTAATATCCCACATGCACCAATTTTATCAACACCAGTTCAGCCTATACTGGAGCCCACAACCCTTTAAAATACATCACCAATTTCTCAGGCATCAATCTCTCAAGAACCAGCGCCCAACACGTCACCCCACTTCAGCACGCCTCCGCAATCCTCTATACGATCAGACTCCACTGCCGCTCCTGCTTCTCCCTACACATCTCCTGAACAAAAAAAATTATGCAGCCTCAATGACTTGGTTTATGGTTCTGCTCGCCATCCACTTCCCTATGGTTTGACTGCTGTTGTCTCAGATCCTTTGTCCTTCGAACCCTCAAGTTACACTCAAGCATCTAAATACCCTCATTGGCAGCAAGCTATGAAAGAAGAGTATGATGCTCTTTTCCAAAATCAAACTTCGTCACTTGTTCTCGCTACACCACACATGAAAGTAGTGGGATGTAAATGGGTCTTCCGGGTCAAACGAAAGGCCGATGGCTCTATTGAAGGACACAAAGCTCGTCTTGTCGCTAAGGGATTCAATTAACAAGAGGGCATTGATTATGACGAGACATTCAGCCCCATTGTCAAACCTGGCAGTATCTGTACTATCATTGCCTTAGCTGTATCCCAGAATTGGCCTTTGCAGCAACTAGATGTCCGCAATGCCTTCATAAATGGCATCTTATAAGAGGAAGTCTATATGAAGCAACCACATGGCTTTGTTGATCCAAGCCGCTCCCACTATGTATGTCATCTCCATAAGGCTCTTTATGGCTTGAAACAAGCCCCTTGCTCTTGGTTCCAAAGCTTGCAATCCTTCTTGCGTGGTCACGGATTTTTCCATAGCATATCAGATGCCTCTTTGTTTATTAACCACTCATCCACATACTCTTTATATGCACGTGTGTATGTCGATGGTCTTATTGTCACAGACTCCAGCTCCATCGCTATCCATCAGTTAATTGACAAATTATGTGCTACCTTTGCTAGCCGCAAGTTAGGGGAACTCAATTTTTTTCTTGGAATGGAAGTCACATGAACAACCAGCCATCTTACCTTTGCCCAGACACGCTATGCATCAGACTTGTTGAAGAAATTCAAAATGGATCTTTGCAAACCAAGTCCTACTCCGTTCCTTTCCTCTACTCGTCTTTCAGCTCATGATGGTGATCCAATCTCCGATCCCGAAACATATAGAAGCATGGTTGGTGGACTTCAATATTTGACCTTGTCTCTAAAGAGTCTAATAGTAGTTGTGTAGTTGGAGTTAGTTAGACAAGGGTAAATGTGTAATTAGTTGTGAATGCTAGGGTCATTTATATACTGATGTAAATGTATTTTTCAGAAATAAAGTGAAATAAGAAAAGATATTTTTTACATCTCTATCTTCCTTTGTAAGCTAAGATTCAATATGGTATCAATCGCCACCGCCTCACGGCCTTGGTGAATCGTCGTTCCACCGTCTCACCGCCTCACGGCTTTTCCGATCCTTGGTGAATCTTTGATCCGCTCCGATCTCTGGTCATTTTTCATGTACTTCGTTTGGTTGAATCTTGATATTTCCTTCAAGAATGGCGTCTGATTCGTCATCTTCTCTCCCCAATTCCTCTTCTCAAAACCCTAATTTGGTGCAAAGCTATACCTCTCTCACGATTCAGAACATTGGGAGTGTGGTACCGATCAAGCTTAAGAGCTCGAATCATCTTCCATGGCGTGCGCTATTTGCTCCAATTCTTCGTCGCTACAAACTTCTTGGTGTTATTGATGGTTCCGAGCCATGTCCATCTTCTCTCCTTTCTGATCGTTCACTCAATCCTGCGTTTGAACAGTGGTACGAAAAAGATCAAAATCTCTTGATCTGGTTGAATTCTACACTCTCGGAGGAGATCATTCCTTTCACAGTTGGGGTTTCTTCTTCTTGTGATCTATGGCTAAAATTGGAACAGTGTTTTGGTGGAATATCTTATGCTCATGTTCATCAGCTTCGATCTCGCATTCAGTCTCTTCAGAAATGATCTTAATCAATATCTGCGTATCTGCAACAAATCAAGGAAATTTCTAATTCATTAACCGTTACTGGTGCTACTGTGTCTGATCGTGATTTAATTGCTGCCACTCTACATGGTCTACCCGAGGAATTTGATTCATTTGTTGATTCTATCACTCTTCGCTTATCATCTACAACTTTAGATGAACTTCATGGTCTTCTTCTTACCAAAGAACTATCAATGGCTCGTCTCAAGAAATCTGTTGCTACTAAACCATTTCAAGCTTATGCAGCTCAAAATCAGCCACCACTTCTTCCCACACCACCTTCATTTCAGGCTTATGTAGCTCAGAATCAACCTCTGCAAAATTCCTTTCGCTACAACTCCAATCGTGGCAGAAATGTTAATCATTTCCACAACAACAGAGGCAATCGCAACTATCATGGCAACAATAGAGGTCATCCCTCTAATTCTGGTTTCAACAGGTACAACAATCAGGGATTTCGTTCTCAGGGTTCTTCTGGCTCTTATAACACTTGTCAAATCTGTGGATCTACAAGCCATGAAGCTATTGATTGCTACGATCGAATGAATCCAGTTATCTTTGGCAAAGTACCTCATACTAAACTTGCTGCCATGTGTACTCATTATGCCTCCAAACCATCTCCTTCTTGGATTCTTGATTCTGGTGCTACCTCTCATATCACCAATGACATCTCCAATATTACTTCTCCTACTCCTTACACTGGTGAAGATAAAGTGTATATCGGCGATGGCAAAGGTTTGTCCATTCATCATACTGGCAGTACATCCTTAAATACTGAGCATGCTTCTTTTAAATTGCATAATGTGTTACATGTTCCGCAAATGAAGCACAATTTGCTCTCTGCCTATCAATTTCTCAAAGAAAATTACTGTTCTTTGACTTTGACTTCAAATGGCTCCATTGTTAAGGATCGTTCTACGGAGAATATGCTTTTACGGGGCCCGGTTAGACATGGTTTCTATCCTCTTCAAGGTACCCATGCTTCTTTCTCTCATACTCGGTTGTCATCTCATGCTTTGGTATGTATTAAAGCACCCGTGAATATTTGGCACAGTCGCTTGGGGCACCATTCTTCTTCTATCCTCAGGAAAGTTCTATCTACCAATAAGCTTGCACTACAAGGGAAGCATTCTGTTAATTTCTTATGCTCTGACTATGCAATTGCGAAGAATCACAAGCTTCCATTTCCTCAATCTAGTTCATTTTCTACTACTAGATTAAGTATGTTACATTGTGATGTTTGGGGCCTGGCTCCCGTTGTTTCTGTTTGTGGTTATAAGTACTATCTCCTCATTGAGGATGACTATAGCAAATATGCTTGGTTCTTTCCTTTAAAGGCCAAATATGATGTATATTCCACTTTTGTTGTGTTAAAAAGCTATGTTGAAAATTTTGTTGGGATCTGACTCAGGGGGTGAATTTACTAGTAACCAGTTTAAATCTTTTCTTCAAGTTCATGGCATATCTCATCAACTCAGCTGTCCGCATACTCCTGAACAAAATGGCTGTGTTGAACGCAAACACAGGCATTTGGTTGAGACCGCCAGAACTTTATTAGTGGCATCCAAAGTCCCACATTTATATTGGGTTGAATCATTCTCTACTGCCATCTATCTCATAAATCGTCTGCCTATTTCCCACTTGAATAGTTCTCTATGGGAAATTTTATTCAAGTCATCACCGGATTACTCCAAGTTAAAGGTTTTTGGTTGTTCATGTTATCCCTGGTTAAAGCCTTATGTTCATTCAAAGTTAGACGGCAAAAGTCAAGAATGTGTTTTTCTTGGTTATAACTTGCAGCACAAGGGCTATCGGTGTCTTGATCCTGCTACTCACAGAGTATACATCTCTAGACATGTGCAATTCAATGAAACTACTTTTCCATTTCATCATCTTTCACCTGTGTCAGTTTCCCAACACTCTCCATCTACATCTCCAGCTATTGATTTGCACTTCTCTATCTCACCGAAGCCTCTTTCAACCACTCAGACATCATCATCTCAACTGAGTCCTGCAGTTCAATCCTTTGTGCCTTCCTCAACTGAGCTTGCTTCCTCACCTGCAACTATCTCTTCTCCAGACTCATCCTCTCATTCTGCCTCTAATTCTACAGCTATCAACACCCATCCTATGCTCACACGGTCTAAAGCAGGTATCTTTAAACCAAAGGCCTATTATGCAACCAAGCATCCATTACCTGTGGATGTTGATTTTGTTCCTTCTACATATTTACAAGCTTCAAAGTATGCACACTGAAGGACATCTATGCAGGAAGAGTTTAATGCACTTCAACTCACTGGTACTTGGAACTTGGTCCCTCCCTCTCAGTCTCAGAATATTATCGGCTGCAAATGGGTGTTCATAATGAAGAGAAAACCTGATGGTTCAGTGGATAGGTATAAAGCTCGTTTAGTAGCCAAAGGATTCCATCAACAAGAAGGTATTGACTATCAATATACTTTTAGTCAGGTAGATAAGCCAGTAACAATTCGTCTTCTATTAAGCTTGGCTGTTCAGTTTGATTGGTTTCTCAATCGATTGGACATTAGCAATGCCTTTTTACATGGGGATCTCAAAGGAAGATGTTTTTATGACTCAACCACGTGGTTTCATTGATTCCACTCTCCCTAGTCATGTTTGCAAACTCAACAAATCTCTGTATGGCTTAAAGCAAGCACCTACAGCTTGGTTTGACAAACTTTTTCAAGCATTGCACACATTTGGTTTCAAGCAATCATCCTCTGATGCTTCACTATTTGTTCTCCAAGCCCCAGTTCCTATTTTTGTTTTGGTCTACGTTGATGACATTCTTGTGACATGACCAAATACAGTTTTATGTCAACAATTCATTCACAACATCAGCCAAGTCTTTCCTGTTAAGGATCTGGGACCCCTTCATTATTTTTTGCGTCTAGAGGTACAACGAACTTCTGAAGGCTTATTCATGCATCAAAGTAAGTATTTACTTGATCTTCTCAACAAGACACATATGGCAGGTGCTAAACCTTGTGTAACTCCTCTTGGTACCTCTAAACTTGATCACAGTAGTCCTTTGCTCTCTAACCCCACTGAATATCGATATATTGTGAGTGCCTTGCAATATATCAGTTGGACACGACCTGATATCTCATTTGCCGTAAATCAAGTGTGTCAATTTATGCATGCACCACGGGACCAACATCTGCAAGCTACCAAACGGATCCTCAGGTTTCTCAAAGGCACACTTACACAATGTCTATGGTTTAAAAAGGGTTCTCTTGATCTCAATGCCTATTATGATGCTGATTGGGCAAGTTGTACCTATGATCGAAGGTCTACCGATGGTTTTTGTGTTTTTCTGGGCAAGAACTTGATTAGTTGGAATGCCAAAAAGCAATCAACTGTAGCCCGATCCTCAACTGAAGCTGAATATCGATCTTTAGCTCACACAGCTGCATAAATTACTTGGATTTGCAAAGTATTTTCTGATATCCGTTTTCCTTTGTCTAAAGTTCCAACCTTTTGGTGTGATAACATTTCAGCAATCTCTCTTGCCTCCAATCCTGTTTTTCATGCTCGAACTAAGCATGTTGAGGTTGACTATCATTACATTCGGGAATTAGTCTTGGCGCATCTTGTTAAAGGTCTCTATGTCTGCAGTCAAGATCAATTAGCTGATATACACACCAAGTCTCTATCCAAACACAAATTCTATTTTCTTCAGTCCAAGCTTCCTCTTGGTACTTTTCCTGCCCCAAGTCTCAGCTTGAGGGGGTGTAAAGAGTCTAATAGTAGTTGTGTAGTTGGAGTTAGTTAGACAAGGGTAAATGTGTAATTAGTTGTGAATGATAGGGTCATTTATGTCAATAGAATTGTATCTATATATGATGTAATGTATTTTTCAGAAATAAAGTGTAATAAGAAAAGATATTTTTTACATCTCTATCTTCCTTTGTAAGCTAAGATTCAATAGGCTCGACTGGATATTGCATTTGCCATTAATCAGGTTTGCCAATATATGCATAATCCCAAGACAACTCTTCTTCAAGCGGTCAAACGGATTTATCGGTACATCAAAGGCATTGTAGAGCACGACTTTCTCTTTCCTTCCTCTCATGACATCTCTCTTCGTGGTTTTTCGGATGCCGACTGGGCGGGGTCGATTGATGATCGTTGATGGACTACTGGTGCTTGCATTTTTCTTGGGCCTAATCTTCTCACGTGGACTGCCAAGAACCAATCTACGGTGTCTCGTTCTAGTTCTGAAGCTAAATAGAGAGCCCTTGCAACTACAACTGCTGAGCTTCAATGGTTTTGCTATCTCTTTCGTGAATTAGGCATTCCCATTCACTCACCACCATGCATTTTTGTTGATAACGTTTATGCATTACATATGGCTGCTAATCCAGTGTTTCAAGCTTGCACTCGTCACATTGAAATTGATTACGACTTTGTTCGTGAACTCCTCTCTCAAGGCATCCTCATCACTCGCTACATATCCCTCATAACAAGATTGCAGATGTGTTCACCAAAGGTCTCTCGCGCGATCGATTTTCCCATCCAAGCTCAATCTTCACTTTGTTCCATTTTGCTTGAGGGGGGATGATGAGAATAAATCAGCCAATACAAATATCAATCGCACCAAATCAGTCCAGCATTAATATTCATTCCTTCAGTCTTGTAATTATTCGTAGCAATATGATTTCTTATATACCATTTGTAATTCTCTGTAGTCAACACCAGTACATGTAAATATATGAAACATCAATGCAGCAAAAGACTCATTGAGTCACATTCAAATTCTCTACCTTGATTTCTTCATGATCCTAATCTTATTAACCTGCTTCCCTGGTCCTAATCTTATATCCATCGTACCGTCCCCAAATTTCGACCCGGTCGGAAACATCATAGCCTCCGCCACCACGACTGCTCCTCATGGTGGCTTGTTCAGTGTAGCCACATGTGCCAGCTCCCATCATTTTTTTTCTTTGGCTAGCAAAAACTATGATGTGGTTGTAAGGGGAGTAGTGTAGATATATAGAGGCGTGATCGAAAAGCGGATGAGCGATATCATAATGGGGCGGTGCATGGCGTTACGTGCGTAAGGTGAGCAGGTGGTGATTCAAGTTGTGCATGGAAGAGGAGGAGGATAAGGAGGAGCAGTTTCTTTGAAGTTTGTGCCTGCCTTGGGGATGGAATCAATTACGATACTGAGGATTGGTGGGTCTTTGCCACCGTGCTACAGGAAATAATACTGATTTTCACACTTTCATTTTTATTTTCTGCAATTCTTTTTTATTTGGAGATATATGTTTTTTGTTTTGTCGAAGTTTGAAGATTTATGATTGAAGGCTTGAAGCTGATCAGCTTTAACGATGGAAAATAACTTCAGCACATTTTTTTTTCTATGCATGCACCATCTTAATATTAACTCTGTTTTAAAAATTTTAATTTGTTCAATCGAATTGCTAAAATATATCCTTATTTAGTTATAATATTTCAATTGGCTCACAGATATTGTCAACTGAAAATCTATTTAAAAAATTCCACAATCATGTCATTACATGCATGTACAATTCGCTCTAAAGACTAATTGATTCGAATTATTCATTTAGTACAAGTGGAACAAGTTTATTTTTACTTGTCAAAATGGATGTATTGTGATTGACATTAATCAAACCTGTTTGCTATTAGTGTTGGTGAGACTTAACCTATATAATGTGTCAAACGATGAGTAACCAAACCATGCTAATTCTTGCATTAACCTGTTTGCTAACTCTTGTAGATGGCGTTTTATTGCAACGTGTTAATGGCAAAAAACAATCATGTTTATGCAAGTTTGATTTCCACCAATTCCCTCCCCTCCCCAACCCCCAAAACAACTAACTACTTAATACACTAATGTTAACGCTTTACTTAAAAGAACATGCTAACTCTCTATCAATTACCACTTGATAATACGGTTTATGATTTGCCTTTTCACTTATAAATGAGATATTTTAGGCCGAATCTTATGAAAAATGAGTTTAAAATCAATTTATTTTCTCACCTCATACTATAAATATATCTTTCTATAAAGAAAAAAGGGTGTGCTATCAATACACTCATTTCTACTTCTCACACACCCTTGTTAATTTATGTCCTTTAATCTTCTTCAATTCATCTGATCCGACGGTCAAAAATTAAAAATCATATTTCGGTTTCGAGCTGTATCATCTTACAGTGACTAACATTGTCACATCCGTTCATCCACGTGCCATGTGTTTGGGCAGGAGTACTAGTGGGCCGAAGAGGCAGAAGAGGTTATGGTATTTGGTAAATAATTAGGCCCAACAGCCCACTATTTTTGTCTAGTTACCATTGATAAACTTTGTGAAATAATTTGTAGGCCCACAAACAGAAACCCAAACGAAATATGGAATCCCAGAGGAGACGAGACATACGGAACCGGATCCTAGTTGGAGAGGCTGAACCATCTGATCAAAGGATCCGGATCGTTGAAATTTGATTTAACGTTGAAATTATTATAATTTTTTTATAAAAATTTTTCTGTTTGTAATCATCAAATTTCAACGGTGTATTCTTTGCTGAGGAAGCCTCCTAAGCTCAGGAGGGGGATCGGTTCCGAGACATACATCCATAAATTCCACGCAGACACGAAGACCAGATTATCAAAAACGCGTAAAAGCGAGAAGAACCCTTTGGAGGCTGATCGATTTCTTGAGCTCCTCTCATCGGCGCCGGCGCTCTCGTATCGGTTTCCTTGTTAATCGATCTCGATTCCTCTTGCCGGTAAGGCCTTCCGATACCTGTGAATTTCTCGCGGGTTCCTACAGAAATCGAGGTTCTAGGGTTTCTGTTATTCGCCGATTTGCTATCTGATTGATGTTCTTTGATCTGCGTGTGTGTGTACATTTGTAATTGAATTTTTAGTGAATTGTATTATCTCTGTGTCTGTGCTGATTGAATTAGGGTTTGCAAGGGAAAAAGATTGAATTTTTTTGTTGTTTTGGGAGTGGGGATTGTTTAGTGTTTGAAAAAAAAAATTAATTTGATAAAGTTGAAAGTGATTTGGATTCAGGGTTTGAAATTTGTTGGGGGGTTTTTGTGTTTTGATTTCAATTGTTGAGTTTGATCACTGATTAAGGAGAGCTATGGTTGTTAATCATATGGCGACAGGGCAAGTCGATTGTTTGAGGAGAAGGGATTCTTATAATTACTCAAAAAGAGAATTTGAGTATTATAGGAATGGAGTTTCTCGTGGTGAAGTAGGTCATGGTCGCAGTGATGGTGTCAAACATAGGAATGGAGTCCATCAATCTTTCAATGTGCGCGATGCACGGGGATCTGGGCAGCTACCAAATGCCCCAGAGCCATTGCTTAAGAATGGCAAAACCCGGAGGAGTGAAGATATGGTTCAATTACCTTCTGAGAAGAAGATTAAGTTCGGTGATGATGTTAAACATAGGAATGGACAACACCTTTCTTACAGTGTGTGTGATCTACGGGGATCTGGACGGCTGCCAAATGCTTTAGAACCATTGGTTAAGAATTGCAAAACCCGAAGGAGTGAAGATGCTGTTCAATCACCTCCTGAGAAGAAGAGGAAGTTTTCTCCTATTATATGGGACAAAGAAGAGAAGGAAGTGAGAGTCCCATCAAAAAATGGAGTTGTTCCTCTTATTCCTCTGCCCACTCCTCATCCAAATGTAGCAAGATTACCTGCTATTGCTATTGCTAAGGTTGAGGATGTTGTTTCTGTTGGAGTTCTTTCCAAGTCTCCAGCTAGAATGGTGGAGTCTGTGGAAGTGGAGGTTTCCGAAATTTCTGATGTGTCTCGATTAGAGGCACCAGCTGATCTCTCTGCACCACTACATTCGCAGAAGGTCGGGGGAGATGAGCAGGCCCAAAAGAACAAGGAAGACAAGGAATTTTTCTATCATTGTGACATCTCATTGTCAAAATGGTCATCTGATGGTGATTCTCCAAGGGATATTTCTGATGACAGCTCACCTGAAAGTGGGGAGATCCGAAAAGAAGGCTCTGGGTTGAGTCGGGCTAGAATTTTTGGCTCTGACAAAGAAGACAGCTTTGAGAAGCCTGGCAGTGGAGATAGACTTCATGGAGACGAGTTATGTGATGATGCGCACATGGATGCTGATAATTATGGTGGGATTGCTGACTATAGCCAGTTGTACTCTGATTCAGAGGATGATTCTGATCTTCCTCAGATTGAAGAGCCTGCAATGCCTACACAAAAAACTATAAACATGCTTCAAGGTTGCAGAAGTGTGTTTGAGTATGAAAGGCTCAACCATATAAGTGAAGGCACTTATGGTGTTGTCTTTAGAGCCAGAGATAAAAAGACCGGAGAAATTGTAGCATTGAAGAAGATGAAGATGGATGTCGATAAGGGATGTGATGGTTTCCCCATGTCAGCGTTGAGAGAAATCAACATTCTTTTGTCGTTTAATCACCCTTCTATTGTCGGTGTTAAGGAAGTTGTTGTGGATGACTTTGATGGTGTTTATATGGTTATGGAGCATATGGACCATGACCTCAAGGGGCTAATGGAGTCAATGAAGCAGCCATTTAGTGTAGGCGAAGTTAAGTACTTGATGAAACAACTTTTGGAGGGTATAGAGTCTCTTCATGATAATTGGATCCTTCACAGAGATCTGAAAACATCAAATATTCTTTTGAACATGGAGGGTGAGTTGAAAATATGTGACTTTGGGCTGTCACGACAATATGGGAGTCCACTGAAGCCATATACTCCTTTGGTTGTCACATTGTGGTACCGAGCACCCGAAATTCTATTAGGCGCAAAACAGTACTCTACAGCAATTGATATGTGGTCAGTAGGTTGTATAATGGCTGAATTGTTGGCCAAGGCACCTCTCTTTAGCGGGAAAGATGAAATTGAGCAGCTGGACAAGATCTTCAAAACGCTCGGTACACCAGATGAGAAAAGTGGTTTATCCAAATTGCCAGGCTTCAAAGCTAATTTTGTTAAACAACCGTAAGTTTCTTTGTTCCTTTTTAATTTTAGTGAATACAAGGTCATTGCTTCCTGCTGATTTTTTGGATTACTTGTTTTCACCGTTTAGTACCATTCTAATAGTTTCTTAAACTTGTTCAGGTACAATCTTCTGCGCAAGAAATTTCCTGCCGCATCTTTCACTGGATCATGCCCAGTGCTCTCTGAATCTGGGTTTGATTTGCTGAAGAGGCTCTTATCTTATAACCCTGCGGAGCGAATAACGGCGAAGGATGCCCTTAACCATAACTGGTTTCGCGAGTCCCCGGAACCGGGAAAGGATTTCAAGCCAATTACTCCCAATCGACATGTTCAAGACAGGCACCTTAGCAGCAGGCATCGTGAGAAAATTTCACAGCAATAATCTTGGCCTGTTCTTTTTTCAGTTCTTTATATTTTTGCTAACCTGACCATCAGGGAGCTGAAAAAGTACATCACAGACCTGTACTGTAGGGTCCTCTAGGATAGCTGGAGCGAAGGAGTTGCAAGGGCTGTCAGTTGGCACTAATGGTTTCTCCTGTTAAGAGCACCTTAATAGCGATGCAGTCTTCGTATATGAAGGTGTGGCATAATGTTATGAAGAAAAGAGAACTTTTTGTTTTTTCCACATTCTTGAACCTGTGTATATATGTTCATATTGGGATGATTTTTTATCAATATCTTGTTCATTATTTGAACGTAAGAACTTTTTTCTTTCACTTTATGCACGCTTAAACTTTGTTTGCAAGTGATTCTGGGCTTTAAAAGAATGGGAGGGTGCATTATTCGCATTTCACACTTGGAGACAGGAATTTCCGCAATCGTAAGTTATTTTACCGCACACAAGGTCTTTTGAAGTGTGTCCAGTCTTTTATGTATTGCTGGTTCATGTATTGAGGTGTGTCAGGTCTTCCATGTTTTCCTAAATCATGGTGCTCCCTCCAAGTCTTTGCTTATGGTTATTCCATTTTAGGCCAGTGTGTATTCATACTTCATACGGCAAATACACGATTAATAATTTGTTGGAAATGTTTCCTTCTCTGTCAAGTTCATAGTAAATGCAAGTTCTATGCAGACTACTTCTAATACACACAATGAAAAAGAGAGTGCGCGCTATAAGTTGACAGTGCTGCTAGTCACTTACACTGTTATTCTCATTGTCTAAGTAGTGTTGTTTTGCTAGGTGCTTGAGTTCTATTGAACATACAGTGGTATTCAGTTCCTCTTCGGCTTCGATTGCTTCTACATTCTGTGGATGCTTTTTGGTAGAGGTTCTCTCTTGTAGAGCCAGGAGCTGCAATGTGGTTTTAAACTTATATTTTGTTTTTCTCTGTCCTGTTGTAATTCCTTTTCTTTCTTCTCCTTCATCTGCTTATTCCTTAATTTGTTTAATTTTAATTTTTGACATTTATCTTTCCATGTGCATTATTCGGTTAGGAATTAGCTTGCTATGGCAAATGGAGAATTTGCTTGCCTGCAGCTAGATCATTCAGCTGGTAAGCGTTTTTTATTTTTCCTTATCAATTTGTGAATATAGGGGCAGCAGTTATACCTTTCGCCATGTGTAGTGTGCATAGGATATTTACGGTATATATTTTACATCAATCTTATGCCGAATCAGTTGAGAATTGTGATGTTGTAGAGTTTCTGGTAATGGGTATTTTTGTAATGTGGAGTGTTTGTCCTTGAACCTCCATCAATTGCTAACATATCTTCTCAATTTGCAACTATTTGGATCGAGAAATGTTCCCTATATGCTGGTTGGATATCCCATTGTGTCCCCAGTGCAATTAGTTGAACTTATAAAAAATTTAGCTCGGATTTTCTGAAATAGAGAGACTGCTGGTGACTCGAAGCATAATGAAAGATGTAGACTGATTAAAAAAAAAAATGAAGAAAATAAAGATATGTGAATTAAGATGTTTACCGTGCTCTCCATGTGCCTTAATTTTCTGAAATCGTGTCGAGTTAAAAGGTATGCTGGTTGAATTGGTATCGTCACAATGTTGCATGGTATAAATTCATGTCATGTAAATGCCCTATGAGCTCAATGTTGTGCAAGTAGTTGTCTGAAATTTACATGCCCGGTTCTCCTCATAGCCTGTGCTTTTTATTAGCAGCTAGATCAGAGCTTTCTGCCAAGCATCAGAGGGAAAAATTACGTAATGTTGCTTATGGTACTTGGGTTCTTCTTTTCAGTTCTTACTGTTTTAGAACACCGGAGATCCGGTTTTGTACTTCACGCTTTCGTTCTCTGTGAACTCCTTTTATGCAGGATGCGTTTATAACTTTTACCCTTGCCTATTTACAGTGACGGATATCTTCTATTCGTGCATTTGCCAAGTCCCAATAGGATTTTTGAAAGGGAATCATATCAAAATTCCGTAATTCATCGTGTCCTTTCGCATCTGGCAGTTTAGATGTTTCTAGCCGAATTATTTGTATTATTTGAATGATTATTTGTTTTTTTTTTTTGTATATTTCGGTGGTGGTTTGTAAATGTTATGCTTGACGAAACAGAATGTATGTAGGAGGGAATTGTTTTATTACAAATTTGCAAGTGAATTGCAAGTGCATTCTGCCTCTAAAACGCAGCAGTAGTAATCTGAGATGCCCAAAAAGGGCGAAATTTAAATGCAACTGCGTAAAAAACGCATTACAAGTGTAACATTAGAGGTGAAGTGCGACGGCCTCGAAAACACGGCAGAAATTATCAGAACGTTATCGTCTTCCCGAGCACGAACATAGCCAGTGTGACCTCAATGAAGCAGATGGTGGCAACGAGTCCCCGGTCAATCGTCCATCCATAGAGGGTAATTCCACTAGGGTTGGACTGCATGTAGGTCACTGAAAACAATAGTAAACTTTGTTACACTGGACGAGTTCAAGAACTGTTTTGGTTTTAGTTTTTAGTTCTCTGCAAAACGAAAAGTTCGGAAAAACAAAATAGTTGCCAGACGGGCCCTTGTTTGGTTTCACGTATGCTTAATAATCAAACCATTTAATCAGGTTACAGAACATGAGGAAGTTGTAAGGGCATACCAAAAGATTGTCTTTTCTGATAGAGGGACATGTATGAGGCCAATTGTGTATTTGTAGGCGTTGGAACATAATCAACTGCCCCCAGATCACTTTTTGAGTAGCTTATCGGCAGTGAAGCAGCATAAGAAATCTCCAAGTTCCCGGAACTGTTGGTGATTCCCAAGTTTCCGGAGCTATTATTGGTTCCTGGTTGAGACGCATCGTTGGAGCTGCAAGTGACCATAGCATGCCATCTGCTAGTCACCGATGCAAGCGCCTGAGCTCTGTGTGAAATCTTCGAAGCTGCATGCAGGCATATAACTAGCCCACCTACCTCAACAACGGAAGAGACCTGCAACAATCATAACCAAGTAACATAGGTTAAGCGTGAGAACGTTCGAATTGTAAAATCTAGTCTCGTCCAATGTATTAGTCACATTGTTCTGAACTTACTACAAAATCGCCGCCATTGATGAGGTTGATGGTCCCGCTGTTTGATGTTGTCTGCAGTAGAGCCACAAACTGGCTTGCTGTCACAACTAAGAGCTGAAGAAAAAGATAGATTCGGAATCTGTGGCTGATCTTCGATAGGTAATGCGTTAGACGAATATGTTCGTCAATGTATGCAGAAACATCCAAATCCCTTTCTAAAAGTTTTCCATAGTTCTCAAAGTGAATCATATGCAAATTGCAAACCAAGTTGAACAAAGCACTGCCTAATAGGAGAATGATGCTCGAATTCGTCCACGACACGAGCACAGCAAGCAGTACGACAACAGATTTCCACCATGGATCGCGATGAAGAACGAGAACAATAGTGATTTCTCGAGCCGCCTTCAGAAGGAAGCAAGGTAACACCCACGCAGCCAGCAAGCGGTAGAATTTCTGAAGCAATATACATCAGAATCTCATGCTATGTAAGCTACAACACGTAATTTCCTACTGAAGTAGTTCATAGCAGATCAAGCAAGATAGCAAATTTGTTCTAAACTTAAGAATCTTAAAAAATATTTGAAAGCTAAAACTTCACCTAAATGCAGGTGATAATGTACACGTTAAATTTCAGTTTTCGGGTTGTTTTCTCCCGTAATATTTGGTGGAGCAATATTAGAAAATATGAAAATAACATAAGAATTCCAATAATAGTAATCATAAAGAAAATCACAACATCAATTATTTATAAAATTAATATAAACTAGGGAGAAAATTAGAAATACTAACAAATTTGGAGAATGAGGCTTGTATAAATGCAATTTCCTAAAGACTGGATTTCGCCCATATTCGTGTGTTTGTAGTTCGGTAGGCATCCGTCTCCCAGGATTCAATAATCTATAATCCGAAGTCAAAGCACTTCAATCTTCGGACTCTGACGAATTTTAGATATTCCGTACTCTCAAAACACGACTCGAAAGACAAACGAAGAATGAGATAAATAGAGTGGGGAAATCCTATTTCTCAAGAGTAATTAATTCTCTTATTTTCTACTTTATGAAGACAAATAAAAAACTTCTCTAGCGAATGAGATAAACAAGCCTCGATCTCCAAGTTTGTCAGTATTTTTAAATTTCTCTCTTATTGTTTATATTAATCTTATACATAAGTGATGTTGTGAATTTCTTTATGATTATTATTATGAAATTCTTGTCTAATTTTCATATTTTATAATATTGCTCTAACAATTATTTAATGAAACGCACACAAATATAATCTGTCACAAACTTTAAAAATAGAACCGGTATAATAAGCCTTATAAATCACAGTTTAGTGACCTTTTAGTTATATTTTTGATTAAACGTTTGTAACCGGTTGATATTTTTAGCTACAAAAATTCACGATCATAAAATAGAAATGATTGAAAACAAAAAGTGGATTTGTGGGTGCTGTGAAACTCACGTTGATCCTTTGAATGTACTCATCACGAAACAGAAGCATAAGGCCATGATACCTATCCACAAACAAGAACTTCCTCACTCCATACTTTCTGATGTTGTGAGAAACACAACCCAGAGAAATGGCAGCCACCAGAGACTCAGAAACCAGAATCTCAAGCTCAATCCTTTTGATCTCATACTTTTCGCAATCGGCGCAATCAATGATTTCGGCAAGCATGATAGGAACTGCAACACCCACAAGGAGAAATGCAAGCCAGGAGAGGATGAAGCTCCAGAAAGAGTACTGGCAGAAGCCAAAGAGTCTCAGAAATGTCTCAAATCTGTGGAGGGAGTGATCAAGTTTGGCATCTTCAGGTGGGTTTTGCTCTGATGTGTCTATCAGTGGGATTTGGATTGCCATAAATTGAAGGAAAAATTTAGCAAAAATGGTGGGTTTGAAGTGGATTTTTGTTCAAATGAGGAATTCCATGTGGGTTTATATGGATTTTTAATTGTGTGGATAACAGAGAAGTAGATTATTCTTTAATTTTGGTTTAAGCAAGTAAACAAAGTTGGAGAATGTTCACATTGTATTTTTTGCTTTCTGATTTTGATTTTGTAACTGCAAGTCTCACAGAAAAAGTAGAAAAAACCAGACTGATAGAGTTGGCTTTTGAACTTTGGCTTTTGGCTTTTGGGTGTGCTGAGTTCCTTTTTTCAAAGGAAAAGAAAAAAGAGAATGTAGAGTATTTTTTTAGGGCACTTTACTGATTTGGTTGTTGGATATCAATTTTTTTAACAAGCATGTTTTCCATATTACGCAATCCAAGGGTCAAGGATCTCACTAAATTCTCTTTCTCTTACGTTTGGGACCTTCTAGTATGCTTCGGTTATATTATACATCAAAATCTTTAGCCGTTAGATTCTTAATCAGAGATTCAATAATCAAGTTCTAACGGCAAAAAATGTCCGTTACAAGTTACAGTGGAACAAAGTAACATTTTAAAGAATTTTTTATTGCATACATGAATAGTCATGTTGGTTAAATCAGTGAACTGTCTTACACTCAAATTTGAATATTTCACTTTCTAAGTTAGAATGTTAGTTTAGAATACAACTGTCTCAAGATAAAAGGAAAAACCTGGTTTGTTAATTAATAGTTTATAGCTTGAGAAGCTCTTCAAATTTATATAATCCAAGGTTCCAAGTGGGAACTGAAAACTCTAACCAAGAAAAATTAAGTTTGATGATGAACAAAAGTTAAAGACAAGAGCAGGTGGTCCAATATCCTAGTAGATAATGTGCTGAATTTTTACATATGCATGTTTCAAATTCAAAACTCTTTTTCTCTAAATTATTGTAATAATTCTAAACTCTTTTTGCTTCTAATAATAATGGTAATTAAAATATAAAAAAAAAGAAGCTAAAGACGAGAAAACCTTCAGTGTAGTCAGGACAATCGACTTGGATTGTATGGTCCCATAACTACCAGTCAAAGTCAGCATTTCAAGGTCAAATTAATTGGTCCACCTTTCCAAAACGTCATGTTTTGGGAATAAAATTTTAATAAAACTTCCAAATTTGGTTTACTAACTGAAATACAAACGAACTTTGCTACGGAATATGGATCAGTCGCCTACGCGGGCGAATCAACTGACCACTCCATCTTAGCTAGAGAACGAACATACTATTATAACCAATTGACTTAATTTTGAATTGAGAATTAGCTGATTATTATGACAGTATTATAGTTAAAAAAACAAACACACTATTATAACAAACTGATTTAACTCGTAACTCTGAATCGAGTCTTTACAACTTTGGTGGGGTGATTGGTGAGCCGGAAAATTAGGTATCAAACAATCTGGGTAGTTGAAGCGTAAGTCGTGAGCAAATTAATAGCTATGGCCCAAACTGTAACAATCCCGTCCTGGAATTTACGGAACGAAGGGGTATTTTTGGTAATTTCATTGGAGTGGGCTAGATATTTTGTTTGGGGTGCTTTTGAGCCTTAATTTGTGTGCCTTGTGGGGCCACTTGCTTTTGGTTGTCCCCCGGCCCAGTCTCACTCTTCACCTCTCATTCTCTCTCTATCTCAGCCTTTCACTTTCTCACTCTCAGATCTCTCTCAACTCACTCTCCCTCTCCCCTTTTCGATCGACTCACACCCACACCCACACACTTAACGGAGCACCTCGGCGACGACAACACCCCTCAACTCCGTCGACTCGACCCTTTCTCCCTCTCCCTCGTCTCTGTGATGCTCGGTGAAGCCTAGAAACCCAGGAAGCCTCCGACAAACCCCCGCAACTCTCGAGCTAAGTCCGGCCACCTCCGGCCCTTTCACGGCAAATTAAAGGTACCAAATCTCTCCCTCTCATCTCTACCTTCGTTTTGGTACTTAGATCGTAGGTTAGGGTGATCAAACGAAGTTGATCGAAGCTCGGGAAGCTTCGGCCTCCTTCTCCGAAGAGAAACGGGTCGGCTAAACCCAAACCCACAAGCCCGGGCCCTTTAGCCCAGAGCTTTGGGCTAGGCCTTCGAGCCCAACCCATTTGTGAAACCCTAAACCCTTTTGGACCCAGGCCCTTGGGGTCATGTAGAATTAGGCCTTAGGGCCTTTACATCTGAGCCTAAACCCAAAACCCTTTGGACCCCAGGCATACGGGCTTTCGGCCCAAGGAACCTAAGCCCAAGCCCAGGCCCAAACCCAGTCTAAACCCTAAGCCCAGCAGCGCGTGAGCCTGCACGTGGAGCACATGCGCCACCATCCATGGCGGCTCATGGTAGTCGGAGCCGCCACCTTGTGGCCGCGCGTGGGGGTACTCGAGGTCCCCCTTTATGTTTTTCGACGTCCTGAATCCATTTCAATCGTTTGAGTATAATTTTATTAATTGGACTCTTTATGTGCTTAGGTGCTTTTATTAGCGGCGATTCCGTCATTCCTATTTCGTACGGCTCTTCAACGATAGAGTATCTGTGAGTAAACCTCTTCTACAAAACATGTTTTAATAGTAGAAATGCATACATGAAAAACATGATTTAATGGTTACGTTTTATGAAACGTTTTATAAGTAAATTGAATTTGCATTATATGATTATCATGCTTTACTGAGAATATTTTGGAATACCATATTTTATCGAACTTATGTTCTTTGTAGTATATATGATGGATGACTATATACTATTTATGAACATGTTTTTACACACTCTTTGTAGTATATATGATGGATGACTATATACTACGAAGTGGTTTTGAGATATATGTATTTATGTTGGAAAGACTATGTTCAATGGTTTTTGTGCTTATCTAGTGGTCACTGTTCTGCCTACGGGCGATGATACTTATATAGCCTTCGGGCGGGCGTGTGTAGGGCACTGTTCTGTGCGTTTGGGCGATGCTAATACCACTAGTTAGCACATTATATACGAGATATGTTTTATGAAATATTTTATGGCATGCTAGGGTTTTCGGCAAATCTACCACCTATTATACTATTAGTTTTCATAAAACTTTGGGGGTTAGTATGTTGAATAACTATTTCAGTATTAGTTATATATATCAACTTGGTCCACTCATGTTTGTTTTGCACCCCCTCAGGACTTAGATTTGAGGTGTACAATCCCGGCATCAAGGCACCTCCGCATCGGCATCTTCAAGTCCTCTCGGTGTAGGACCCATTCTTTTATTCATTCAATTTTATGTTCTTCCCTTTAGTGTTCTAGTTAGATTGTATGCTCTGAACATGTTCCTCTTTTGCATAATCATTGTATTTTAATTCATAACTTTTATTTATATTCGTTGTTCTCATGCATCCTAGGTTTCGTCACCTTCGGATGTCGGCCAACACGTGCCTACCCTAGTGTTTGGGAAATATCAAGATCAAACGTGTCACAAACGATAAATCATGTCGTATGAAGGCTACAAGACTAGCAAACCCTAGTGCATGGGTTGAAACCATTCCGTCAGAAGCTGCCAAATCACTTGGACCAGATAATAACAGTGGGTCACATCTTTTTTGCTTGATATCCTTTCTCAAGCTTTTTATTTTAGCGGAATTGGATGTGCTCTATACCTTAGTGTCCAAAGTTTAAAGATAAAAAATATGGGCCTTTGATTTATGTAGAAAGAAATCAGAGTCATTGGTTTGTATGAGGTGGACCAGCTCAATGAGTTAATGAGAACCATCGAATTCAATTTGTATGGTCAAGATTTTTTGTTCCCTAAGCTCCGGCCACTAAGGTCCGGAATGAATCCACTTCCTATTTTAACTTAATTTATGTCCACTAAAACTCAAACTCGATCTCATCTTAAACTCTGAAACTTAATTTGTCTCACATAACCCCTCCGTCTTCCTTTACCTCCCACCGTTCAACCGTCAAAATTTCTAACGTGACATTGTGTTCGGATGAGAGGTATGACATTGTATTTTGATCAACTTTGATGTGTAGGAATTTTCGGAAACTGTAATCTTGTTGTTCGAACTGTAGAAAGACTATTTTTTTACGTCCATGCGGTCGTCAGTTCCACATTCTCTCTAGTTTTCAGGTGGCCTTTTTATGCATTAAGATTTGCAGAAAGCAGCAGATCGAGAGCTTGGAGTAATCTACTTGCAAAGAGATTGTGGATTGAACGGAATCTAGATTCTCCATGATATACAGATTCAGACCAAAAACTGTAAGAAAGTTCGTATACTTATTAGCAGACATAAGTTCCTTGGAGTCACACAACCGTGAGTCTTGATTCCAGAAAAAAATACATGGAGCACAACCTAAAACCGAAAAGCGAAACTGTCTGACTTTTAAATCGCAAGTAGTTCTTGTTGTTGAAATCACGGAACCACCTAGCTGAGAGCTTGGGGTAGCGCTTGTAGTTGTTGCCGAAATCAATATAGTAAAGTCCATATTGCAGCGAAAACCCGAGACCCCATTCAACATCGTCGAATAGAGCCCAGTAAAAGTACCCTTTGACGTTCGCTCCATTCCTGCAATACATTAGATAAGAACGAGAAATTATTCATTGAGCCGATATTATGTTAATTAAAAGGTTACATCACTTACTTCATTGCCTTATTCAGCCGATACAAATGCCGAGCAATATAGGAAGATCGATGGGGGTCGTATAATCGTTCATGAAGCGAACGGCTGTCATTCCTTGTATTAGTATATCCTATCAAAATTCCAGCGGATGTAACAATTCATATTAGGGTTCAATGATCACTTGCATTAGTAATCGGATAATTTCAAACGTATGTGGAATAACTGAAGCACAAGTAGGAAATCCGACCATTTTCAGAAATGTAGACTTGTGGCCTTTGATATTTATTCTTCACATAATTCATCAGCTTCTGCAGCCCTTGAGGCCAATTACTATTGGACTGCACCACAAGGAATATGCAAGCACAAATTTTATGCAACAAAGCTTCGAGAACATTGTTTATTTTTGACAAAACTAGTTAGCAAGAAAGTAAAAGTTTAGAAATTTTCTTACCACACCAGAAACGTCTGGGATCGCTGCAATAACCAAAACATAATCAAGAGACAACGTTAGAACCTATGCTTGATTTTATTTTCTTTCATTATGGTTATGTCAAGTAAAATATTTTACCTGTTGCTTCAGCCCATGAATCGAAGGAATGCCGCAACTGCTCTGTAGGAGGAGGAGGCCTGTGTTTTGCACCAGCTGATGAGTAATAGTTTATCCCAACAAAATTACCTAAACTCCCGCTGAGTAGAGATTTCTCTTCTGCAGAAAAGGTGGGCAACCTTTCCTTTACCAGATTTCTCATGCTTCGTGGATAGTCTCCGAACACCAAGGGTTCCATAAACCTAATGAAAATTAAAGAAGCTAATATTAATAGCTAATGAGATTAATGGACATCTTAAGGTGATCTTGAGTGGTTATTCTGACCATCCTAGGGTGAAATCAAAGAGTCGCTTTGCTGCAGCTTTATCTTCCTGTGATTTGGAAAATGGCGCAAAATAGGTTGCAGCAAGGACGATTCCAACTTCTCCTTTTTGCTCTTCCTGCAAGATGACATTCAAAGAAAACTTTGACAAGATTCATTTAATAAGTTTGAATAAAGATGAATGTGATTTCTTTCAAGCCTTTAAGTTTGACCTGGTATTTCTCTCTATATAGTTTTACCACTGCAGCGTGAGCAAGGAGGATAAGGTTATGGGCGGCAATGTAAGGTTCCGTTGACGAGTTACCACCAAAGCAGGGACCGGCAGGCACAATACATGTTCCTGGAGGTGGAGCTCCCAACCCACATTGTCCTTCTGGAAGGGAACACCTTCCTGGTGGGGCAATCCCAATCTCATAGCTATACACTGCAAGAGAACTCGGCTCATTAATGGTGAACCAGTGTTTGACTCTGTCTCCAAATAACTTGAAGCAAAGGTCACTGTAGTCTTGGAAGTCTTGCCTGCAAGACAGAACACATTATTTAAAAGAGGAGATCAATTCCATGGACATATACTTGCAAAATGGTTTCTGAAACAAGACTTACACAAACTTGCGATTCAAATAGCCCCCATATTTTACTTGCAGCGCTTGTGGCATGTCGAAGTGATAGATCGTGACAAAAGGCTCGAAGCCTGCATCAGGACACAGAAAACGCATTAAATCAAGCACATCCTTGAATTTTTTAAGCACAAATAACAGTATTGGTTACAAAACATATGCTGCAACGCGTGTACTAATAAGCTCTCAGAAGCGAACTTTATTTACCATGAACATTTCATAAGAAACACAACCAGGAAAAAATCAACATGAATGGTTGAGCCAAAACAAGTGAAATTATAGTAGTGAATCTGGTAGCTTCTTACCATTTCTTTTTAATTCATTGATTAGACTGTTATAGTGAACCACACCCCGTTGATTAATACCACAGCTTAAGCTCCCCTCTGCAAAGGATTCATCAACAGCCCCCATTGTTTTGTTATAAAAGAAACACCAGGGTTTTTCTTAAACAAGTAGAAAATGGAATTAAAAAAGAAAACGAAGTGACGGGAGGGAAAGGAAGGGAAGGGTTTAGGGTTTACGTGGTAAAATCCTACTCCACGAGATGGAGAATCTGTAACCATTTACTCCGAGATCCTTGATGATCTTAATATCCTCCTGCAATGCAGATTATTCCATATAATTTATTAGTTTAGATTTCTAAAAAATAACTCCATTTTCAAGCTAGAAGGTTTTTATCTTTTGCTACTCACCTTGTATCTTTTGTATCCATCAATTGCAAAAGGGAATTTATCACTGTTCGGAATGCTACCTGCTATTGAATTTTGTAACTGAGCTTTCCAATATGTAATGTATGAAGAAAAGATATTGTAGGTTATGAGAACCTGGGAGCATTTTGGCACGGTGATCCCACACACTCGGTCCTCTCCCTTCTTCTTCGGCTGCCCCTTCCGTCTGCACTCAACATCACATTAATCAATATTTTCTACATATTTGATGCTGATCATCAACAAAGAAAGTATGAGGTTGTATATGAGTAAATTAACCATTTTTAACATGAATGTACCTGTGTGGCTGCAGTGCCGACACCTATGTAAAAATCACCTGGAAAATCATCTCGGGTGATGTTTAGTTCGAAAATGAGTGCATTACTGCTTTGATTCACCCCAACTGCAACAATACCATTTACAATGAATTGAAGAAAGTTGAGGTTGCACTATAAAATTAATTGGTAATATGAGAAGCATCCCAACTACTTATGAGATCTCAGCTCGAAATAAGCATTGTTGGCTTCCTCCTCATTATGGTTCACATTCATTTTCGTTTGCTAGAAAAAAAAATATTTTTATTCTCTTAACTATTCTGCTGCTTAGCCCATGCTTAAACAAAAAAGGGAGGGCAACAAGTCAATGTTCGCAAAGAAAAAAAAAAGAAAAAATCAATCGGCCGTTTAAGCCGAAATTATCCGTTGTGACTTCGCCAGAGGCTTTCTTGCCTCTCCTCACGAGTCGAGTAACAGTCCAAGATTCAAATACATTAAGCATCCAGTAGAATTTGTCTCGAATACATTTTTGTAGACATGGGTTGTTCTGATGGTCTTAAATTCTTACTGGCAGCCGAGAAAAATATTTTATGACTGAAGCAAATGGTTTCTCTGCTGCAAAAGAAATGTTTACTTGGTGGTCCGGACTCAGCTACTCACTCGCCCATAAACTACTTAGTGGTTTAGTGATTCCTATCCAAAATTTTATGTCCTCGGCCGTATAGCTTTAGGTGATGTCAGTTGGATTTGTATTAACATATACTGTTAGAAGGTATTTTTAGCTTATCATCAGAAGATGATTTGATGATCCACGACACGAACAGCATCATCACGTTCAAATGCATATACAATCTTATAAATACAGGACTTCGTGCGACGAAGAGGGAGACCTTGGACTCAACACACAAACAAATGCTCCACGCAAAACTCTCTCACACCCCTGAGAAAAATACTAACCGCTTCACCAAACCCTCAGTCAACACAAATTTAATTTGGTTAAACATCACTAGGTTGACAAACCGGCACCATATTCAATTTGGTCACTAGAGTCGTATAATCAGTTGGTCTAGGAGTGTTAAACAACACTGCTTCTATTGGTTGGTTGCCTATCCAAAGGCCCTTTTCGCAAGTGAAAGCTGCCCGTTGCCTGTCCTTCAATCGTGTACCACGCCGTATCTGCTAGTAAGGAGTCTTTGATTTTCTCGCTAAACGAGGTCAATTCATTAGCTTTCTTTGCAAATTGAAGTGTTACCCATATTACTTAGTTCGACACGTTGAAAGTCGATCCATTATTGAACTTTTGTTAACCGTATAAATTACAAAGCCTATGTGGCGTGCAGGACAATAAAGTACTGAGCTAATTATGTCCTTCTGTTGATGCGCATGCCAATTCGCTATGGAGCTTGGTCGAGCAAATGAGATGAACGTTGTTGTCTTATGATGAAATGCACTGCTGACTTATATACTGAGTCACTTTGGTCGACATAAGGTTTTGTAACATGGAGACAAGGTTATGCCTTTGATGTGAAGTTTAATAATGGTTTGTCTTTCAATGTGCCTAACACCAAGTAACCTAGGAACACTTCACTTCGCAAGTAAGCTAATTAGGTGACCTTGTTCAACAAGAGAATTAAAGATTCTTTGCCACCAAAGACTTGGATAGGTAATCAACCGAAGTAGAAGTAGTGGTGTTTAACCAAAATAAAGGTACTCATCGACACACTGATTCTACGACTCCAATCTAGTGATATTTAACCAAACTGAATATGTGCCGACTAAGGGGTTAGTGAAGCAGTTAGTATTTTTCTCATGAGTGTGAGAGGGTTTTACGTAGAGCGAGTGTTTGTGTGTTGAGTTGAAGGTCATTTCTATGTTGCACAATCACTTTTATTTATAAAGGCGAATTTCGTGATGAACAAACTTGTCGAGTGACAAAATCCTAATAACACTACAACTCATCGACATATTCTTATTATACTTAGAATTATCCTTGACCGAAGCTTTATCACCATCATGTCTCGGTCTCTTCCACCTGAACCATGACTCTAAACCTGGTCTTATTACTTGATCAATTTATACTCTATCCATTAATTAAACAATTAATAATCCTACTTTGACTACGACTTGGTCACATCATAAACTAATCCTTGAGTAGTCATACTCCGTCCAAGATTCGGCTACATGAACAACACTATTGGCCTGAGACTGTCGAGATTAAATTTGGCCAAATTTTTTAATTATGCCCAAACAACTTCACAACAAAAGGCATAACCTTGTTTTTAGGTTAGCATAACCCTAGGCTGAGATTATTTCTTCTAGCCAAGGTCACTTTGTGTAGAAGTCAGCAAGATGTTTCATCATCACATCACTGTATCCTTCTTATTCGCTCAACCGAGCTTGATAGTGAGTTGGCACAATCGCATCAACAATCCACAAAAGTACTTAGTTTGCTTATTAGTTACTTGGCTTGCACGCCACGTAGGTATTGCAGTTTTCAGAGTCAACATAACTGTTTAGCAGCACCTCATTAGCGTGAAAGGGGAGCAAATATATAGTTGAGTCTACAAATTGATGCATGGCATGCAATGCATGCACTAGCTGCACGTAGAGAAAGGAGAGGATGGAGAGAGAAATATAGTGATGAAAAGCTAGAACTGAAAGTCGCGATTAAGGTTCTTGGCTAGTGTAGTCCAAAAGTTTTGGAATTGTTAAACCCCACCCTTAATTATTTGTAAATTTTACATTTTCCCTAAAGTTTATGTGATTTTTACAATTTGGTCCCCTTATCCTTAACCAATCCGGACCCTCCCTTTAGATTATCTTTCCCTCTTAGCCTGCCACGTGGCAGCACCTCAACCCTCTCATTCTTCTTCTCTTTTTCCCTTTCCCCGAGTCAACACTCTTATCTCTCTCTCTCTCAGATCTCTCTCACACCTCTCTTACCTTCTATCGGATCTCCTTCTCCGGCGACACACACACATACGCATCCTCGCACCCAACTAGCCACAACACCATCATCACCTCTGCAACCTCATTCCCTCTCTCCCCCGTCTCTGCGAAGCTCTAGGACACCCAAATCTCTCCAGCGAGCCCCGTACCTCTCGGGCAGGATTCCGGCCAACTCCGGCCAACTCCGACCACCCCATGATGTGAAATATATATGAAACACTTCCATTTGTCTCACTTGTCATTTGGGTACCTAGATTGTAGTCTAGGGTGGAAGTATGTCGTCGATCGGAGCTCGGAAGGCTCCCGCTTCCTTCCCCGACGAGAGCAAGCAACCAGGTCTTTGGGCCTAAACCCCAAGCCCAACCCTTGCCTCTCAGGCCTTCGGGCCGTGTGTGGAACTTGGGCCTTCGACTCGTGGAACTCAAACCCAACCCAAATCCTTTTTACTTTATTTATTTTATTTTCTTATTTTTTTAAAACCCCAAACCCCTTGATTTAGGCCTTCGGGCCGAGTGTGGCAAGGACCCTTGGCCCAATTCTTGGGCCGGGCCTTAAGCTCTAAACCCTAAACCCATTTGAAATAAGGCCCTTGGGCCATATAGAAGTCGGGTCTTAGGCCCGTTAACCTTAAGCCCTAAACCCAAAACCCCCTAAGCCCAACCCAGTCCAACCCTAAGCCCTAAACCCGGTTGACCCGACCCGGACCGTTGACTTTGACCCAACCGGACTGTTGACTTTGACCTGATCCGGACGGTCAGCATTGACTTTGACTTTGACCAGTTAACGTTGACTTTTTGCCTTTTTTTTGAGTTTTCATCCGGGACCCCTCCTAGGCTAATTTTGACGTCTTGGACCCGTTTCCGACGTCTGTTTCTCGAAATTCAATCGTTTGAATATAGTTTTATTAATTGTACCCTTTATGTGCTTAGGTGCAATTATTAGCGCCGATTCCGTCATTCCTATTTCGTACAGCTCAACGACGACGGCGTATCTGTGAGTGGACCCCTTCTAAAATGCATGTTTTAATAGTAGAAATGCATACATGAAAATCATGATTTAATGATTACATTTTATGAGATATTACGCTTATTGAGAATATTTTGGAATACCATATTTTATCGAACTCATGTTCTCTGTAGTATAGATGATGGATGACTTTATACTGCCTATGAACATGCTTTTACATACTTCTTTATAGTATAGATGATGGATGACTTTATACTATGAAGATGTTTTTGAGATATATGTATCTATGTTTGGAAAGACTATGTTCAATGATTTTGTGTGTATCTAGTGGTCATGGTTCTGCCTACGGGAGAGGGAGACATCTGGCTGAGGAAGATATATGGCTGGCAGGAGGTATATATATTGATGGCTTCGGGTCGAGAGATACTGATATTGAGATCACTAGCTAGCACATTATATATGAGATATGTTTCATGAAAGGTTTTATGGTATGCTAGGGTTTTCGGAAAACCTATTACAAATTATGATATTGATGTTTTCATAAAACTTTGGGGGTTAGTATGTTGATAACTAATTCAGTATTATATATATATATATATATATCAACTTGGTCCACTCATGTTTATTTTGCGCCCCCTAAGGACATAGAAACGAGGATTACGACCCAAACTACGAGGCATTCCCTTACCAGTGACATTGTGCCATCTCTTTTGCCTTGACTTCATTGTAATTTCACCTTCCGTTTGTATTCTGAACTAGATGTATGCTCTGAACATGTCATGCATTATCATTATGTTTTCATTGTTGCCAGTTGAATATTATGAATAGTCACATCCTATTATCTTGCTATAATTCTTCGAGCGAAATTTATACGCATGATTTACATGTTCTCAGCATATGCATTCATTAAATGGCTTTCATCACCTTCGGGTGTCGGCCAGCACGTGACCATTCCGATGTCCGTGGGACATTGGGATCGGGGCGTGTTAGGAATTCAGGTAAGGGAATTCTTGGGAAACTTTTATGTATTATGTTGTTATTTTTATATGGCTTCATATAGATGATTATGTAATAAGTGTTATTTAGTTCAATTGTTTGATTACTTGACCAATACGAGTCATATGTTTATGAGTCATATGTCATGATGATATACCTTTATAATTATCGTGAACGATAATTATTTCATGCATTATGAACTTATCGGGAAGGTATCAAAAGAATTGAATAAATATGATCATTGCATTATGGAAAGTATGTGATTTAAGAAAGTATGAAACTAAGGGGTGGTTTGGGAGTGAGGTGCTTAAAAAAAAAAACACCCATGAAAAAAAGCTATGAGGGTTTTAGGTGTTTGGTAAACTAAAAAAAAATGGCTTATTTTGGAAGCTGCTGTGAGAATAAGCTGAAATCAAAGGAAAAAGCTGAAGTAGCTATTTGCAGCTTTGGAAAACTGGTTTTTTTTCAAAGCACACGGAGCTACAGTGCTCCTTTAATGAAAAGACTCACTATCAGACTTTTTTTTTTTTCAAAAGCACTTTTACAAAAAAGTTTACCAAACACTCAGCTGATTTATTTCACAGCCGCTTATTCTCACAGCACATCCGCTTATTCTAATAGCAGTTTTTTTTCAAAGCACAGCAATACCAAATCAGCCCTAAAAGTAGTTGAGTCTATTTTTGGGCACCAATAGTTCAATGATCAGCCTAAAGTGCACGAGAAAAGGAAATGAAGCATTTTCGGTTAGAGTCGAATAAATGATCAAATCGGGTTTCAAATTTGGGGACTGAGAATTTGACAAGATTGCTAAAAGAGAAAATGAGGTTATCTGCATGGGTTGATAGAGTAGAGTGAAGAGGAAACATTACATTCTTACATTGATAGGTGTTGACATGAAAAAGTAGTTGATTTTTAAGTGGAGAAACTTTTAAAGTAAATTAGAGTGCGATTGTATGCTATAGTGAAACCTTATGATGTAAAATAAGAATATTTATTTTATTTTAATTTTATTTTATTTTATTCGCACACCAAATTCGAATTATTTTGCGACCCCGAATTTAAGGCGCGACATGCAAGGTTCTTCATTTTCTTTGCGTGAGATTGATAAATTAGAGATATTTGATATGTCTAATTTTTTTGTCCCAGGAAAAAGGCAAGGAGAAGAATAATTAGAACATTCGAACCAGTAAACATAACTGTTCTCCTCCTCCTTTTTGCTTAAATACGAACGAACAGGTTCAAACACTTTTTTTTTTTTATAACAACAATCAAATATAAGAGGTGTCAGATGGGTACAATTTCTTCAATGATCAATTTCTTGATCTGGAGACACTTCGCACAAGATGCAAATATTTTAAACCCCTATACGGCTACCCCAATAAACCAACACAAACAGGAGTCCTATGTAAAATTGTCACAAAGACGGTAGACGCGACAATACTTTTTCAAGTCAACACTTAAACATAGCGCATATATACTGTTATTTTCGCTTAATCATAAAATGAAATGAAAGATGATAAAGATAAATGATGGCAAACCTTGAGCCGAGGCAGATGAAGCAGCAGCAGCTACCAAAACCATGACACAGATGGCCAAGGAAGAAATGACGAACAAGGTGATGCTTCCATTTTCTTCTGGTTCAAAATGCAAGTCACTTGTGCTCTCCTTTATAGTGTCAAAGGAAGCAGAGAGAACTGATGAAGGGATTAATAATTAATGCAAAATGTACAATAGTGTAAGTATAGACTATAGTGAATTGCATTTTTCTTTTTATTTTTAATCTCATTTATGTTCGGGTAAATTTTCGTTTACCCGTGAACTATCATGCAGTGAGTGCCAATTAACCCTTGAATTATTTTTTCAGCCAATTTATCCTCTAAACTTTTTAAAATTTGGCGAATTTCAACCTTATTGGTAAGTTTTTTTTTTTTTTTTTTTTTTTTTTGCATCTAATTTGCTGTTTATTTTAAAGATTTTTTTTTGTTTAATTTAATTTATTCAGCTGATAAAAAGGATGGGGTCATTCACACACATCTTTTTGCTTTCATCACCTTCCTTTCAATTTACTGTATGATCGAATGAATTGAAAAAACCAAATAACAGAATTAACTGGGTTTGTGAAAAGTTAAAAATGGTGTGGATAGACTGATAGTAATAGTATTACCCTAACGTAGTTCAAATTAACATACGAAGCAAACCTAATGAATAAAGAAACGTCGTTATAAACATCTGACTTTAGGTGATTAAGGACTGGTTTGGTATTGTTGTGCTTTGAAAAAAAGCTGCTTCTGCTGTGCTGTGAGAATAAGCGGCTGTGAAATAAAGCTGTAGAGTGTTTGGTAAACTTTTTTGTAAAAATACTTTTGAAAAAAAAAAAAAGCAGTATTATAGTGTTTGGTAAACTTTTATGTAAAACAGATGTGAAAAAAAAAACCGGTTTTTCAAAGCTGGGTTTTGCATCTTCTTGTTTTTGGCTTTTTTTCACCCAAAACTGTGGAAAAAAACTGAAGCTGAATGTTTACCAAACACAAAAAACTTTTTTTGATACCAGTTTTTTTCAGAATCACCTCAGTACCAAATCAGGCATAAATTAGTTCAACGTTTAGTGATAACTTATGACGCCAAAACAATTAAACAATAGAAAATGCATCTTTCATGATCAATATTTGGCCTATAAGTACACATTTTCCTGTTTTATAATCTCGACAACTCCAAAAATTCTCCCATTAAAAAAAATGATGGCAATAAGTTTCAACATCTACCCAAAAGATACTACAACTTTGTTTCTGGTGTTTGCTGTAACAATATCACCATCAGTTACAACCACACTATCCCTTTCTCCATCGGAATCGCCCTTTTCTCCGTCAGCATCAATTGCGTCCTCCATCGTGTTTCCGCGGAGTTGCAGCATCGGTTTTTCCGAATATTGTGGAACAGATATATATGGTAACATGCTCTTTGGTGACCATCCAGACCTCGAACCAGTTTGTTGCCTTGAGCTTATTACTGCGGGCGTAAAATGCCACAGAGCATGGGTGAAACTAGCTCTTAAACTACCTCTTCCAAATGTAAACAAAAGAAAGGCTTTGAAGCTGAGTAGAGAACAATGGAATTCTTGTCTACCTTATGGTGATTTGCTTGGCTGGTAACTCCCAGTTCTATCTCCTTCTACAAAATAATAATTCCATAACGGACTTTTAGAGTAAATAAGGATGCTTTGCCTTGAGTTGTTATACATGGATTGGATTTGTGAATTCAATCCGTCATGTTTATCGTGAGATGAATTTTGTAGCCGATGAACTGGCTAACTTGAGCTTGCTACATTATATTATCAATCAAGCTCCTGCCTCCTGTTGATGCCTCTAGTGGTGAACGCTGCTGGAACCTCTAGACCTCGTGATATTTTATTGTAGTTTCTCTTTGTTGGTGTTTAGCTTTGTTGTTAATCAAAAGAAATTAATCAAAACAATTCTATGTTTGTTGTGGTCTATTTTATCTGGTAAGGAGAGAGAGGGCATGCGGCAAGGAGAAGAGAAAAAAAGGTGTTTGTAGAATTGTAGGGGAATGTGTGTGTTGTTATCTCTCCTACATTGTGCCTTTATTTATAGTAGTAAAAGAAGAGAAAATATTCCTTCATCCCCAAGGAATACAAGATACAACAGGAAAGGATAACTAGAATCAAATATAATCTAAGATTTACACAATTACACTTAAACTAGGAATGTTTACAACACTCCCCCTTGAGTGTATAAATACTTAAGGTAGATTTAGCATCATGCAGAAGTTGAGGAAGTCGACTCATCAGCACTAATTATAAGGAACAACGCTTATTCTCAATAAAGTAGGAACTTGCATAAGTAGTAAGTCTCACTAAAAAAACTCTAACACTATGTTTGGATGAGGGAAATAAACATGAAATTTTGGTAAAAGTTAGAATTTATAAATTGACAGGCACCAATTCTCTTGTTTGGATTCATAAACATAGAAATTTAGAATTTCCGCGTGGAAAAAAAAACTTGGAATTTAGGACCTCCAAATCCTAAGTTCAAATTCCATGTAAATAGGTGTCATTTCTCAATTTCTATGATTGAGAGTTTAAAAATAACAAATTCCGTATTCAATTTCATTGTTCTTTTAGGTTAACCAAACAAGAAAATTTACAAATTTTAGAAAATAAAATCTCGTCATTTCAATTTCCGTCATTTTTAAATTCCATAGTAATCTTAAATTTCTTCATCCAAACATAGTGTAAGGCTATGGAAAAAACCCGAGTAGGGACAAAATGCGTCAGAAATGCAAAGTCAAAAGAAACGTCTAGATGACGTCATCAGGGATATGACCAGCCCAAGGTGGGTGCCTCGTTAAACCCTAGTTAGGTAGCAAAAACCCAGTGGGAAAAATGCTACTAATCGTAGGGAAAAAGAGTACATTAAGATCAAGCAAGTATCTTCAGGATACTCCCCATGAGTTTGACATAATTCCAAAGAGAAATAGCAAAGTTATAACTCAGAAAGTTTACGCATACCAATTCCATGAATAAGCTTCTGAAACGTTGTCTTCGGCAGTGATTTGGTGAAGAGGTCGGCCAGATTGCCTTGTGAACGGATTTGCACTTCAATCTTCTGATGCTCTTGTTGTTGATGTGAAAAGAAAAACTTTGGCGCAATGTGCTTGGTGTTGTCTCTTTTGATGTAACCTTTCTTGAGTTGTTCGATGCATGCTGCATTGTCTTCAAAGATCGTCGTCGGGACATCAACGGTGGGATAAAGATCGCATGAGCTTCGAATATGGCCCACTACTGCTCTCAACCAAAAGTATTCCCGAGTTGCTTCATGTAAGGTGAGAATTTCAACATGGTTAGACGAAGTGGCAACTAAGGTCTGTTTAGTTGACCTCCAAGATATTGCGGTGCCTCCAATGGTAAAGACATAACCCGTTTGAGAATGAGGCCTTGTGCATATCAGACAAGTATCCTGCGTCGGCATAACCAACAAGGCGAGAATCAACTCGAGGACCATAGGGTGCGGCATCATTCGTGGATTCATAGGGATAGACCCAAATCTGTAGTACCCTTAAGGTAACGGAAGATGTCTTTCACGCTAGTCCAGTGTCTGCGTGTAGGTGCATTACTGTATCTTGCCAAAAGATTAACATCGAAGGAGATGTCGGGTTTAGTGCATTGAGCTAAGTACAATAAAGCGCCTATCGCACTTAGATAAGGAACTTCAAGCTCCAAAATCTCTTCATCATCCTCCTTCGGACGGGATCTCATTTTGCATCTAGCGATTGAACGACCATAAGAGTACTCGAAGGCTTCGCTTTATCATCATTAAAACGGCGCAACACCTTATGGGTGTAGTTCGATTGATGTAGTAGGATTTCATCCGAACAATGCTCTATCTTGAGATCGAGACAATATTGAGTCTTACCTAGATCTTTCATCTCAAATTCTGACTTCAGGTGTGCGGCAGTTCTCGCGAACTCTTCAGGAGTTCCGATGAGGTTCATGTCATCGACATATACCACAACAATCGCAATTCCGGAATGTGACTTCTTAATGAACACACAAAGGGCATAGTTCGTTGTTCACATATCCCTTACTAGTCAAATACTCACTCATACGGTTATACCACATTCTTCCAGATTGTTTCAAACCGTAAAGTGAACGCCTCAGCCTAATTGAGAGTGTGTTCCGAGGTTTGGAAATATTTGAACCAGTCAATGTAAGTCATTCAGGAACTTTCATATAGATTTCCGTATCAAGATCCCTATAGAGATAAGTGGTTACTACGTCTATCAACTGCATATCCAGTTTTTCGAAAACTACCAAACTGATAAGGTAGCGAAAAGTAATCACATTCATAACAAGTGAGTAAGTTTCGTCATAGTTAATCTCGGGGCGTTGTGAGAAGCCTTGTGCAACAAGACGAGCTTTGTAACTCACAATTTCGTTATTCTCATTACGTTTCCGAACGAAAACCCACTTATAGCCAACGGGCTTCACATGTGGAGGAGTAGGAGCTACAGGTCTAAACACATTACATTTCGCAAGCGAATCGAGTTTGACTTGGATTGCTTGTTTCTAGTTTGACCAATCAGCTCTATATCGACATTCATCAATAGAACGCGGTTCAATGTCATCGCTCAACATGATCTCAGTAGCTACTGCAAATGTTAATGCATCGTCGACAATCATCTCATTTCTACGCCACACATCATCTAAGCTAGAATAATAGACCGAAATCTCTCGATTCTCAGAATGAGGATTCATCTCTTCAAGGACGCTTCCATAATCTAGAATTTCCTCATAAGTTGGGTAGAATAAGTAAGCAATAGTCAGATTCACGGTAGGTTCTTCAGGACCTTGTGCCATGGTTTTCCTCTTCCGAGGGTGTGAATCCTTTGAACCAAGGGGTCTGCCACGCTTTTGTGTAGGGGCAGGTGATTGGCTAGTCGCTAATGTACGTGGATCACCAAGATTGGAGTCCCGGGCTTCCAGGAGGGTAGTCCATCGTACATTTGGTACATCCATCTTTGCAGGTGTATTCGCAGCTGGAATATGTGATCTTGTCACGCACGCTAGATCGGTGAAAGCATCTGGCACTCTATGAGCTATGTTATGGAGATCTAATATGCGTTGCACTTCAGTTTCAGACTGAGCGGTGCGGGGATCTAAATGAGACAAAGTGGGAGTCGTCCACGATAATTCGCGTCGTTCTTCAGGAACGTTGACGTTCTTATCTCCCCCTAATGAAGGGAAGACTGTCTCATAGAAGTGACAATCCGCGAAACGAGCAGTAAACAAATCGCTTGTCAAAGGTTCTAAGTAACGAATAATCGAAGGAAAATCATATCCAACATAAATTCCTATCCTTCACTGAGGCCCCATTTTTGTACGTAACGGCGGCGAGATCGGCACATATACCGCACAACCAAAAACGCGCAGATGCGATATGTCGGGTTCGTATCCGATAACCAACTGAAGGGCACTAAATGGTTGTGTCGCAACAGGCCTCAGGCGGACCAACTTTGTTGCGTGCAATATTGCATGGCCCCAAGCAACGATCGGGAACTTGGTACATATGACCAACGATCGAGCAATCATTTGTAAACGCTTAATGAAAACCTATGCTAAGCCGTTATGGGTGTGAACATGTGGTACATGATGTTCAACTTTAACCCCAACCGACATGCAATAGTCATCAAAAGTTTTAGATGTGAATTCTTCAGCATTATCCAATTGCATAGATTTGATCTGATAATCAGGGTGGTGAGCTCTGAGCTTGATAACCTGAGCCAACAGTTTGGAGAATGCAGTGTTCCTTGTGGACAACAAGCACACGTGTGACCAACGTGTGGAAGCGTCAACCAAAATCATAAAGTATCTAAATGGTTCACAGAGAGGGTGAATCGGTCCACAAATGTCCCCCTGAATCCGTTGTAGAAAAATAGGAGGATTCGAACGAATCTTGTCGAAAGAGGGCTTAGTAATAAGCTTTCCCATCGAATATGTTTGACATGAGATTCCTTGGATCGAATCTAAACTTCGGGTTAGTGGATGCCTGTGTGAAGATTTGAAGATACGGCGCATCGTTATTCATCCAGGATGTCCCAAACGATCATGCCAAAGTGTAATTTCGGGCCCGGTCCCAGTAGTAGGGCGGCCACATAGTGGCATTCAACGAGGTGTATGGTCATAGTATACAGACCACTCGGGGTACGCTTCATCTTCTCTAGAATACGCTTCTGGCCATATTCGTAGGAAGTTATGCACGGAAATTCAACTCCGTTTTCTACGTGGGTTTCAGCGTGGTAATTTTTATCTCTAATGTCCTTGAAACTCGACAACGTTCTTCCGGAACGTGGAGAATAGAGTGCCTCAGAAATGGTCAAGATTGTACCATTGGACAACATTATACGGGCCTTAACGTATCCTTCTATCAGGTTGGATGAGCTTGAAAGGAGTAGAACATACAGGTTCTAATAGACATGTTTTGGTTTAATCTTGTATGAAAAACCTTCGGGTTTTCATGGGTGATGTTTTTAAGTGAAAAGCTTCAGGTTTTCAAATAAGGCATGTTTATTAAAAACTTCAGGTTTCGAAATAATTATGAACTTCAGGTTCATATATTCCTACAGGCAAACACAAATATATACAGAAATATGCAAAATATAATTTTTAGGTTTACAATTATAATTGAATTTAATTATTTGGACTTCGGGCCAAATTAAAGAGTGGGTGAAAAAAAATATAAAAACCCATTGAGCCTAAAATAATTAGGCGAATAAAACTCGGGGCCCAAAAGAAAAAAAATATAAGCTAAGCCAGGATGGCTTGAAAAAAAAATGTGGTATGTGTGACCTAAGCCCAAAAATTGGGCTGGGTTTGGTCTCGGGTGGGACTACAGACCCATGGTGAGAACGGGACAGGGGGTGGGTTGCTGCAGGCAAGCCCAAAACCAAAACAAAAACAAAAACATATTTATGGGCCGCTTCAGGCGAGCCCAAGAAAAAATTGCTTTTATTTTTATTTTTTTCATCAGGCCGGGGAAACAATTTGAGCCAGGGAAACTCTAAAGCCCAGCGGGCTGGAGTAAGATGCCATATGTGGGTCAAGCCTAGCGGCTTGGGGACATGTTGGGCTCGGAATAATAAGCCCAGAGAAAAAAACTTTCTTTTGTCTGGCCCGAGATCATGCCAAGCCCAAACTGGGGTTGGGTTGAACCAAGAAGTCCTAGTAAAGCTAGGGAGTGTCGCCGGAGAAGGTGATCGGCACCGCCACTGCCGGTGGCCAGTTCCTGGACAAGGGGAACTCGGGGCACCCTTGATGGGTGTTTTTGATCATAATTACAAATCAGAGATTGGGAAATCTCAACGATTCAACCAAAATCCTAGAAATTAAAATCGGAATTTCAAGAAATACGATGAGATTCGAGGGAATCTTCAACCATATGACACCGTGGACGATCTTCAGGTCGTCGAGGAGGTAGCCAAAGTGGCTAGGCAAGGCTGTAGGCCGTGCAGCACGGTGACTGAGGGGTGGCGACACCTTCTGGGTGTCGGGGTTAAGGTTTTGGGCTAGGAGCAGAAGCTCTAGTTGTGTTCTTTGGCTCGGGGGCCCATCAACAGGGATGGGTGATAGCACGGGTTCGAATGAACCTTAGGTTTCCCGATTGCAAAAATTTGCTTTTTTTTGTTTCAATTCATAAGTAATTCAATTATATGCATATTCAAAACAATAATATGTGAATTTAATTCGATTTGATGCATATACAAATATATTTGATTCAATTCATAACCAATATCAAATTCACATAATTCAACAATTATGATTATGATGCATACACAATTTATGTAGAATCTAAAATTCGTAAAGCGTAAAGTTGGGTCATGGATCATGGTGAATGTTCATGCTATCAAGGCTGCAAAAATATTGAGATAAAAACCATTATTTTGAAAGAACCTGATTGCATGATGATATGGATGATATGGATGAATTGGTTTGATGCAAAAAAAAATTCTTCAACGTCAAATTCCTAAGCGCAAGGGTAGGGGCATGCTGATAACGTGTTGTGGTCTATTTTATCTGACAAGGAGAGAGAGGGCCGGCGGCAAGGAGAGGAGATAAAAGAGGTGTTTGTAGAATTGTAGGGGAATATATGTGTTGTTATCCCTCCTACATTGTGCCTTTATTTATAGTAGTAAAATGAGAGAAGATATTCCTTCATCCCCAAGGAATACAAGATACAATAGTAAAGAATAACTATAATCAAATCTAATCTAGGATTTACACAATCAACTAGGAATGTTTACAACAATGTTTATATTCTAACCATCGTGGGCCTCGGGGTAATTTGATTTGAATCCCATGTACGTAACTAATTGGATACAAATTTTCTATTTAAAACGCAATATTCCCTTTTTTATTCAAGTGCAATAGTCCTTATTTTTTATTTGCCGGAGCCTAAGTACCTCGAGAGTAGAAACGATATCCAATTCGAATGATTTTTTGTATGATTGATCTTCAAATGAAGATTAATACATTAAACAGTTTCAATCGTTGATTTTATTCAATCAAGATACGTTATTCGCAAACGGAGAATATGTGCATCCCCACATTATCATTTTAAAAGGATACAAGAAACCTTTCGTGGATTTCATATAGAAAGGAAATCAACAAGACTTCGAAACAAACCGTATTAATTTCAAGATCCGACAAAATCTGTTGAGAAAAATTATTTGTTCGTCTGATCAGAATCAGTTTTTTTGACAAATCAATAATACACAAATCCATAATAAAATTAAAAAATAAACAAAGAATTGTTTGATTAAATTCAAATAATCCATCACGAGAAACTTTTTCAATGTGTTAGGAATATGGTTCAGTACCCTAAATGTCTGTGGTTGAAAATTTTCTTTTTTCAAGTATCTAACCACTTATATTATGACCCTTGGTACACCTGCCTGAAAATCTCTCCCAAGTCACAACCTTCTACAGTTATTCTTTTATAGAAGGAAAAGAAGGTAAGGAGACTTTGGTAAGAATACAAGGAAAAGAAGGCGAGGAGATTTTGGTAAGAACCTAGAGGTTATCAGCCCGATCAATACGCTGAGTCCACTGCTCTCAAGCCAAACTCAGAGCCTTTGATTTGCTTACTTTTGGAAGATGATGTGCATGAGCTGCCTTCACCAATATACAGTGTCACACTCTTCTTCCATGTCTGTCAGCTGCATGCAACAAGTTCTGTCGAAAAATGGACGCTCGCCATACCAAAAAATTTCATATCAATTTTCTTTTGCTGGCCAAGATTTCTCGTGGTCGAGATTAGCAAACAAGAAAATGAGGGTTCATAGCCCAAGTATTTGATCATGTAATTAAGGTACAATTCCAATTGTTAAATTAGTTTTGGTGTCATAACTTATGACTAAACGTTAAACTAATTTATTCTCTTTTAATCAGTTATTCATGATGGCGTTTTTCCATTCATTTAATTTTTTGGGTAAATGAGCTGAAATGAAATTTACATATGTCAATGGTTGAAAAAATTAAAATAAATAACGATAACATTATTGATCAATATTGACAGTATAACGAGAAAATCCAAAAAAATTATCATTTTGGCATAGTGATACTGGATTTATAATAAATCCTTATTTTGGCCAATTTTTCGGTTTTCTATGAAAAAAAATATACATTAGATATTGGAGAGGTGCTTGTGGTGGGGCAAAACTGGTGGTATAACTCAAAATCGAATTGAGATTCAGTGAGTGCTCATGAAGATTTTAATGGATATCATAAGAGCAACTTTAGCGGGAGCTGGAGCCCGATGGACCGGCGACTTTGAAGACCCAATAGCCCCCATCAACAACCTTCAGCCCATGTGGGCGATTGGGGAGGGGGGGTCCGAGTGAGAGGCCTGTCGCGAATTGGTGGCCCGAGAGCCTGAGGGCCAGGTGATGCAACGCTGACGTCAGGGTTGCGTCAGTCACTATTTAATTATTTTTACGTCAGGCGCATGCATAACATGTGCGGGTGGGGGCGCGTCCCCGACAACATTTCAGGCGCTAGGGCCCACGACGTAGACGGCAGAAATGTTACCGTTGGATTTCAACGGTTACTTTATCTGGACAATTGGATTTCCAACGGTAAAAAAAAAAAATTGAAACCTTCCGCAATATCAGTCGTTGGATTTGAGATCAATGGTCCACGTTATTCGCCTTTAAAAATTTTTAAAAAAAAGAATTAACATTAATAAATTCTGAAATGTTACCGTTGTGCCACATAGCATAATCTGGAGGGTTGGATTTCAAATTTTTTTAATCCAACGGCAGAGATTAATTAAGTTAATAAAAAATGTTAAAAATTAATAAAAAATCTGAAAAAATTAAAAAAAAAATTGATTTTACTTTTCTATAAATACCTTCTCATTATCTTCTACCTTACACCACAATTTCATATTTTCTCAAATACTTTCAACCACATTCCAATTTTTCTCTCAAAGTTTCAATCTAATTGGTTTCCAACAAAATGACTAATGATGCAGGTTCGAATTGGACGCTTATTGAAGATGTTACATTGTGTTCTAGCTGGGTTGAAGTTACTCATGATCCGATTACAGGTAATGAGATGTAGTTGTGAGAAATGTGGAGTCTTATTCATACCAATTATCTTGAGAAAATTGGTGGGAAAAGAACCAAAGAATCGATGTCCAATCGTTGGAGAATACTCAGCCAATCGTTTAGTCTTTGGAGAGACGCCTTGGCACAAACTAGTGCTAATCTTTGAAGTGGGGAAAATTTAGCGGATTATGTAACAATATATTATTTATTTTTTTGTTTGTACTATACCCAAATTTACATTAGCTACTTTGATTATAATTATTTCTTCACCCGCATTGTCACATCTTGGCCCGGGGCGGACCACTTCCCGGGCCCGCTCCACCACCGTAGCACGATATTGTCCGCTTTGGGCTCACCATTCCCTCACGGTTTTGTTTTTGGGAACTCACGAGCAACTTCCCAGTGGGTCACCCATCCTGGGAGTGCTCTGGCCTCCTTCTCGCTTAACTTCAGAGTTCCTACGGAACCCGAAGCTAGTGAGCTCCCAAAAGACCTCGTGCTAGGTAGGGATGGGAATATACATTTAAAGATCACTCCCCTAGGCGATGTGGGATGTTACAATCCACCCCCCTTAGGGGCCCGACGTCCTCGTCGGCACACTTCCAGCCAGGGATTGGCTCTGATAGCATTTGTCACATCCCGGCCCGGGGCGGACCACTTCCCGGGCCTGCTCCACCACCGTAGCACGATATTGTCCTCTTTGGGCCCCGACCAGGGCACACTTCCCGGGCACACTTCCTGCCAGGGATTGGCTCTGATACCATTTGTCATATCCTGGCCCGGGTCCACCACATCCCGGGCCCGCTCCACCACCGTAGCACGATATTGTCCGCTTTGGGCTTACCATTCCCTCACGGTTTTATTTTTGGGAACTCACGAGCAACTTCCCAGCGGGTCACCCATCCTAGGAGTGCTCTGGCCTCCTTCTCGCTTAACTTTAGAGTTCCTACGGAACCCGAAGCTAGTGAGCTCCCAAAAGACCTCGTGCTAGGTAGGGATGGGAATATACATTTAAAGATCACTCCCCTAGGCCATGTGGGATGTTACAATCCACCCCCCCTAGGGGCCCGACGTCGTCGGCACACTTTCGGCCAGGGATTGGCTCTGATACCATTTGTCACATCCCGGCACGGGGCGGACCACTTCCCAGGCCCGCTCCACCACCGTAGCACGATATTGTCCGCTTTGGGTTTACCATTCCCTCACGGTTTTGTTTTTGGGGACTCACGAGCAACTTCCCAGTGGGTCACCCATCCTGGGAGTGCTCTGGCCTCCTTCTCGCTTAACTTCAGAGTTCCTATGGAACCCGAAGCCAGTGAGCTCCCAAAATGCCTCGTGTTAGGTAGGGATGGGAATATACATTTAAGGATCACTCCCCTGGGCGATGTGGGATGTTACAATCCACCCCCCTTAGGGGCCCGACGTCCTCGTCGGCACACTTCCGGCCAGGGATTGGCTCTGATACCATTTGTCACATCCCGGCCCGGGGCGGATCACTTCTCGGGCCCGCTCCACCACCGTAGCACGATATTGTCCGCTTTGGGCCCCGACCACGCCCTTACAGTTTTGTTTTTGGGAACTCACGAGCAACTTCCCAATGGGTCACCCATCCTGGGAGTGCTCTGGCCTCCTTCTCGCTTAACTTCGGAGTTCCGACGGAACCCGAAGCCAGTGAGCTCCCAAAATGCCTCGTGCTAGGTAGGGATGAGAATACACATTTAAGGATCACTCCCCTGAGCGATGTGGGATGTCACACGCATTGTGTAAACACTTCAAGCACAAGCTTGGTATAATGCCAAAACAAAACAAAAAAAACAAATCATTCACCTGATGGGAATGTTGGAATATTGTCAAAGATTGTCCTAAATTAAGAATTGTGCATGTCGGTCCAGAAGTTATCATGAACATCACCCCTCTACACTCTACGCTCGTTCATGACTCACAAGTTCATGAAACCGACACAAAAGAAGTGCTGGAAACGCCCCCTGAACAAGTGTTAGGGTCGACCCGTTATCCAATTAGGGCTCAAGGTAAGAAGGCTTCAAAGAGAAAAAGGAGTGCTTCCAAGAATGATTATGCAAAATATATGGAAGAACTTGCTCGCCAAGGTGAATTGACTTTGGAGCGGGAAATGGTTAAATTTGAGGTTGATAAGGCTAGAGAGGAGGCAAAAGCTGCAACTGCTGAGAGATTATTTCAAGCTAATGAGAGAGAAAAAGAGCTACTTAGGTAAGAAAGGGAAGAGCTTAAAGAAGAAAGAAAGGCACACCAAGATCATGACATTATGAAGGAGCCTGTATAGAGGAAGACACCAAATTCTAAATATTTTAGGAATTTGGAGAAAGCGGGTGTGGTGCAAAGGAGACGTGCAAGGGAAGCGAGAGCAAAAGGAGATGGTCCTAGCACCACAAGAGGAGATGATCCTAACACCATAAATTGGTTAGGTGATGATTTTCCATTCACAAGGGACTGGGGAATTTGTTTTTAATCGGAGCCCATAATTTTCCAATCATTTTGGGTTGTAATTTCTTATTTATTGAATAGAGTACTTTTATGTTGTTTCCAATTTATTAAATTTAGTAGTTTATTTAAACCAAGGTATAAAATATCGATGATATCGGAAATATCGGTAGTCTAAAAACACGGAAATATCGATGGAAATATCGGGATATTATCGATATCGATAAAAATTGAATAAAAACCACGGAAATTGTAAGAAAAACTTGGAAATTTTTATTGAAACTTTGGAGAATGTTTATTTAGTCAATTATCTATTAGTTTATAAAAAACAAATTAGAAGGAAATGCATTACATGATGGATTTAACTGATTTAAGTTGATTATACATCGAGCTGGCAAACACTGTGAGTGTAGAAAATATGTAGTAATTAATGAAAAAAAAGATTAAACACACCATAATCATTTATATATAATGATTTACTATAATATTTTATACTTTATACATTGCAGGTTAGGATACATGAGTGATTTAGAATCTTGATGAAACCACCATTACTTTTTGTCTTGTCAAAAGTTGTAAAAGTTGTCAAGAGTCAGACACAGAGAGTCAGAGACAAGGTTATGAATTATTTGAATGTTTTTTTTTCTCACACGCCACCACACACATACACAGAGTCAGAGACTCTCACACGCCACCACACACGCACACAGAGACATTTATAAAATATATGTTTAATTTAAATAGGTTTAAGAATTATGTGGACCGTCGGATTGGTTGAGATTTAATCTCAACCGTCCAATCCAACTTAAGTTTTTCAGTCATCTCCTCTCTGTCTCTCATTCTGAATCTTTGATTCACAGACACGCACACACATTCTCGAACTCTCTCAAGTCTGAACCCAATCTCATCTCTCTCAGTCTCGATTTCCCAATCTCATCTCTCTTAGTCTCGACTCCACAGTCGTCGAGACGCCATCGTCGTCATCCAAGAGTCACCGCAGAAAAAAGGGGCGCCATTGTCGTCAGAAGTAAGGAGGTGCCGTCGTCGAGACTCTTGCCTCTCCTTTTGTAGAAGTATGAAGGAGGTACCGTCGTCGTCATCCATGAGATGTCGACGTTGTTGTTATCCAAGAGTCGCCGCAGAAGATTTGACAACGATTCTGCATCGTATACTGAGTCCAGTGGTTTCGATAGTCGCAACTCCTCTCCGGCGGAGCTCCAGGGAGCGGAAGGAACGAAGCAGTCGTAGAAAAAGCAGCCGCCAGAATGAACGATGAGATTTCTGGGTTGATTTCAAAATATAAGGTTTTATTTCGATTTTTTTTTCTGGGTTGATTTCTAGGGTTTGTCAAGATTGGGGTTGAATCTGTTTTGATTGTTTCTTGATCTGCAATTGGAACAAGATTGGGGTTGATTTCTGGGTTGATTTCTAAAATGTCGCGATATTATCGGTAATATCGCGATATTATCAATAATATCGGTAATATTGCGATATTATCAATCATATCGATAATATCGCGATATTTTGACGAAATTTCAGTGGATAAGTGTTAAAATATCCCTCTCTCACAAAACCGATATTATCGACGAAATATCACCGATAATATCGGCATTTCAGACCATGATTTAAACTAAGAGTATATTTTTTTTAATTTGGTAATTTATTTAAACTAAGAGAATCTTTATTCAAATGACATAGATACACCAAATAAAATTACATAAACATACCAAATAAATTTACAAACACACCAAATAAAAAATAAAAAATAAAACTCACTAAATGAACTTAAAAAACACACCAAATAAAAACAAACACACTAAATGAACTTTTAAGTTTCTTCAACTTGTTTCAATTCTCACTGGTGCTCTATGAAGTCAATTTGCTGGGCATTGTGCATATATGGGTCCTAAAGTGTAGTATATTGTTGAATGAGCCTTTCATTGTAACGTCCATCCTTTTGTAATGGTTCGTGTTGCACAGGTTCTTCGGTGGTGTCATGAACACAATATATTTGTGTTCTGGAATTATTCATCGTGTTTGGCTCATATTCATTAACGACATCATAATCGTACTCATCTTCCACAATCATGTTGTGAAGAATGATGCACGTCATCATGATGGATCGAAGTGACTCTAAATTAAACATTTTGGCAACACCCCTGACAATCGATCAATGAGCTTAGAGGATACCAAAACAACAATTCACATCCTTCATACACCCCTCTTGACAGCTTGCAAAGTGTTTTTCCTTTGCATTTCACGGAAGTGGCACTGTTTGACAAACGATGACCACCTTAGGTAAATGCCTTCTCCAAGGTAGTATGGCCCGTGGTACTTACGTTTGTTTACCCAGTACGTGACTCTTGGTGCTTTTCCTTGCAGGACATCATTGAACACTGGGGATTTGGCAAGGACATTGAGGCCATTTTGAGCCTTCAGAACACCGAAAAAAATGTGCCAAATCCATGTATCAAATGATGTCACCGCCTCCAAAATGATACTTTTTGCTCATTTTTTGTCCCCATAAGCTCTTTGCCATGCACTTGGACAATTTTTCTAGGTCCAGTGCATACAGTTGATGCTTCCAATCATTCCAGGAAAACCTCGCATCTCGACCTTCTTCAGAAGGTACTCTGCGATGTAGAGAGATTCGATTGCGGAACAAAACCTCATTAGGGACTCAAGAATGGTTTATTTCCCCATCCTCGCTATCTCATCCACTTGGTCTACAGATGCTCCATATGCAAGCATTCGCAAGGCAGCAATAATTTTTTGCTCATGAAGGAGACACATAACACCAAAATCATCATTATTTTGCACAAAGTAAGAATCATGGTTGTAAACAACAATCATGATTTTGTTGAACAAATGTTGTTCCATTCTAAAACGGCGTCTAAAGTACGTATCAGGGAATGCACTGTTACAGACAAAATAATCGTCCAAGAGATCCGTACCTCGTCGTTGCCTGCTTTTATCAATGTTTGCGGAACAGCTGAGCCTGGAGATCTGAGCCACAGCTTGGATGACTCGACGGGAATGTGAGGCTCTTTGGCTTCTTGCTTCGTTATCTCTCATTCTATGCTCCTCATCCTCATCCTCTTTCATCACATTTTTGCCCTTCTGGAGATTGAACATTTCTTCCCCTGGCTTAAACAATTATTTCTCTTACTCATCGATTTCCCACAACATCCTTGAAGAAGACATTGTAAGAAAGAAGCAGAAACTATGAATAATGATAGTGATTTTGATATGGAGGAAAAAGAAAGGATTAGGTTGTAGATAATGTCACGTGGCATGCCGTCATTCGTTAAAAATCTGATCGAAATCTATCTTCAAATATTGTAAACAGATTGTGACATGTGGCGTGACGTGATTGGTTAAAAATCTTATCGAAAATCTATCCTCAACGATTCTGAAAATGTAACGACACGTGGCATGACGACATTGGATAAATATTGTTTGTACCATACTTGACCAATTCCGAAACTATTGAGCACCGGTCAACGTTATACCGTTAAGGACCCAGAAGAGTTTCCCTCCAACCAAGAGGCCAATCACAGTGCGACACGTGTCTACATTAGAAGCCAATCATAGCGTGACACGTGTCAACATCAGAAGCCAATCACAACACGACACGTGTCAATGTCAGAATGAAACTAGAAACTCTCTTCTATAAATAGAGATCATTCTTTCACAATATTTCCTAATGTCATTTGTACTAAATCTTTCACTAGTACTCACTAAAGGAGAGCTTGAACCTATGTACTTGTGTAAACCCTTCACAATTAATGAGAACTTCTCTACTCCGTGGACATAGCCAATCTGGGTGAACCACGTACATCTTGTGTTTGCTTCCCTGTCCCTATTCATTTACATACTTATCCACACTAGTGACCGGAGCAATCTAGCGAATGTCACAAACTTAACACTTTATGTTGTACCAAAGTCCTCGCTGATTTTGTGCATCAACAAATATCTTATCGAAATCTATCACAAAAAATTGTCTTCTCGGATAGTGTCACGTGATGCAACGAGAATGATTAAAAATCTTATCCGAAATTACAAATAAAATTATTTTGTATTATTTTATAAAATAAAAAATACTAATATTTTATTGTCTATTGCCATGACTGTTTATTTTAGGGATGGAGATACAAAAGGCAGTTACTGTTCATTGAAGATTGTTCAATAGTGAGTTGCCCTAGGAGGACTTTGCAACTCTAGGGTTGCTCTAAAGATCATGGTGGGTTATTCGAGTGGATCGAACACATATAGCTTGTATACGTTGAAAATGTTGATTGGTTTGCTGAAAAAAAAATAAACAAGCAGCAAAGAGCTGCAACCACAAGAAATATAAACAAAAAAGCCAACAATGTTGCATCAAAGCAGTAACAACAATCACTAACTATTCATAAGTACATTTCATTTCGCAAAATAGACTCATTAGCAGTGAAATGGGCGATTTTAAAGAACTCAATTGTAGTCTAATAATGGACTTAATTGAGTTGGGAACCACAGTAGCGGATCAACATGAGTTCTTGAATCTACGGTTGTTCCGCTCATTCTAAACATAATATACAGTAGCAGTAAGACATAACTTCAACACTATTGATGATAGAGATTTTTTTCTTCCAACAGCTAGCAGCCCACATGATAAAAAGAGGCCAAGGAAGCCATAGCCAAGGGACACCGCACTCGAACAACAACGAAGACGAAATACAATCAACAAAAGGATACTCAAGGAAGATGTGGCATTGGAACTCTGTAGCAGTAAAGCAAAGGATAAAAGTGAAAGGAGCCGACGGAGCAAAAGTCGAAATATTATCCATAGTAGAAATCTTGCATATAACGGCCAACCAAAGAAAGAAGCTCATCTTGAAAATATTTTGATTATACCAAACAAGTTTAGACCAACCTACCTAAAGCTTATATTGCCAAAACTTATCTCAAGCAGCAGCAGCATAATAGATGCCAGATGAGGAGGTCCATTAAATCATATCAGCCAAGCTAGGGTTTGGCACAATATTAGGCATAGAAATTTGAATTTCCAACAACTCATGAGAAGAATCGTTAGGCCAACACTAATTAGAACCATTCAAAATATTGCAAACTAAAGCTTGGTTGTTGTACTCTTGGGTGGGGGTAAGGGAGTGAACTAAGACTTACAATGGACTAATAATAATATGGTTTGAACTCGCCTTAACAAGAATCGAATATAAAACTTCTCATTTACAAGTAAAGATAAATACTACTAGACTGTAAAAATAATATTAAATAGCTAGTAACACTTATTTATAGAGTAAATTACATAGTAGCTCATCAGGTTTGAGGTCAATTACAACCACATACAACAACTTTAAAACATTTCGCTTTCATACTTAAAAAAAATCTAATCTTCTAAATATTAAAAATAAAAAAAATAAAAAAAAAACCTGAAAGCTTTACCCGCAACCCCCAAAACCAGAAACCAATTAATCCCAAATCCACCTCCCCATTAATCCCCCCAGAAACCCAGCGCAGCAACCTCCTCCTCCCCCCCCCACCCTCGAACGACCAATTCCCGTCAAATCCCCCTTCCCCCGACGACCCACTCCCGTCAAATCCCACCCCCCCCCCCCCCGACGACCCACTCCCATTAAATCCCCCTTCCCCCGACGACCCACTCCCGTCAAATCCCACCCCCCCCCCGACGACCCACTCTCGTTAAATCCCCCTTCCCCCGACGACCCACTCCCGTCAAATCCCACCCCCCCCCCCCCCCCCGACGACCCACTCCCGTTAAATCCCCCTCGCCGACGAGATGGGTTTTTTTTTCTTCACCTTTTCTTTTCTGGGTTGCAGATACTGGGTGCGGAGGAGGTGGAGGATGGGTGCACGGTGGGTTTGGGGAAGACGAGATGGAGGAGAAAGGGGTGCGTTGCAGGGAAGATGAAGATGATGGTTTTTTTTTTCTCTCTTTTTTCTTTCTGGGTTGCAGGTTGGACTCGGGTGGGGGTGGGGGAGATGGGAAGATGGGTGCGCGAAGGAGGTGGAGGATGGGTGTGAGTGGTTTTGGATTTGGGTTACAGGGAGGGAGGACGGATTGGGAAGATGAAGGAGATGGGGTTTCGGCGGGGTATAGGTTGGGGGAATATGGGAGTGGGGAAGAAGAAGGTTGAGGGTTTTTTTTTTTTTTTTTAATTTTTTTTAATAGGGTTATATTATAATATTTTTAATGTATAAAAAAAATTACCACGTGGCAGCCACATCAGCACAAATGTGGCAACCACGCTAGCATTTAACAGACTAGTGGATGAAAAATCTAACGAATGTGTTTCTTTGAAATAAAATGGTACTTGATGTATGAAAGTGAAATGTTTTAAAGTTGTTGTATGAGGTTGTAATAGACCTCAAATCTAATGAACTATTATGTAATTTACCCTTATTTATATTTACAATATTAATAAATATAAGTTAATAGTGTCAAAATTACTGTTAAATGAATATTAAATGAATCGCATCACATGTCAAATAGAAGATTGACAAAGACATTTGACAACCACAAAAGCACCAAATTGAAAAAGCCAAATCAAATACGTCACCATGTATAAATAAATTTTAAAATCACACTCACCTCTCTGTCTCTTTCTTCGTCTGCCCATTCGTCCTCGACTTACAGCCACAGAAAAAGTACCTTTAAGCTTCTGAAAAGCACTCAGCTACAAGCAGTACTGGCTGAATAAAAGAAAGGATGTGATATCCACTTTTTTTTTTTTTTTTTCTTACATATTTTTTTGATTTTCGGTTATCGGATCGGATGAATTAAAAAGAATTAACGAATAGAAATTAATAAAGGTTGTGTGAGAAGTAAAAAATGATGTGTAAATAGCACACCTAAAAAAGACTACAGCATATTTGACGATTTCTTCTCCGAATTCGTACATATAACTGCTAATTTTCTCCTAGTTTTAGTTCTTATTGTTCATTTTTCTGAATTTTATAAATAATAAATTTCGTTTGTTCGCGTTAAACTTGAATTTTCATTTAATTTTCTGTTGACCTTGATTTCTCTTTTAACCCATTCAAACAGAAAGTGTAAAGGGTCAAATTACAAAAGAGGAGAGAATAGCAATCTGTTGTTCATATTAAGAAGAAAATTACTCTGTTACCTTAAACATTTGTCATGTGATCAAAATTAATAAAAAAATTCTAAAATCCAATGCAGGAAAAAATTGGTTGATTATAAAATTTGAAGGGAGAATCTAAATGAAAAATACGAATAGAAATTAGAAACTTATTATAAATTTAGAAAAAACTTTTACCTCTTACTCACTCATGTTATTTTTTATTTTGTAATTTTCTTTAATTTATTTGATATTAAAAAATTTAAGAAAATGTGTAAAATAAAAGAAAAAAAATGTATGTATAACACCGCTCTAAAACCAACCGACACTATGAACCACCATTTTCACTGCTCTTAAAGAAAACTGACTTTTTATTGTAAATCAATAATTAATAAAAAAAATTGTTAATTAAATGATGGTTGTGGTACACGAGGAGTTTTTTTTCTGTCATATAAGATTATTTAAATGTTTTAATTAATAAAAAGATTGAAATTAAATAATGTAGTTTGTGCTAAGATGATAAAGAAATGTGGTATAAAATTATGGTAAAATTATAATTACTCCTAATCATATATTACTCCGAATAACAGCACTTACAAGTGAAACCTTCAACTTTCTGATCAAAAAATGGTGAAACCTTCAATAATGGCGGAGGAATCAGCAGCAAATCTCAGACGTTGGATCGACCCGAAGAGCGGCTACTGCCCACATACCAAGACATTCCACTCCCTCCGGCCTCCGGTCCCACTCCCGCCACTCTGGCAACCCCTCTCCCTCACCCAATTCACCCTCTCCCTCCTCCAATCCTCTACGGCCAAGCCCACCACGTCCGTCCTCATCGACGCCGCCTCCGGCCGCCACGTCTCCTACCAAACCTTCCTCAGCCAAATCCACTCCCTCACTCTCTCCCTCCAATCCCTCGCGCTCTCCAAAGGCCACGTGGCCTTCGTTCTCTCCCCTACTTCCCTCCATGTCCCCGTCCTCTATTTCTCCCTCCTCGCATTAGGCGTCGTTGTTTCTCCAGCAAATCCAATCGGGTCCGAGTCCGAGATCGCCCACCAGGTCCGGCTAACCCGACCCGCCATCGCCTTCGCCACGTCAGCAACCGCCAACAAGCTCCCCAAAGGGGATGATAAAATCCGCACCATAATCTTCCTCGACTCACCCGAATTCCTCTCCATGCTCGACCGGGACGGGTCATCCGTAACCCAATCTGACACCTCGGTTGAAGTCAACCAAACCAACCCGGCTGCGATTCTTTTCTCCTCCGGCACCACCGGCCGTGTCAAAGGCGTTATGTTGACTCACAGCAACTTCATCGCCCTGTTGGCCGGGCTCCACGCCCTTCGGCGCGAACCCGACCCTACCCTACCCGACGGGCAACCCGTATCGCTGTTCACGCTGCCTCTGTTCCACGTGTTCGAGTTCTTCATGGTGGTTCGGGCGGTAGCGTTGGGCGAGACCTTGGTTTTGATGGAGAGGTTCCAGTTCGAAGCGATGCTGAGGGCCGTGGAGAGGCACAAAGTGTCGTACATGCCGGTGTCGCCCCCGTTGATCGTGGCTCTGGCGAAGTCGGAGTTGGCTCAGAAGTACGATCTCAGCTCGCTTCGGCGTCTCGGCTGTGGCGGCGCGCCGCTGAGCAAGGAGGTTGTTGACAGATTTTGTGAGAGATTTACCAGTGTGGAAATTGGACAGGTCAGAAATTTAACTGCAACTGGAGATCATTGTTGCCCTTACATATGACGAGAGTTGTACCTCGTCAACTTCCAAATTTAATAAGGGAATTATTATTAGTATTTTAAAATTTTAATTTTACACTTTAAATTTTTTATATTAGAAAAGAAAAATACATTTTTGAGAAGTGTAGAATGAGATTTTTAAAGTGCCAATAACACTTCTCTTTAATAAATCTTTTGATTAACCAAAAAAAAAATTATCTTATCATTTTAACGGTCAAAAAAATTTTCATCGATATTTTTTGTTAAGTTTCTAACTTTTTCGTTCTTATTAAGTAGTGCTACATATACTATATGACACACCCCGATCCAGAGGATCAAGGCGTGCTGGCCGTCACGTGAGCGTGACGTAACCAACAGTGCGACACGGAAGCATGATAATAGAATACGAAGGAATTTAAACCAATCTCTAGATGAACAACCTACTAGAGTAATGGGAGAGTTAAGATAATACACAAATTCAGAGCATAGGTTTTAGTGCAGTCAAGTAGGACTAAAATAAAGTTACTTCACCCTCGGGTGAGTCCTACATGTCAAGAGTCTGTCAGAATGCCGGAAAAGACCTCGAGAGCTACCAGCCGCTAACTAGAACCTGGAGGGGCGCAAAACAAAATGAGTGGGTCAGTAAAATCAAGATTTTTCCAAAAACATTTCATTAAAATCATTTATATCCCCTCACTGTAAAACCTGTATACTTTCCCAGAAAATAGTATATAAATATATATATATCATCAAAACTCAAATCACAATCCTTCAACGCTTTAAGAAAGAATATGCCAAAGTATAATATGAATGCATCAATATAAATCAGGTGAAAATAAGTCAACCGGAGACCCTAAAGTGGTCATGTACGGTTGATTCTAAAGCTCAACATCCTCGCCAACCGGAGTCACCTCGGTGACCTGTACGGTCTAACTCTGCACGTCACTCGGAACTACATAAGGTAGTCTGTACGATGACAGGTGTATAATTACGCTCTAGTGCTTCTCACAACAATCAACTGTGCACATAATCTAAAGTCACCCACCAATCGGAACCCCTCTAATGGTCTGTACGACTGGCATGTCGGAACCCTCACAGGGTCTGTACGACATCCACCTACTTGGATCCAAGACGAGCGTGCGGTGTGGTGAATAAATATAAGCACTAACACCTAGGGTGCAGGTTATGAGCTTAAACGTTTCAACATCAAATAATTCAATGAATAATGACTCGCCTGACTTACCTGCGCCTCCACAGCACCATGCAACATGTATGCATCATATATCCATTATCAATCAAATATTCAATGTTTTCATGCATGGCAATTTAAATTCATAACTTTCATAAAACGCGTATTTTCTGGGAAACAAATGTATATAGGTAAATATGAAATCAAAACTGCCCACTCACTGGTATGTCGATGGGTCGTAACCCCCGCGACGTCCCTGGATACGCTCGTCCTCGGGATACTCGTCACCTATATGAGAAATAACTAAAATAACATTATTTTTAAGCACATCGCCAACATTTCGAAATAACTTCTCATACGATGCTCAATTTGGGCATATGAATATACCACATCGACCTACTCGACGTCACGAGCGTCGAGAAATTTTTAGAAAAATTTTAGGAGCCCGCACGCGCCCCCACGCGCCAGCACAGCCACGGGGACACGCGCACCATCTTCAACCTTGGCTCGCCGGACTGGTTTTTCCGGCGGCCGGTTTCTGGCGAGTTTTAAAACGTCCATATCTCCTTCGTTTTTCACCCATTTTCTTCGTATTTTATATCAAATTGAAGCCCTAAGAGTGTACTATCACGTTGGACTAGTTTTAGGGTCTAAAAACAACTAAATCTCACCGGGAAATTTCAAAGGTTTCGGCCAAACTTGAACTCGACGATCCCGACGTCCAAAGCTTGCAAACGAACGTCCCCGAGCTTCCTTAGGACCTCCTAAAGCTCACTACAAGCTTGGAATTCCCTGAAACACGACATTTAACGTGTGCATGAACAGTACCCAAAAATGGAGATTTCGGATTCTACGTGAAATCGAAGGTTTCACGGCCTAAGACTAGTACCATTCGACTCATAAGGACTCAGGGATGAAGATACATACCTTATTTGCTTCGATCCGTCGAGATTTGCAAGGTTTTGGGTGTGAGCCGTACATATGGGTGTCTAGAGAGAGAGAGGATGTCGGGGTGGAGACAGGGAAGGAGAGAGAGGGTTACGGGTTAGAAAGAGAGAGGGAGCTTTAGTCCAAAATCAATCCCCACCCTCCATTTAGAAATCCCTAACCAACAAACAAAATTATCCTTTCAATATTACTATTATACAATTCTCCCAATTGATTAATATATGAACCAAATTAATGTCACATATACACGTACCTTAGTACCCGTCAAGGGTAAAATAGTCATTTCACGTTCCTGTCAAAGGTACTTCCGGGACGGGCTGTGACAATCTTCCCTCCTTATAGAATTTCGTCCCCGAAATTCCCATAACCAAGTAAACCACTTAATATTCATAAAATAATCTTGGGTATATCTCTCTCATCCGATCTTCCGTCTCCCAGGTAGCTTCCTCCACAGAATGGTTCTTCCACAACACCTTCAGCAAACTCACCGTCTTGTTCCTTAGAACCTTATCTTTCCAATCCAAAATCGTGACTGGTTCCTCATCATATGATAAATCTGGATTAATCTCTAACGGTTGAGGAAGGATCACATGAGAAGGATCAGAAATATAATGCCGAAGCATAGAGACATGGAACACATTATGGACCTTAGATAACTCCGGAGGCAACTCCAATCGGTAGGCAACTTCACCAACTCTTTCAATAATCACATAAGGTCCAATATATCTCGGACTTAACTTTCCTCTTTTTCCAAATCGTACCACACCTCTCCAAGGTGACAATTTCAAAAACACCAAATCACCTACATCATACACTCGGTCAGTAGTATGCCGATCTGCTAAACTCTTCTGTCGGTCCTGAGCTGCTTTCAGGTTAGACTTAATCACCTGAATATTTTGAGTTGTCTCATCCACAATCTCTGGGCCTTCTAACACCCTTTCACCAACTTCAGACCAACATAGTGGCGTACGACATGCCCTACCATAAAGTGCCTCAAATGGTGACATACTAATGCTCGAGTGAAAATTGTTGTTATAGGCAAATTCCATCAAGTCCCGACGATCATGCCAAGAATCACTAAATTGAAGTACTGAAGATCTCAACATAACCTCTAACGTCTGAATAGTCCTCTCTGATTGCCCATCAGTTTGAGGATGATAAGCAGTGCTATAAAGCAATTTCGTACCAAGGGCTTCCTGGAAAGCTACCCAAAACTTAGAAGTAAATCTTGGGTCTATATCAGAAATAATATTCACAGGAACTCCATGATACTTCACAATCTTCGAAATGAACAACTTAGCCAATTTATTCAGAGGATATTTCTCCCTCACTGGAATGAAATGCGCTGACTTGGTAAGTCGATCCACAATCACCCAGATGCCGTCGAATCCATTTCGTGTACGAGGAAGTTTATACACAAAATCCATGGTGATATTTTCCCATTTCCACTGGGGAACGGGAAGTGGCTGCATTCGCCCAAATGGCTTCTTTCTTTCGGCTTTAACTTGCTGGCAAATAATACATCTGCTCACATACTCAGCAATCTCCCGCTTCATACCCGGCCAATAATAAAATGGTCGAATGGTATGATACATTTTAGTTCATCCCGGGTGCATCGCATAAGCTGAACAATGCGCCTCATCCAAAATTTCCTTCTTTAATTCTTCATTATTCGGAACATACATTCTGTTTTCTTGCATGAGCATACCATCTGATTCCCGAACTCTGAGATCTTTCTTTTTCCCTTCATTTCTTAACTGAATCAACTCCTGAATTTCCTCATTCACCGTCTGGGCTTCGAGTATACGATCAACCAAAACTGGCCTGACTTGAAAACTAGCAAGAAAAGCTCCATTTTGATTTTCCAACTCTAACTCTACTCCAGTTGCTCTCAATTCAGCAAGAAGAGGAACACGACTAGCATATAAGGCATTGAGTCTACCTTGAGGTTTCCTACTTAGTGCATCCGCTACCACATTAGCACGACCCGGATGATACTCAATAGAACAGTCATAATCACTTAGCAATTCCATCCACCTCCGCTGACGAAGATTAAAATCATGCTGGGTAAACAGATACTGAAGACTCTTGTGATCAGTGAAGATCTTACACTTCTCACCATACAAATAATGCCTCCAAATCTTCAAAGCAAAAACAATTGCTGCCAATTCAAGATCGTGAGTAGGATAATTCCTTTCATGATTCTTCAACTGCCTAGAAGCATAGGCAATTACCTTATTATGCTGCATCAAAACACATCCCAAACCATTTAAGGAAACATCACTATAAATCTCATAATTACCGCTATCATCCGGAAGCACCAATACTGGAGCATGAGTGAGGCAATATTTCAATTGCTGGAAACTCCGCTCACAATTCTCATCCCACTCAAATTTAACATCCTTCCTAGTCAACTTCGTTAACGGCAAGGCAATCATAGAAAAATCCTGAACAAACCGTCGATAATAACCTGCCAAACCAAGAAAGCTTCGTACCTCAGTGACGGTTCGAGGTTGTTCCCAATTCTCCACCGCTGATATCTTTTGAGGATCAACTTGAATTCCTTGAGCCGATACAACATGCCCTAAAAATGCCACTTCAGTCAACCAAAACTGACATTTACTGAACTTAGCGTACAGCTGATGCTCCCTCAATTTCCTTAACACCAAATTAAGGTGCCGGATATGATCTGTTTGAGATTTAGAGTATACCAGAATATCATCAATAAAAACAATAACGAATTTATCAAGATATTGCTGGAATACTTCGTTCATCAACCTCATGAAAGCTGCAGGTGCATTGGTTAACCCAAATGGCATAACCAAAAATTCATAATGTCCATAACGGGTTCTGAATGCCGTTTTAGGTACATCATCATCTTTGATCTTCAACTGATAATAACCGGATCTCAAATCAATCTTAGAAAATACGCACGCACCTTTCAGCTGATCGAACAAATCATCAATACGAGGCAATGGATAACGATTTTTAATCGTCACCCGGTTCAATTGCCTATAGTCAATACATAACCGCAGAGTTCCATCTTTCTTCCTCACAAATAATACTGGGGCACCCCAAGGTGAAGAACTAGGTTGAATGAAACCTTTATCAAGTAATTCTTGCAACTGAATTTTCAATTCTCTCAACTCAGCAGGAGCCATTCTATAAGGAGTTAGAGATATAGGATCAGTACCTGGAAGCAATTCAATAGAGAATTCCACCTCTCTGTCTGGCGGCAACCCCGGTAGATCATCAGGAAATACATCAGGATAGTGTCTGACCACACCAACTTCTTCTATACTACTAGGAGCAGTATCATTTAACACCACATGTGCTAAATATCCTTGGCAACCCTTCGATAATAATTTCTTTGCTCTCATGGCGGAAATAACACCATGTCTCACCCCACTTCTTTCGCCCACAAAAGTAACCTCGGGTAGTCCAGGACGATAAAAAGTAACTGATTTCCCATAACAATCAATACGGGCACGATTATGATGCAACCAATCAGCCCCTAAAATCACATCAAAATCCACAATATCTAACGGAATAAGATTAGCTAGCATAATTACACCCTCTACCATCACTGGACATCCAGGATACACACTATCAACATAACACTTATCTCATCTAGGCATGGCAAACTCTAAATCAAATCCTAGAGTGAAGGGTGAGGTTGGGTCGCTTGAGCAAACGTATGAGAAATCACAGAGTGCGTAGCACCACAATCAATCAAAACCTTAGCAAAATGACCAAGAACATTTAACGTACCCATGATCAAGTCTGGATGGTTCTGAGCCTCCTGCAGAGAAATATGATTAACTCGCCCCTGAGCTTGTCGTCCACCTCGGCCCCTACTGCCCTGATTACCTCGTCCCTGAGGATTACGTCCCTGGCCTGACTGACCAGGTTATGAGCTTAAACGTTTCAACATCAAATAATTCAATGAATAATGACTCGCCTGACTTACCTGCGCCTCCACAGCACCATGCAACATGTATGCATCATATATCCATTATCAATCAAATATTCAATGTTTTCATGCATGGCAATTTAAATTCATAACTTTCATAAAACGCGTATTTTCTGGGAAACAAATGTATATAGGTAAATATGAAATCAAAACTGCCCACTCACTGGTATGTCGATGGGTCGTAACCCCCGCGACGTCCCTGGATACGCTCGTCCTCGGGATACTCGTCACCTATATGAGAAATAACTAAAATAACATTATTTTTAAGCACATCGCCAACATTTCGAAATAACTTCTCATACGATGCTCAATTTGGGCATATGAATATACCACATCGACCTACTCGACGTCACGAGCGTCGAGAAATTTTTAGAAAAATTTTAGGAGCCCGCACGCACCATCTTCAACCTTGGCTCGCCGGACTGGTTTTTCCGGCGGCCGGTTTCTGGCGAGTTTTAAAACGTCCATATCTCCTTCGTTTTTCACCCATTTTCTTCGTATTTTATATCAAATTGAAGCCCTAAGAGTGTACTATCACGTTGGACTAGTTTTAGGGTCTAAAAACAACTAAATCTCACCGGGAAATTTCAAAGGTTTCGGCCAAACTTGAACTCGACGATCCCGACGTCCAAAGCTTGCAAACAAACGTCCCCGAGCTTCCTTAGGACCTCCTAAAGCTCACTACAAGCTTGGAATTCCCTGAAACACGACATTTAACGTGTGCATGAACAGTACCCAAAAATGGAGATTTCGGATTCTACGTGAAATCGAAGGTTTCACGGCCTAAGACTAGTACCATTCGACTCATAAGGACTCAGGGATGAAGATACATACCTTATTTGCTTCGATCCGTCGAGATTTGCAAGGTTTTGGGTGTGAGCCGTACATATGGGTGTCTAGAGAGAGAGAGGATGTCGGGGTGGAGACAGGGAAGGAGAGAGAGGGTTACGGGTTAGAAAGAGAGAGGGAGCTTTAGTCCAAAATCAATCCCCACCCTCCATTTAGAAATCCCTAACCAACAAACAAAATTATCCTTTCAATATTACTATTATACAATTCTCCCAATTGATTAATATATGAACCAAATTAATGTCACATATACACGTACCTTAGTACCCGTCAAGGGTAAAATAGTCATTTCACGTTCCTGTCAAAGGTACTTCCGGGACAGGCTGTGACACTATATATTTGTATTATATTTAGAATAAAAGTAGAATCCACTAATGCATATGAGTTCATCTTTATTAAAGAAATAATATAAATGATTATACAAATACACAATAAAAATAACATTTTTGTTCTTTATTTAAAAAAAAAATATTAAATACGTGTTGTAAATTATAATTTTCTTTTCCTAGCAAACAGTAACAAAACAAATTTAAGCCAATTTGTGATTAATTAAGGAGACTTTTCACCGCTGAATGTAGCTAGGTCAAATGAGCATGTGCACAAAATAGTGAAACCATTGAATTGTTTTGTCTAACTAATTGATTAACTCAGGTTTAATTGCTTCGTTATTCACATAATTCTACTGTCCCCTAATTCATGCATCCCCAGATTCATAGTCTTAGACACAGTTTGGGATTGCTGTGTTTTTTTAATATATTGCTTTTGTTGTGTTTTAAGGATAATCAATTGCAAAATAATGTAGTTGAGCGTTTGATGAACTATATTTTATAAAAGATGTTCTGAGATAAAAAACAATGTCTAAAAAGATAAATAATGTCATCGTTTAAAATTAATAAGCTTATTATATGAATTAAAAGTATTCTAAAGGCTCAACTCTACTTTTTATTAAAGTAACTTTTAAAAGCAACATAGCTTTAAAGTTAAATAGTTTTTGGTGAATAAAGCAATATCAAACTGGGCCTTATCTAGTGCAACTTATTAGCAACATTGTCAAATGTTTGAATATTATGGTTGTTTAGGGATATGCTTTAACCGAGACCGGAGGAGGGGGTACGAGAATGAATGACTCTGAGGAATGTAGCCGTCGTGCTTCTGTGGGCCGCCTAGCCGAAAATATGGAAGCCAAGATTGTTGACCCTGAAACCGGAGAGGCTTTGCCTCCTGCAAGAGGGGTGAGCTATGGCTGCGAGGTCCAACAATCATGAAAGGTAACGAGACACTTCCTCTGTCTCGAGTGTTGTATGTTGCAAAATAAAAATACCTTAATGTGGTTTTTAAGGACGACGAACTCCATTACCTTGAGTTAGTTTGAGTGAGACAATCCACTAACCATAACATCAAAGTAGAATTCAGGAATAAACAAGAATGTAGGTTCCAATCATACATTTTAAAACTATTACTATGCGCAGAACCGTCTCTGACATTTTAGAAGCACCGTACGAATTTAATAAAAAGGCTCTCCTTATTTAAAAAAAAAAAAATTGGTGGACAATATATTCATAAAGAGTTCAACAATTAGTATTCAAACTTAATTGAAATACACATTCACTCTTACTAACTGAATAATTTCCCAGTTGCCATAAAATCATAATTTAGGGTTCATCCGTGAAAAAATGAAGCACGACTCAAAGAGGGATAAGGAAATACGCTTGTGTTTGTGGAAGAAAGTAATAGATAATTTAGTTTTTTATTGTTATAGAAAAGTGCAAGAAAGTAATACACGGGTTTTTTTATTGATAAGGGAAAGAGAAAATTTAACATACTAAGTCTAAGCTCCACTTATTTAATTGTAATACAGAAAATCTTATGATGTTGATTTTTCTATTCAGCTAAAAACTTTTTATTACAAAATTTATACTCATATGTAATATATAGGAGCATCAAAATTTTGGGGGCCCCTCAGAAATTCGAGACCTGTGCCATTGCACCTCTTGCACACCCCCAACACCCTCTCTGACTATGCGTGCAGGTTATGTTGGAGATGACAAGGCAACTGCTGAGACCTTGGATGAAGACGGGTGGTTGAAGAGCGGTGATCTTTGTTACTTCGATGACGAGGGTTTCCTCTACATTGTTGACAGGTTAAAGGAATTGATAAAGTACAAGGCATATCAGGTGATTGAATGTTTCAGACCCTTTGAGACACTCATAACAAAGATGGTTGTAAATGTCATTTGATCAGTCCCTTTAAATAATCTGTTATTTCTGGTGTCACTACTTCTGGAACAAATTACAGGTACCCCCAGCTGAGTTGGAACATATACTTCAGTCCCATCCCGACGTTGTGGATGCTGCTGTGATTCCGTATGTACCTAGTACTATGACTTTCCATTTTTGTCGAGAAAACTAGTTTGTTTTGATGCTTTATGGCAGTAAGTATAGCAGTTTGTGACCGCAATCTCTCTTATTTGCTACTTTTGAAATGTAATTTCTTACAAGTTTATCTTTGTCTCTAGACAAGAAATTAAAAACAAAAAGGTGAAGAATTTTTTCGATTTAACGGATTGTTTGCTGATAAGATTGTCTGTGAAATCTGGTATTTTGCCGCTCAACCCCCATCCCAAAAGGGGAAAAAGTTGTTTGGAATTTCTTGCATAGCTAGTAAAAACATGATCGTTACTGAAATAATTCACTGCTTTTTTTCTTCCTCAAGGTTGACAAGTCCTTTATTTCTGTGGAATTGTGCTTGTAAAACAGCTATCCGGATGAAGACGCAGGGCAGATTCCCATGGCCTATGTGGTTAGAAAGCCCGGAAGCAATATCACTGAGGGTCAAGTTATGGATTTCGTTGCAAAACAAGTATGATTCTGAATATACTTGTGAAAATCTTTCATTGAATGTGCATACTAGTTGTCTTCTTCACATCCTGCTAAGTAAAATTGCTCACGGGTCCTTTATATTCTCATATCTTAATTAGCGGCACAGAAATAAGCGTTGATGTTCGATGTGTATTACAATATTTCTTGTGTCATGGATACGTATCTTCACATAGCAACTTATTTACGTAAAAAGAGAACGAAACACGTTAGAAGTATTAGTGTCTACCTGAAGATCTGAGTAGCAACTTTGTGTTTTATAGGCCTTTATATTGGAATTGGTTTATTTCTAATTGCAGGTTGCTCCGTACAAGAAGATACGACGTGTAGCATTTATCAACTCCATTCCAAAATCTCCATCAGGAAAGATCTTGAGGAGGGAGCTAGTAACTCACGCTTTATCCACTGGTTCATCAAAATTATGATTCATTCGTTCGAATCAAAGGAAGAAGAAAGCTTTCTCTGCGTTGCATTCGATTTGGCGTTTCCCATGTCAACTCGTTCACGCTCTTTATCATGTACGCAATCTTGGAGGCCGGGCCGGCCGGTTGTAAGGATCGGATCGGATCGGATCAACGTTTACTGTCTACTTAAGACGCCAAAACAATTTAACAGTAGAAAATGCATCTTTCATGATCGATATTTGCCCTACAAATACACATTTTCCTTTTTTCTAACTCGACAACTCCAAAAATTCTCCCATATAAAAAAAATAATGGCCATAAGTTTCAACATCTACCCAAAAGACATTACAATTTTGTTTCTGGTGATTGCTGCAACAATATCACCTGCAGTTACAACTATAACATCCCTTTCTCCATCGGCCTCAATTACTTCCTCCACCGTGTTTCCGCGGAGTTGCAGCATCGGATTTTCAGAATATTGTGGAACAGAAATAGATGGTAACATGCTCTTTGGCGACCATGCAGACCTCGAACCAGTTTGTTGCCTTGAGCTTATTACTGCGGGCGTAAAATGCCACAGAGCATTGGTGAAAACAAAAGAAAGGCTTTCAAGTTGAGTAGCGAACAATGGGATGCTTGTCTACCTTATGGTGATTTGCTTGGCTGGTGATTCCTAGTTCTATCTCTACAAAATAATAATTCCATAACGGACTTTAGAGTTATTAAGGAGGATTTTTCATGAGTTGTTACACATAGAAGGATGTATGAATTCCGTACATGTTTATCGCGAGATGAATTTTGTAGCTACTGGCTAACTTGAGTTTGGTACATTATATTATCGATCAATCTCACGCCTTCTGTTGATGCCTCCTAGTGGTGAATGTAGCTCGAACCTCTAAGTATAGTTTCTTTTTATTGGGCGTTTAGCTCCGTTGTTAATCAAAAGAAATTAATCAAAACAATTCTATACCTACGTGGGGCCCGATGTATTTTGATTTGAATCCATGTACGTGACTAATTGGATATAAATTTTTTATATAAAGAGCAATATTCCGTTTTTCATTCAAGTGCAATAGTCCTTTTTTTTTATTTGCCGAAGCCTAAGTAGCTCGAAGGGTGAACCGTTTCAATCGTTGATTTTATTCGCAAACGGAGAATATGGACATCCCCACATGATCATTTTAGAAGGATACAAGGAACCTTTCATGGATTTCATATAGAAAGGAAAACAACAAGACTTAGAAACAAATCATATTAATTTCTAGATCCGACTCAATCTGTTGAGAAAAATGATTTGATCATTTGATCAGAATCTGTTTTTTGACTGATTAATAATACACAAATCCATTAAAAAAATAAACAAAGGATTGTTTGATTAAATTCAAATACTCTGTCATGAGAAACTTTTTCAGTGTGTCGAGAATACAGTTTAGTATGCTAAGTGTTCGTGGTTAGATTTTTTTTTTTTATTATTTTTTTATGAGTATCTAACCACTTGTATTAGACACTTGATATACTCGCCATGTTTTCGACACACTGAAAAATCTCTCCCAAGTCACAACCTTTTACAGTTATTGTTGTATAGAAGGAAAAGAAGGTAAGGTGATTTTGATAAGAATATAAGGAAAAGAAAGTGAGAATATATGAAATCCATGAAGAAAAACAGGCAGCAAAGCCAACAATGCTGCATCATAGCAGCAACAAGAAACATTAAGTATTCATAGGTAAATTCCATTTCTGTAAAGTAGACTCATTAGCAATAGAATAGGCGATTTTAAAGAACTCAACTGAAGTTTAATAATGGACTTAATTGAGTTGGGAACCACAACAGCGGGTTAACATGAGTTTTTGAATTTATGATTGTTCCGCTCCTTCTAAACATAATATACGATAGCAGCAAGACATAATTTCAGCACTATTGACGACAGAGATTTTTCCTTCCAACGGTTACCAGCCCACATGACAAAAAGAGGCCAAGGGAGCCTTAGCCAACGGACACCATATACTATCCATTCCAAAATTTTAAAATACGCTAGGCGCTAGTCAAACGTCGGGTTAGAGTCTAGACGGGGTCTAAGCGGAGTTAAGTAAAATTATTATATTATTGTATAAATTTATTAAATTTTATAATATATAAATAAGGGGCTTTTTGATCTAGGTCCAAAAACATAGGTAGTTTTTGAACTAAGTCCAGTTATCCAATTACATATTTTTATATCAATTTTGCCCTTTTAGATAAAAATATTTAAATTCTTTAATTTTTGTATCATTTATTCAGTTTTTAATTTTGAATATTTAAATACTCAAACTAAAATATTATCTAGTAACCACCTAATGATGTTTACCTACAAAACCGATATAATTTAGTAACTGCCTATTGTATAGGAAGAAAAATACTTTATACCAACAAAATAGATGCAATCTACTTGCAAAACAAAAATAAACTACCTATTGTATAGGAAGAAAAATGCTTTATACCTACAAAACAGATATAATCTACCAACAAAATAAAAATAAACTACCTATTGTATAGGAAGAAAAATGTTGAACCTCCATGGCAGAACATTAGAATAGAAATATGATATAATATACCTCCATTAAAGGAACAAATACTAAACAAAAAAAAGGAACAAATACTAAGTTTCAGTTTACCTTACACACAAAAATATAATAGAGCAAATATAAATGCATGATATTGTATTATTGCTTGCAATTGATAATGTATTGCCGAACGAATATGTAAAAAAATTGTGAAAGCTATGTAAAAACTGAAATTGTCATGAAGGATTTTGGAGGGAGGAACACAAAATATCACCCATGAAAGATGAGAGAATAAATATATATGTGTATATGATGTGAGAGTTTGAGGTGATGTGGTCTAAAAAGAAAAAAGAATTCTAAAACACGGGACTACATGAAAAGTGATGCAAGGGCTACAGTGTTCGTATGCTATGCAAATGTTTCCTTTCCTTCTTAAAATATACTAATCTTTTTGCACGCGCTTATGCACATGCGAAGACCTTTTTTTAATTACAGCGCACTACATATGATATACATAATTTTGCTTTATTTTTCACTTTGCAATTGTCAAGAAGTGCGAATTTTTTCCTTTTTCAAATTAAGGGTACATATTATTATCTACAACAAAAATAATGTAAGAACTTTTCGATATGTTCATTTAGAAGATTTAAAAGTGCTTGAAACTTTGCGTAAGGTAAAAAAATTGGTGCATAAAAATCATTTTCCAAAAAAAAAAATACAATAAATAATAAAATTAAATGTTTGTACAAACTAACATACAATATTTAAATTTTTCATTTTGTGAAACATGTACAATTACGTTAATAAGACATTTCGTATATCACTAAATCTCATGGACTGCTAATATAGGCCACATGCTTGAGTTTAGTTGTAAGGTATTTAGCAACATTACTGAGAATTGTTCTATAGTGGTGCTCCAAAATTGCATTCTTAATTAACGACTACCTGCAAATGCAAAGAAGTTATCAATATGTACAACTGTAAATGGAAGTAGGACAACTAACATGATACGATTAATTCAAAGTGATAAACTGTAAGCTTCAATGGAAACCAAATGGTAGAAGAAAATACAATTGAACACTTCTTTACGATGGATATGTAGGGATTTCTTCTAAAGAGGTTTTACAAACAAACAACCAAATAATTAAACTGTGCAACTTTGATAAATTGATAACCTATTGAGTAAACCTATGAAGGCAAGAAAATGGATATTGATTTTAGTAATAAAATATAGCAAATCAAGATGACATTTAGAAGTTAGGATAAGTGGAAAAGTCATGGAAGAAGAGTGGTACTGACAAAGCAGATACTATAGCTTTGCACATGGGCTTAATTGCTTAAAGATTAAAGAATTTATATTGGTTTAGGATTTAATATATTTGATCAAAATTAAATTACATAAAAATTAAATAAATATACAAACACATACATACAGTAATAAAATATGATTTTGATGGGGTAATTAGTTAAGTGGCAAAAAAATTGAACGAAGAAATACAAATAAAATTGATGGAGTAATTAGTTACTATCTTCAAAACGGGGCAGCTATTGCAAACCGGTCGTCTTTAAATACCGGTATGTGGATTGTAGATCTGGAGCAGCACGATCAATTTTTTTTTGTTTCAGGGACTTTTGTGTCCAGTTATTTTTGGTGAAGCTTTGAGAATGAAGTGGGGGATCATCTTGAAAAAGGAGTGCCATTAAAAAATTGTAGGACTAGTCATCTTCTTCCTCGTGCGCGAGCAGCTTTGCAATTTTTTTTTTTCTTTAGATTCTTGCGTCTTCACAGACGCCCGCTAGCCCCTGACTAGCCCTACCTAGCTCTTCCTAGCGCTGCCTAATCCCACCCAGGCATCCGTTTAATATGATTTTCGATTTTGTGACTGATTAGGAGGAAATCCCAACGGTCGGTTACCGTTCAGCGGAAACAATGAAACGCTCACATTTTAGGTTTTTTCCTGACTTTTATTCGGTTTTTGTACTCCGATTTTGTGATCGATAGAAGGAAATTGCGGCGGTCATTTTCGCATGCTATGAAAATGTTTGCTTTCCTTCTTACAAGATATGCATTGTATCTAAAATTTAGTTTTCTCAAAATAAATTAAAGGAAACCAATCATAATTTAATATTTTAGAACCCAAATATGCGTTTGACATATTTAAAAAACACTTGAGACATATATTTGATAGTCATGTTTGGAATTGACCTTAGAATGACTGAAATCGGTTTTGGTGAAAGTGTTTTGGGTTACAAAAATACTACAAAAGTGTTTTGGGTTACAAAAATACTACAAGTGCGTTTTGGGTTACAAAAACACTACAAGTACATTTTGGAAGAAGCTCGTTAATGTGCTTTTTGTAGGATTCACTTGCGTTTTTATTAATGATTAATTCCAAGTATAATTTCTTCGAAGCGTTTTCAATCATTTAAAAACCACATCCGAACACATATTTGTACATATCAAATGCTCTATGTTAATTCACATCTATGTTGGTCCTAGTAATGTATTTAATGTAGAACCCTAAATTATTTGCAAAAGAGATATATTATGCCTATGTATTTGCCTTTCTTTGCATGAACATATCTTTGGGGTCATGACACACCCCAACCCGGAATGTCCACTAGGACTCCGAATCGAGCTGTGTTGGCCGACACCTAGAAGTAAAGTACCTAAAGACAAGAGTACGCTGTGAGCAGGGATGAACCCATTTCACATGCGACGTCAGAGCATAAGTAAAGTACAGTAGTGTGGGTAAGGATCATACCATCAAAGGTAGCCACATATACTGAGATTCGCCACGAATCCTCATCGATACGAACTTTCAACGGCTAAAACCTGGAGGGGCGCAAAACAAGGGTGAGTGGGCTTGAAAATAAAGTTTTTAATAAAAATCTTTTGAAAATGTTATAACCCCTCACCGTAAAACCCGTATAATTTCCCAGAAAATAATAATACATACGTATATAGAAATCATGCTCGAGAGTAGTGAAAACCAAGTATATGCCACGTCAAGTATCTCAGCAATGAAATAAGTAAGTCAGGTGAAATAAATCAATGTAAAATGACATGTCAACTAGAGTCACCTAATGTGACCTGTACGGCTGAACCTATTAGCTCATTAACCAATTCCTGCACATGAGTCGGAACCACCTATTGTGGTATGTACGACAGGGCTGGGTGTAAATAAGTACACTCAAGTGCTACGATCACATGAAGCATGTGCAAATAATCGTGGGTCATCTACGAGTCGGAACCACCTAATGTGGTATGTACGACAGGACTGTGCACCAAACTTGGATCCAAGGTAAGCGTGTGGTGCTGGAGGTGAACATCACGTAAAGGACTGTGCCTTGGCCACGGACGGGAGCACTAACACCGGGGTGCAGGATAATGAGCTCTAAACGCATCTACGTATAACCATAACCAATGCAACCACTAACATCATACAGTACTCACCTGAAACTTACATGGCCTTCGCAGCGTCATACAATAGTATGCATATACATACCAATGCATATAATAACATGAAATGCAAGCATGACATGGCATTTAAAATAATACGCTCGTTTAAAACAGTTTCTGGGAAAATGTAAAGCATATATACATATATATAGAAAACCAAAAACCCACTCACCTAGAGTCCGCGCTACAACTCCCTAGTACAAACATCAAGGCGTCACGAACGATTGGCGCCTAAAACAATTATCAAATCACGCCTTAGAATTCTTATCAATAGAACATGTAACTTACATATCCTATTCGGGAAGATTTGTACTTTGAATTCCTGATCCGTAAGTCTCTAATATCCTCAAATATTACATATTATAACGTATCAAAGTTTGGTGACGATCAAACGGTTGAATCGTTGATTGTTATAATAATTAAGTAGCGGACCTTAATGGAACTACGTTTAAATGATGGAAATTCATCAATTGGACTTCACCAATGGAATCAAGGTATTCAAATTTAACCTAGGAAGGTCTGGGGACGTCTCGGCCCACACGCCGCCTCGACTTGTCGAAAAATTCAACTATTTCTAAAAATTACCAAATTTTACAATTATGAAGATCTCAATGAGAGGAACAACTTTCATAGCTATGACCAAGGCCAATTCGGCCAGGAAACACCTCAAATTCCCCTCGATCAGTCGAAAACCCCATAAAGGTGAGCTTTGAATCAACCTTTATACGCTCTCCCACGCCTCCATCATTGTGTAGGCTTTGTTCTTGACGTCCAGAGAAGTGTTTTGGTGGTGGTGATTGAAGATAATCGTTTCAAAAATGGGTGGATTGCTACCGGGTGTCCTCGAAGCCAACAACTTCGGTTCGTCGTGAAACAAAGCTCAAAACATCTCAGATTTGATGGAGAAACAAAGATGGAAGATCTCTGGGTTGATTTATAGTGGTGGAGGGCTACAAAACACCTCAAAACCCGACGAAATCTTGTCGAAAAATGGCGCCAGGAACCGAGTCACGGTTTCAAAACAGGTCAGGGGTCTGATCAACTATCCCCTCAACTCTCTCATTTCCCATTGGTTCTCTCATTTTCTCCCTTTCCTAATTGGTCTGATTCCTCCTTCCATTCTCTCTTTTATCCTTCATCTCCATCGCCAATCTTTCCTTTCCTTTAATCTCACCCACACACGTGGCTTTCCAGATTTGGCTCCAAAAATCTGGAGCTTTCTTGAACTTTATTAGTTTACTAAAATGCCCCCAACTTAAAATGTCTACAATAACCTTGTTTCTCTTGCAAGTATTTTAGGTGTTTTTAACCTTTTTACGCAGGTGGTAAAAATCCTATCACCTCCTATGCGCAGGGTGCTAGCTATCCTCAAGGGAGGATTATGTTGTTTGTTATATTAAAATTGATCAAACACTTAAAGCTGTCATACTTTCAACGAACTTCGAACCCTCTTTTACGGTGCATATGTTGATGGAGAATCGAATTTAAGACCTCAAGGGTGCAAAGAACTACATGCTCGATCATAACCACTTAAACTACAAGCCTATTTTCCTTCATCAGACATTTATTAGCAAAGATCCACATTGATTGCCAGTGTCGTTGAAGAACCAAGTTCCCAGAAGGCAGAAAAACAAGCGAAGGTACGGAGGGATGACCATGAGCAGGGCAGCATGAGCTCTCCAAGGTTGGTTTTTCGTACAGTGGCACAAGCTGAACCAGCCAATATGTAAGTAAAACAATTAGATTGGTAAAAATAAAATGATGTGATTGGATTAATTAATGAGAAGTATGAAGCGCGGCCCATACGAGTGGGAGCAAAAAGATGAGCCTCATGTGCCTGGAAATTGGATGCATTTTTTGAAACAGACTTCTGAATCAAAAATGGAAGCTACAGTTAATGATTGCTAAAGCCCTAAGTTAATTATTTGATTAAATTGCTTATCCAGTGTCACCATAACAATAATAATCTAAAGTGTAAACGCAAATTCTGAAGGTTGATGGGGAGTGGGATCTTATTATTTTAAAGGGTTTACATTCTTGGTGCAGTATGAAAATAAATTATATATAAAAATAAAAATCAATATATTATGAGAAAAGGGGATTATATTATGCTAATTTCCAGATGCAGGTACATTCTAGGGTTCTAGAATATAGTAGCCAGCTAATTAGAAATAAATTATGGATCAAGCCAGCTAGTTAATTAACTACCTAGCTGGGTTAATTGGAATACTAATGCAAAGCTCTCTAAGAAAGGTCAAGAAGTTGTATAAATTAATTAAATTGTGCGCGTGGTAGGAAAATTATCAGACGTCGGTTTAATCATTGGATGCTATTATTCCTGGATTTATATGATTTGAGGAGGGCTGTATATTATGCATTCTCTCTAAAGTTGAATAACATAAAAGAAAAGAGATAACAGACGAATCTTTATTGAATTAAATTGTGAGAAATTGGTGAGTTCTTATTTGTTTAATTCATCACCATATCGTTTTGACTACTAACCCTAAGCTGGCTTTTGACTATGAGAAAGAATACAAGAGAGGAAATAAGTAGGTCTGCCAAACTTGGAAGGCACAAGGTTGACCACGCCAAATCAACTTTGTCATGCACTGAAAATCTGAGAGTACCACCATGTTAATTAGGAAGATAATTTAGATTATGTTTTGCGAGAAACTTTTTGGTGTGACGGTAATAGTGGCCAATGTTATGAGTTTCGCTAAGTAGTATTGTTTTTCTGTTCTTATGATCCCTTCTTGAATTTTGTAGGAGTCATTTCATAAACATTTCATTTTTAGTTATTAATTTTTTGTTTTCAATTTTCACTTTTTTGAAAAAATGAAATCTTGCTATGTGACTACTTTCAGTTTTCATAAAAAATGAAAGTTGAAAACTCAATGCCAAATTTTAAAAACTCTAGAAAGTAGTTTGAATTTTCATTTTTTTTTAAACTGAAAGTAGTTATTAAACAAGATTTCAGTTTTCAGATTTCAAAAATGTGAAAACTAAAACTAAAACTAAAAACGAAATGGTATCAAACGGCCCCTTAATTACTCGTATAAGAACTCAGGGTAACTACAAGTCTGTTTGTTACTCTTCTTAGATCTAAAGTTTTGTTTAAAAAAAGAAGATGAATATAACTAATTTTGTAATCTCTTTAGAATAAAAAACAAAAAGTGGATCAAAGAAGGTTACCAAACAACTCCTAACACACACACACACATAACACCAAACAAATATAACACTCGAGGTAAGAGAGATGGCTCGACCAGGGCTGTCTCTGAGATTTAGAAGGCCCTGTGCGAAATTTGTAAAAGGGGCCCCCTCCTTAAGATAGTTTTAAGTTTTTTAAGAAAAAGTATGGCAATGTATTGATACTAGAAAACATTCACTTAAATCAAAACAAAGCTACTTAGTACTACAGTCTAGTGGTATTCATCTTCACTTGTAAGTGAAAGGTCTTAGGTTCAATTCTCCCTAAAGGCGAATTTGAACCACATTATTGTTAACCCATTGTGAGACTTAGCCTACTCCTCCACCCCCTTAGCATAGATAATATAGTTTGTTCAAAAAAAAAAAAAAAAACAAACAAACTTCAGTACTTACTGATTGCATATTTACAAATGTCCTTAATGATAAGTAAAAAGAGTTACAAACATAACCTTCACTAAATAATCAAAAGCTGTTTTATCTTAAACAACCAAACATGAAAAAAAAACTTCAAAACTCTAATTTTAAAGTTTCACTTGAATATATAACGTTGTTATATAATAAGATTAAGAAAATGTTGTTTTTAGGGTGTTTTTATTGACACTCAAAATATCTCATTATACTCCAAGTTTTTATATTTAGAAAGAAAAAAAAATCTTATAAGGAGTGCACAACGCGGTTTTAAAGTGCTAACAAAAGCAATTTTTTAAAGGGAGTTTTAACGAAAAGGGCCTAACACTATTCATTCTTAACCAAAATGACATTTTGTGTATGAAAAGTCCATAATGGGCCAAGCTCTTTTCTTTATTTACTCTTATGCCATTATGTCATTATTGGAGCGGGGTCTACAATGATGTTGACATTTTTTTCTGGAAATACATTAATTTACATGATGTTATTCAACTTATGCTAATTTACTGCCAGCTCTTCATGCTTTCATCACGTTGTCGATGTTATGCAACTTTTCTTTTGTCAAATTATTCCATTACTGTTCATCGCCTTCGATTAGTTCTGCATCTCTCTCTCTCTATCTTCTTCTACTTTGTAGTACATTTCTGCTGTTTCTTCTTTGAAATTTTGAGGCTTCCAGTATGACTGATGACGGGCTTTTAACTTGCTGTAAATATACATTTCTTCCTCTTCTACTACTAATATCATATCATACCTAAAATCTTCAAACTCATATAAGGCAAACATTTGGATCCCTCTAAATTTTAAAATATCTTTGTATGAAGGAGTCCACCTATGTGGGGAGATAGATGATAGTCTAAATTACTCTTCATTAATTATGGCTATATGCCTAACTTTCTCCTTATGCATATGTGAATACCAATATGGAGGACTACTAATAAAACTTATGCAAATCTCCTTCCACTTTTCTAGATAATCTTTTGCTACTTTTATAAGCTTTTTAGGAAATAATTCTAGTTGGGAAATATGGTTAATAAAGATTTTCTCAAGATAGCCAAACTCTAATAGTAAGGTCGGGGTAACTTCTACTACATTATGCTTTTTCTGATGCTCATAACTAAAATGCCATAGTCTAAAATCTTTCATATGAATCCTGGCTACAGCTATGCTAACCTCCGGTTTACAAATACAACTTTATGTACTATCACAAAGACATGGTGGATACATCTTTGTTATAATATCCATCACCGGGTTTGGATCAAAGATTGACTGATACAAAGCACATTGTAATTGTAATTGTAACTCTTTCATGGACTATGATGCTCTACTCAGGATCTCATTTTGTATATCTGGTGGCATTATCCTTAATTTTGCTTTTGAAATTTCTTCTAATAAAATATCATTTAATATTAAATCTAAAGATAAGTTCCTAAGATAACTTTCATATCTTTCTTGTTTTTCTTTGTCACTCAAATGCTGATGCTGCTCGTTATTTTGATGCTGCTTCACTTCAACGTCTTCTTCTAAGAGGTCAATCTTAATTTCTTCTATGGGCTCATTAGCCTCTTGTTCTATGGGTTAAATTGAAAATTTTGTGGAAAATGGTGCAAAAACGAGCGAGAAAAAGGCAGTTGCAGGTCTGCCCATAATCCGACGCCGGCGACACTGTTCCGGCGTCTGGAGGTTGAAGGTGATGCGCGTGAGGGTGCATGAGCCACAGAAAAATTATTTTAAAAATATCACGATGTTCGTGATGTTAATATCTCATTCATTATAACTCCAAATCACGAACCGTTTGAGACCACGTGTTCGTAGCGACAAGTACTACGAGGTTACGCTAAGAAAATGAATCTTACGTAACTTGACAAGGCATTCAACAAAAGTCAACGCATTTGCCTTAAAGGGTATTTTCGTAAATTCACTTTTTAAAATTATAAAAATCATAATAATTGGGGACGGGTCGTTACAGGTCAGCACCAAAATTCAATGGGAAGAAAACCATCTCGTTGGGGTCACAGTCACCCATTGACCCCACCTTTCCTCTGCTAGTGCCTAAGACCCATCGTGCGATTCACCAGTAGCAAAAATAGTGTCAATTCGTCTGTCCACTCATCTTCCATCTTACAGTCACAGAAAAACATTTATTTAAGCTTCTGAAAAGCACTAAGCTACGAGCACTACTTGCTAAATAAAAGAAAACTACGTCGTATTTTTGAATTTGTTCCTGAACTTATATATAGTAGCTAATTTTTTTTTTTAATTTGAGTTTGTTTTGCTTAAGACGGTCCTTACTCAAATTTTTTTTCTGAATTTTATTCAAATTTTTGTTTGATGTTAAATTTTGAAATTTCATCTAATTTTTTTGTCTATCTTAATCTCTCATAAGCTAATTCGAATAAATACGAAATCAACTAGTAGAAGAAAAGAAAGAAAAAGCAATTTGCTGTTCATATTAGAAATAAAATTACTTTATTAACCTCAAATGTTCGCTATGTGACCAAAATAGATATAAAAAAAATTGACCAAAAATTCTAAACTTAAATCAATGAAAAAATTGTATGATTATGAAGTTTATAGGTATAATCAAAATTTTAATTCAGAAGAAAAGGTAATAGTTTTTCATAAATTTAAAAAAAATATATTTTACTTTTCATTCACTTTTGTAATTTTTATTTTTTAACTTTTTTCAATTTATCAATTGACAATTGAAAAGAACGTGAAAAGTGAAAAAAGTGTGCCTGAAATAAACCGACACTCAGAACAACCATATTCAACACCCGTAAAGGCAATACAAAAACAGAAAAAACACCCGTAAAGAAAACTGACTTTTTATATAACAGGACAGCTCAGAATATATTTGAAATATAAATAAATAACTCAAATAAATCTCACTAAAGCACTTTCAAGTGAAACCTTCAACAATGGCGGAGGAATCAGCAGCAAATCTCAGACGTTGGATCGACCCGAAGAGCGGCTACTGCCCACGTACCAAGACCTTCCACTCTCTCCGGCCTCCGGTCCCACTCCCGCCGCTCTCGCAACCCCTCTCCCTCACCCAATTCACCCTCTCCCTCCTCCGTTCCTCCACGGCCAAGCCCACAACGTCCGTCCTCATCGACGCCGCCTCCGGCCGCCACGTCTCGTACCAAACCTTCCTCAGCCAAATCCACTCCCTCACTCTCTCCCTCCAATCCCCCGCGCTGTCAAAAGGCCACGTGGCCTTCATTCTCTCCCCTCCTTCGCTCCACGTCCCCGTCCTCTATTTCTCCCTCCTCGCCTTAGGCGTCGTCGTTTGTCCCGCCAATCCAATCGGGTCCGAGACCGAGATCGCCCACCAGGTCCGGCTAACCCGACCCGCCATCGCCTTCGCCACGTCAGCAACCGCCAACAAGCTGCCCAAAGGGGATGATAAAATCCGCACCGTAATCCTCGACTCGCCCGAATTCCTCTCCATGCTCGACCGGGACGGGTCGTCCGTAACCCGATCTGAGAGCTCAATTGAAGTCAACCAAACCGACCCGGCTGCGATTCTTTTCTCCTCCGGCACCACCGGCCGTGTCAAAGGCGTTATGTTGACTCACCGCAATTTCATCGCCCTGTTGGCAGGGCTCCACGCCCTTCGGCGCGAACCCGACGGGCAACCCGTATCGCTGTTCACGCTGCCTCTGTTCCACGTGTTCGGGTTCTTCATGGTGGTTCGGGCGGTAGCGTTGGGCGAGACCTTGGTTTTGATGGAGAGGTTCCAGTTCGAAGCGATGCTGAGGGCCGTGGAGAGGCACAAAGTGTCGTACATGCCGGTGTCGCCCCCGTTGATCGTGGCTCTGTCGAAGTCGGAGTTGGCTCAGAAGTACGATCTCAGCTCGCTTCGGCTTCTCGGCTGTGGCGGCGCGCCGCTGGGCAAGGAGGCTGCGGACAGATTTGGTGAGAGATTTCCCAATGTGGAAGTTATACAGGTCAGAAATTTATTTTATCCTTTAACGGTCTGGAATTTTTGTCATCGATATTTTTTGTTTAAAGTTTTTTTAAGTTAAAAAAAATGTTCTTAAGTTTTTAATTTTTTTAAAATTATTAAATATGTGTTGTAAATTGTAATCTTCTTTTCCTAGCAAACAGCAACAAAAAAAAAATCTTGAGCAAAAAAAAAAATTTGAAAAAAAAGTAACAAAAAAGTTGGGCATTCATTGTTTGTCATTTGGTTGTATACTGGTCGGTATGAAATCGTAGTATCTTCGATACATGATCAATATGTAGTATCAATTTGTCGTGGTTGTTAATTGCTCATAAACTTATGCGTATAATTACGAAGGGAAATGCTAACGAGACTATCTCAAAAGTGAGACTCTATGCCACCTTATGTTTTTGACACAATTCCCGTGCCAACAGTATAAAACATTGTGTAAAAAAACATGAGGCGATGAAAAGTTCATGGAGTGTTCCATTTTGAAATAGTCTCCTTAACATTTCTCAATTACGAAATCGAAATGCATCTACTTATGTTTTTCTTCGTATAATAAGTGTAATACTATTAACTAGGTTTCAAGTTTCAACCTATTTGTTAATTAAGGTTGACATCATCTAACGTATTTGTTAATTATGGACCCATTTTTTGAGTTTAGGATTTAATTTTTAATAATATTATATTATTCAAGAAGATCGAGAACGCGGTAAAGGGTTCTAGAGTTTTGATTAGTTGAAGTTAGACCTTGAGACTTTTCTCAATTTGTGATTATTAAGGAGACTTTTCTCAATTTGTGATTAATTAAGGAGACTTTTCTCAATTTGTGATTAATTAAGGATACTTTTGACTACTGAAAGTAACATGGTCAAATGTTTGATTATTATGGTTGTTTAGGGATATGGTTTAACCGAGACCGGAGGAGGGGCTACGAGGATGATTGACCCTGAAGAATGTGCGCGTCATGCTTCTGTGGGCCGCCTGGCCGAAAATATGGAAGCCAAGATTGTTGACCCTGAAACCGGAGAGGCCTTGCCTCCTGGCAAGAGGGGTGAGCTATGGCTGCGAGGTCCAACAATCATGAAGGGTAACGAGACACTTCCTCCGTCTCAAGTGTTGCTTGTTGCAAAATTAGAATGTCTTAACATAATTTTTTGGTCTTTTTGCACTCGTTTCTTATAAGTTGGTTAATGTAAGCAAGTCAAGACGACGGACTCCATTACCTTTAGTTAGTGTGAGTGAGACAATGTAGGTTCGAATCTAACATTTTGAAAATTTTACTATGCGTGCAGGTTATGTTAGAGATGACAAGGCAACTGCTGAGACCTTGGATGAAGATGGGTGGTTGAAGACCGGTGATCTTTGTTACTTTGACGACGAGGGGTTCCTCTACATTGTTGACAGGTTAAAGGAATTGATAAAGTACAAGGCATATCAGGTGATTGAAAGTTTGTTTCGGACCCTTTGAGACACTCGTAGCAAAGATGGTTGTAAAAGTCCTTTGATCAGTCCCTTTAAATAATCTGTTATATCTGGTGTCTCTATCTGTGGAACAAATTGCAGGTACCCCCAGCTGAGTTGGAACATATACTTCAATCCCATCCCGACGTTGAGGATGCTGCTGTGATTCCGTATGTATCTAGTACTATGACATTTTTTTTGGAAAAAACCTACTTTGTTTTGATGCTCTATGGCATTAAAGTACAACAGTTTGCGACTGCGATATCTCTTATTTGCTACTTTTGAAATGTCTTTTCTTACAAGTTTAGCTTTGTCTCTTGACACGAAATTGGTGCATTGAAAAAAAGACAAAAAGGCAAAGAATTTTTTCTATTAACGGATGTTTTGCTGATAAGATTGTCTGTGAAATCTGGTATTTTTTGCCGCTCGATCCACCCCCATCCTGAAAGGAGAGAAAAAATGGATTGAAATTTCTTGCATAGCTAGTAAAAAGATAATCGTTACTGAAATAATTCACTGTTTTCTTGTAAATCAGATATCCGGATGAAGACGCGGGGCAGATTCCCATGGCATATGTGGTTAGAAAGCCCGGAAGCAATATCACTGAGGCTCTAGTTATGGATTTCGTTGCAAAACAAGTATGATTCTGAATATACTTGTGAAAATCTTTCATTGAATGTGCATACTAGTTGCCTTCTTCACATCCTGCAAAGTAAAATTGTTCATGCCTCCTTTATATGCTCATGCCTTGATCACGCTGCACAGAAATAAGCGTTGATGTTTGATGCGTTTTACAAATGTTTCATGTGTCATGAAGTATTTACGGAAAAAAAAAAGAACGAACCACGTTACAAATATTATAGGCCTTCACATTGTAAAATTTCTTGTTGCAGGTTGCTCCGTACAAGAAGATACGACGTGTAGCGTTTATCAACTCCATTCCAAAATCTCCAGCAGGAAAGATCTTGAGGAGGGAGCTTGTAACTCATGCTTTATCCACTGGTTCAACAAAATTATGATTCGTTCGTTCGAATCAAAGGAAGAAGAAAGCTTTCTCAGCGTTGCATTCGATTTGGCGTTTGCCAATACAACTAGTTCGCGCTCCTTATCATGTACACGATCTTGGAGGCCGGTGGCGGTGAGGATCGGATCGGGGTGCGGCCGTATAAGCTTGACTTGAAATATAACTTTCTATGCACATTCTGTTTTTTTTGTTTTTATGTTTTGTTTATGTTGCAGTCATATTTAGAATAGGAATATGATTGTGTAAATCCTAGTAGATATAGGAATGTATCTTAAATTTCTATTAGGAGTTGATTACCTATTAAGAGTTGTAATCCTAAAGGGGTAAGGTTTTTGCCTATCCTACTACTATAAATAAAAGCACAATGGGGTGATACAAACGTACCTCATAATTAAATCACTCTCTCTTCTCCTTCAATACCGCCGGCCCCTTCTCTCTAATCCCTTAGATTAGTTCAATCAAATACGCCTACAACACGTCATCAACACGCTATTGCCAGAAGCTGAGGAAATGATGGATAGTAGGAGGAGGCTATCTTCCACAAAATTCAAAGGCTCTTCTTTGTTTTCTGCCAATCAAGTACGCTTAAAATAAAGAAAGATATTTGAAACATCCATGAAGCATGAAAACATTCCCTATGATGCATGAACCCCTTTATGTTTATATTTTCCTTACGATATATATATACATATATATATATATATATGTATATATATTGTATATGTTCATATATTTGTCAATATATATATATATATATGTTTCATGCATTACGCAATTAAATTGCTATGTGGAATTTGTGAGCCAAATCATATAAATAAATTAGAAGCAATTTAGGGTTTTTCAAACCCTAGGGATTTCAAAAAAAAAAAGGAAAAGAAAATTGGGCATTGTGCAGTACCACCGTCGTGGCACCACAGTCAACAACACCATGCACCGTCGCTAGCCTGAAGCCCATCTGCATGGACCGCAGCAGCAGCCTTTGGGCATACTACTCCTGCACTCGACAACCAGGCTTCGGCCTGAGGTCAGTTTCGACAAGCCTGAAGCCCCGAGCCTACCTGCAGCTTGGCCTGACTTGACAGTAAGCCTTTGCGCTTGCTGGGCTTTGATTTTGCCCCAACCCGTAACCAAACAACCAACCCAGTAGGCTGGGTTTCTTCCCCCTAGCCCAAAGACCAAGCTCCAACTTCGGCTGGGCCTTCCGTGTGCTAACCCATATGCTGCTTCGGCTAGGCTTGTCCCCGTGCGCCCTTTTGGCCCAATATCAGCAGTCTTGACTGCTGGGCTGGCCCAGTTCCCTTGACCCGTAGGTTGCCTTTTGTAGCTACCCCAAGCCCAAATCTTTTTAGGCTATGCTTTTTCGACCCTATGCTATTATTTTGGCATTATTTTGCTCCCACGATCGACCATGCTTGGTCCTGATCTATTGAAATAATTAAAAGTGACCTGCAGTCCATTAATCTGATAATGAATCCAAAATTATTGACCTGATGATCACTTTGGGACATTAACAATTCAATAATTTATTTGTATACTTTGAACCGTTGACATACTTTCGTAGTAACAAAGCTCTCACACTTGAGTTCCCGAAGAAACTCAAATCCACTACACTTAAATCAGCATATTGCATTTTGTGTTTCTTGCAGGAATCTCTCCTTTATGAACTAATAGTTCATAAAACTAAATTCAACCTATAGTTTCATATTTAGTGTCTTTGAAACTCGAAGTTTCATTCAAAACTTACCACATGAAACTTGTAGTTTCATCAATAAATTAAACCAATACATGTCTATAGAACCTGAATGTTCTACGATATATGTCTATGGATCACCATATGACTAATCATGTTTTTTTTGTTCCCTCTATTTTAGGGACATGTCAAACTTGAACAAGCTCGATTTCACTTCTCTGAAAGTCTTTGGAAGAAACTACCTGAAGTGGGTTCAAGACATGAAACTCCATCTTATTACAAAAGGTATTAAAGCCACCATCGAGGCACCTACCGACGACAAACCTATCGACGAAGCTCAAAAAGCTCTACTGCAATGATCTTTATTCGAAGACATATCCATGATGCTCTGCAGACCGAGTACCTCGCTGAGGAGGACCCACTCACCATCTGGCTTGCTCTGGTCAATTGTTTCGATCACCAGAAAGACATATACTTACCTGAAGCAAGACACGACTGGCAGCATCTTCGCTTCCAAGACTTTAAGCTCGTGAATGAATACATCTCTGAAGTTTGTAGAATCCGATCATTGCTGAAGTTCTATAAAGTGGAACTAACCGACTCAGATATCCTGGAGAATACCTATTCGACATTCCATGCTACCAAATTGTCTTGCAACAACAATATAGGGCACAAAAATTCACCAAATTTTCATATTTGATCTTTGTACTACTTCTCGTTGTAAAACATAACCAGCTTTTGATGAAGAATTATCAAGCTAGACCAACTGGCTCGAACGCCGCGCCTGAAGCGCATGCGACCAATTCTACCAGCCACAAACGATGAAAGAGTCGTGGTGGCCATGGTAATGGGTAGCAAGTGTAACGCCCTAGCCTCGAAATATTTATTTTCGGGAAATAATTCCAATGATAGGCCCAATTCAATTCTCTTGTTTGATTTATTATTAGTACACTTTATTCTTTAATTAAAAAAAAATTCCTAACTACTCACATAAGTATCCACCAAACTTACTTAGCAAAACGTACGTTTATATTTTTATTTTAATGCCAATACCTTCATATTAACTCTATTTCCCAACAAGAGATCAAACTCAATTGTCCAATTACCATGATTACATAATTTTCCTGCTTAAATTTGTTAAACGTTCACACAATTTATAACTAGAATTTATATATACAAAACATAAGATTTCCTTTTATAATAAAATTCCAAACTCCTTACTTAGTTCAATTTCTCAATCAAAGCTTTGTCTCGTTTATTTAATCTCACTTATTGTATGGCTGCATCTAACGTAATGAGTGTGCCACGTGTGTGGCTGGGATGAAAACAATTGGAGAGATGGACGGTTGTGATGGAAAGGAAAGGATAGGAAAGGAGAAAAGGAAGAAGGAATCTTAGGGGGGGGGGAGGGTGACCAATAAGGAGAGAAAACTGGAAGGAGAAATGAGAGAAAAGGGAAACGGAGGATTGGGACCTGGGTCTTGGTGACCCGACCCGATCGGCGCCTATACATATTTCTGATGGGTTTTCATCCCTTTTTCCGGTGAATTACATCAAACAACCACTTGGAAACCCCTCCACGACCTTCCCTCTTCCTATTACATCCCAAAAATATAGGGATTTGGACTTTAAATCGGGAGAAACTGCATGGTAGGGTGCGACGGGTGTGTGTTCGAATCAACTAAATCTGAAGCAAACTACATCCATCTCCACCACCATTAGACTCCCCTTGAGGTCTGAAACAAATCCCAAACAATGGTAGGGGCGGCAGAGCACCAAAGGTGAGGTTTTGAGGCCACCCATTTATAGGGTTTCTGGCGGGTTCGAGGCAAATTGGAGCCTTTCCAGGTCAAATTGGACTTGTTCGTAGGTATAAAGTTTGCTCTACTCTTTGAGATCTTAATTTTTGAGAATTTTTAGAAATAGTTGAATTTTCCGGCGAGCCGGGGCTGCCACCCACGGCGGCGGGTGCGGTGGCGCACGGTCAGGGAGTCGACATTGTGTTTTTATGCGAATTTCGTTATTCTAATTATGCTTTTGAGACCTAACTGTTGTGGTTTGAATATTAATACGATTGTGGATATGTTGGATTAAATGAATATATTCGGATTTGGTTTGAATTTTGGAAATGTGAACTACGAATGGCTTAATCCCTGTTTAGGGTACGTAGGAAGTCTAACGAGACGTTAGATGCAACCATGGTCTAAAATATCCATAATATCCCGATATTTCCATCGAAATTTCTGGGTTTTTGGACTACCGATATTTTCGATATCATCTATATTTTAGATCTTGCTAAGTCACTCATGTATCTTACCATGCAATGTATAAAGTGTAAAATATTGTACTAATTCATTATATATAAATGATTATGGTGTGTTTAAACTTCTTTCATTAATTACTACATATTTTCTACACTCACAATGTTTACCAGCTCGCTATATAATCAACTTAAATCAGTTATATCTATCATGCAATGCATTTCCTTCCAATTTTTTGTGATAAACTAATAGATAATTGACTAAATAAACATCCTGCAAAGTTTTAATAAAAATTTCCAAGTTTTTCTTACAATTTCCGTGGTTTTTATTCAATTTTTATCGATATCGATAATATCCCGATATTTCCATCGAAATTTCCGTGTTTTTGAACTACCGATATTTCCGATATCATCGATATTTTATACCTTGGATGCAGCTATACAATAAGTGAGATTAAATAAACGAGACAAAGCTTTGATTGAGAAATTGAACTAAGTAAGGAGTTTGGAATTTTATTATAAAAGGAAATCTTATGTTTTGCATATATAAATTCTAGTTATAAATTGTGTGAATGTTTAATAAATTTAAGCAGGAAATTATGTAATTATGGTAATTGGACAATTGAGTTTGATCTCTTGTTGGGAAAAAGAGTGAATATGAAGGTATTGGTGTTAAAGTAAAAATATAAACGTACGTTTTGGTAAGTAAGTTTGGTGGATACTTATGTGAGTAGTTAGGAAATTTATTTTAACTAAAGAATAAAGTGTACTGATAATAAATCAAACAAGAGAATTGAATTGGGCCTATCATTGGAATTATTTCCCAAAAATAAATATTTCAAGGCTGGGTGTTACAGCAAGCCCAACCACGGGCCCAAGGTCAAAAGAATGTCGGCCCTAAAGGTGGAAATGTGACCCAGCAACGTCCACCTCTTGCCCCTAAGGCCTCGAACTTCAAGAACAAGGGCAAAGCTCCCATTTAGTTAGCTTCTACTGAAATGGACATGTGATACCGTTGTGGATCAAACGATCATTGATCACGTGTATGCCGAGCTAACCCTAAGGCTATTGCCAAGTATCATTCCCGTCGTGAGTCTAATTTTGCACATGTGGAACATCCAAAGATGCTACTACATCAATGGAGATATCGGATTTTCAGGAGGCGTCAGCTCCTATGGATGAATAAATTAGACATGTTTTTAGGGTGTTTACCCCTAGTAGCCGAACCCGCTAAGAATGGCCGACCCCTCTCCCCTATTTTTCTAGGTTTATGGTTTTAATTTGAATAATTTTTCTAAGTATTTGGAATAATTTGTTTGGTTTTGGTTTGTTTTGAATTATGGATTGTTATTTGATGGAAATAATTTCTCGAATTGCTTAATTGAATGAATGGACTTATATTTATACATGTGACCAATTCAATAAATTTATTTTTAGGAATGTCTAGTGGGGAAGTTAGTTGTCTGGCTGATAGTGCTACCACACACACCATGTTGCGTGAGCAACACTATTTTACTAACTTAATACCCAAGAAAGCACATTTGATAACTCTTTCAGGCCCATCCAACCTAATTAAAGGATATGGAAAGACACGTATCATGTTGTCCAATGGTACATTCTTAACCATTAAAGAGACACTTCATTCTCCATTTTCCGGAAGAACGTTGCTGAGTTTTAGAGATATTCTAGATAATCAATATCATATTGAAACCACTGAAGATAATGGTTCTGAATTTCTTTGTATCACTTCGTACGAATATGGCCAGAAGCGTATTCACGAGAAGTTGGAACGTCTCCCGAGTAGGTTGTACATCACAACCATTCACGACATAGAAGCCCACCATGTGGTCGGCCTTTTATGCCTGAGTTCCAGAACACTTTGTTGATTTGGCATGACTGTTTGGGACATCATGGACGTGACATGATGCGCCGTATCCTCAAATCATCACATGGGCATCGGTTACCTCCTTACGTTGGATTCCCGCCATGCAAAGCGTGTTTTTTAGGGAAGTTGAATACTCAACCCTCAATTACAAAGATCATTCACGACCCCCCCAAGTTTCTTCAGAGGATTCAAGGGGATATTTGTGGACCTATTCAACCAACCTGTGGCCCATTTAAATATTTTATGGTGTTGGTTGATGTATCGACACGATGGTCATATGTTTTCTTGTTATCCACACGCAACACTGCATTTGCTAAACTCCTAGCACAAATCATTAAGCTAAGGGCTCACCACCCTGATTATCCAATTAAGTCGATTCGATTGGATAACACTGGAGAGTTTACATCACAAACTTTTGACTATTATTACATGTCAGTAGAGATTGATGTGGAACATCCTATACCCCATGTTCACACCAAAAATGGCCTGGTAGAAGCTTTCATAAAGAGCCTTTAATTGATAGCTCAGACTTTGGTTATGAGAACTAAAATGCCGGTATCTGCCTAGGGCTATGCAATATTGCACGTAGCTATGCTGGTCCTCCTATGGCCAACCGCTACCCAACCACATTCACTGTTACAGTTGGTCACTGGATACAAGCCTGATCTCGTATTTACGGGTGTTTGAGTGTGCAATTTATGTGCCAATAGCACCGTCGCTACATACCAAAATAGGTAATAGAAATATGGGAATCTATGTCGGTTATGATTCGCCATCAATTGTTCGCTATTTAGAACCCTTGATAGAAGATCTCTTTACCGCACGTTTTATAGATTGTCACTTTGATGAGACAGTCTTCCCGTCGTTAAGGGGAGATAAGCATGCTAACGTTCCTGTAGAACGCCGCGAATTGTCGTGGCATGCTCCCACTATGTCTCATTTAGATCCTCGCACTACCTAGTCTGAAACTGAAGTGCAACGAATTATAGATCTTCAGAGCATTGCTTAGAGCATGCCAGATGTTTTTAATGATCTAACTAAGGTGACAAGATCACATATACCCGTTACAAACGCACCTGCAAGGATAAATGTACCCCACATATGTCAACAACTCGTCTGTGAAGGCCGAACCTTCTCCGAAGGTGGGGAGGCCGCACCTTCCAAGCGATATGGTACATTGGCGGCTAGCCAATCATCTGCTCCGACCTTGAAGCGTGGCAGACCCCTTGGTTTATAGGATTCACAACCCTGGAAGAGGAAAATGGCACCAACTAGTGACCCTAGTTTGAACCTGACCATCACTCACTCATCCATTCCAACGCATGAGGTTATTATAGATTACGACGATGTCTTAAACGAGACAACTTGACCTCCCGAGAATTGTGAGATTTCGGTCCATTACGCAGTATTGGATGAGGTTAGGAATCAGAATGAGATAATCATCGATGATGTATTCGCATACACAGTAGCTACTAACATCATGCTTAACGATGCAATTGAACCATGTTCCGTTGATGAATGCCAACGTAGAACCGATTGGTCAAACTGGAAATAAGCAATCCAGGTCGAACTCGATTCGCTCGTGAAACATAAAGTGTTTGGACCTATTATTCCTACACCACTACATGTGAAGTCCGTTGGCTACAAGTGGGTTTTTGTGAGGAAGTGTAATGAGAAAAATGAAATAGTGCGATACAAAGCACGCTTCGTAGCACAAAGCTTCTCTCAACGCCCTGGAATTGATTACGAGGAGGCGTATTCCTCTGTAATGGACGTTATAAGGTTCCGCTACCTAATTAGTTTGGTAGTTTCCGAAAAACTGAATATGCAGCTTATAGATGTGGTAACCGCGTATCTCTATGGGGATTCTAGATACGGAAATCTACATGAAAGTTCCAGAATGACTTCCATTGACTGGTTCAAATAGTTCTAGACCACGAAACACTCTCTCAATTAGGTTGATGAGGTCACTTTACAGATTAAAACAATTCGGACGAATGTGGTATAACCGTCTGAGTGCATATTTGACAAGTCAGGGTTATGTGAACAACGAATTATGTCCATGTTTGCTTATAAAGAAGTCACATTCTGAATTTGCAATCGTTGCAGTTTATGTCGATGACATGAACCTCATTGGGACTTCTGCAGAGCTTGAGGAAATTGCTACGCACTTGATATCGGAATTTGAGATGAAGGATCTTGGGAAAACTCGATACTGTCTCGGCCTAGATATCGAGTATTGTTCGGATGGAATCCTAGTACATCAATCAAACTACACCTAAAAGGTGCTGCAACATTTTAATGAAGATAAAGCAAAGCCTTCGAGTACACCTATGGTCGTTTGGACTCTAGATGCCAAACGAGACCCTTTCCGTCCAAAGGAATATGAGTAAGAGATTTTAGATCCCGAAGTTCCTTACCTAAGTGCAATTGGGGCTTTATTGTACTTGGCTCAGTGCACTAGACCTGACATCTCCTTCGCTGTTAATCTTTTGGCTAGATACAGTAATGCACCCACACGCATGCACTGGAATGGTGTTAAAGGCATTTCCCACTACCTCAAGGGTACAATGGATTTGGGCTTGTTATATACCCGTGAATCTTCGAGTGTTGCCGCCCTCTATGGTTCTTGAATTAATTCTCGCCTTGTTGGTTACGTAGATGCTGGATATCTGTCTGACCCACATATGGCACGTTCTCAAACGGGTTATGTCTTTACCATTGGAGACACCGCTATATCTTGGAGGTCTACCAAGAAAACGCTAGTTGCGACTTTTTTGAACCATACTGAGATTCTCGCCCTACATGAAGCATTGCGTGAGCGTTTTTGGTTGATAGCAGTTATGGAACATATTTGAAGCACTAGTGGTCTTACTTTCGTCGTTGACTTTCCTATGACGATCTTTGAAGACAATGCAGCATGTGTCGAATAGTTAAATAAGGGATACATCAAGGGAGACAACACCAAGCATATAGTGCCAAAGTTCTTTTACTCACACCACCAGCAGTAGCATCAGAACATTGAAGTTAAGCAAATATGTTCCCAGGACAACCTGGCCGATCTCTTCACCAAGTCTACTTTTCAGAAGGTCGTCCACGAAATCGGTATGCGTAAATTATCTGAATTGAATTGCTTGTAGTTATCTTATTTTGAAGTTATGTCTAACTCAGGGGGAGTACCTGAAGCATACTTACTTGATCTTAATGTACTCTTTTTCCTACGATTAAGAGCATTTTTCCCATTGGGTTTTCACTACTTAACGAGGTTTTGATAAGGCACCTATCCTGGGATGATCATACTCCTTTGAGTTCACTACTTTCGTCATGTCTGACGTTTTTTTAGACATTATGCATACTTCTCACTTTTCTCATTACCCTATGGCTTTTTCCCCATACCTTAGGTTTTACCATAGCGATGTTTTGTGAGTTTTACTACCAATGCATTCTCTCTTTAATTTGAGACTTGCGTTCACCTGTTGTGTCGATGGCTTCATCAACTATTCTACCTTATCTGTTGAAGATCTGATGCGATGATTTGTTGAGTATTTACACACTCAAGGAGAAGTGTTGCAATCATATTTAGAATATGAATATGATTATGTAAATCCTAGTAGATATAGGAATGTATCTTATATTCCTATTAGGAGTTGATTACCTATTAAGAGTTGTAATCCTAAAGGGTAAGGTTTTTGCCTATCCTACTGCTATAAATAAAGGCACAATGGGGTGATACAAACACACCTCACAATTAAATCACTCTCTCTTCTCCCTTAATACCGCCGGCTCCCTATCTTTCCAATCCCTTAGATTAGTTCAATCAAATAGGCCTACAACAATTTCCTATTTTTAATGCCCACATTTTTTGGGTATTTTGGGCTCTGTGTCATAATGGGCTAGATTTTTTCGTGGTTTTCAACATTTAGTACATAAATTTTTTCCGTCCCAGAGTCATACCTAAAGTATTAATTTTGGGACAGTCTCCTACATCCATTAGTCTGACTGTTAAGTCTCCGGTTAAGTGATGACATGACGCCAATGTGGACAATGATTGGGGTGGCCCGTGTCATTAAGAAGTCCACGTGGAAATTAAAAATTCAAAAAAAAAATTTCAAAATTCAAAATTTAGAATGGGAACAGTTAAAAATTAAAACAAAAAATAAAAAAAGGATAATATCTTATCCTTATGCATTTTGACGTTTCGAAGCAACTACTCTCGCTGGCCACCTCTTCTTCCAGATCAGAGCCGTCAGGGCCATATCTCCGTTGAGGCATCCATCCTCATTGATGCAACGACTTCTCCATTCCCGTTAAGCCCATACTTTCTCGTCGAATCACTGACCCACCCATTTCCCCTCGTCAAATCTCCAAAACCCTAAATCAAAATCCAAAACTTCCAAATTCGATTCATAAAACCATTATGAGAAGTGCTTCTGCACAGAGAAGAAAGAGAGGGTGAGAAGTGTGAGGAGAGAGGCAGAGACTTGAAATTGGGGAATTACCTGGAAAGAAGCTCGAGACTTTCGTCATATACAACCATCCTCTTGAGGTGGCGCAGTGGTGATGGTGAGGGTAGGGTAGGGTTTGGGGTTGAAGGGGAATTAAATGGTGGGTTTGGGGGAGTGAGAGGGGAATGAGGAGGCAGACAGGGTAGGAGGGAGGGTGTGGCGTGCGAGCGACGACGTTCGACAGTGCTCTGCTAGGGTTTGGAAGCTTTTCGTTCTGAGGTTCTGAGGTGGGTTATGTGGGTTTGGTTGGATGAATTTGTGGGGGAAAGAGGGTGAGGCTGGATTCAGGTCGAAAATGGTGTGATTAGTATAAGGGGTGCAGCGAAGAGACGGGAGGGGAGAGAGGTTGTTCCTTTTTAGCTCAATTTTTCTTTGATCAGATTATGGGGTTTCGGCAATTGGGTTTTGTTTTTGTGATCAGATTATTGGATGGTTTTAAAGGAGATCCATAATTTGTGTTAGAAATCTTCGTGGCCTCCTTTGGTTTTGATGTTTTTGCTGGAAAGGCTGAGACATTTGCAGGAAGGGAGGGTTGTGTGGGAGTGGGGGATGACCCTTTTTTTTTTTGAATTTTGAATTTCCACGTGGACTCCTTAATGACATGTGGCGTCCAATCATTGTCCACATGGGTGCCAGTTATGAGTTAACATGAGACTTAACAACCAGACTAACGGATGTACGAGACTGTCCCAAAATTAAAACTTTAGGTATGACTCTGGGACGAAAAAAATTTCATGTACTAAATGTTGAAAATCACGAAACTTGAGGGTAGTAAACTGATATTTACCCATAATAATAATAATAATAATAATAATAATAATAATAAATGAACTAAAAAGTAAAACAATGGTAAATCATGGGGCAGAAAGAGAATTACCTAAAAACAAGGGTACCAAAAAGCATTTTATTGAAAAGCTAGGGTTTAAGGGGGTTCTGTCTTTCTCCCATCTGTGTGCGACTGAGTTGGAAGCAGAGAAAAAAAGAAAACCACCATGCCTCGTACGACCACTCTCGAGTGCCCAGGTTGCCCTCCACTTCGAGCTCTAACCTTCGACGAGCTTGGTCTCATAAAAGGTAAATCTTCTCCTGCTCTTTTCTTAATCAACCAGCATCAACGGCTAATTCTTTTGCTAAATGTCTAAAACTCAATTTTCTCTTCCTTTTTTTTCTAGTTATTGAAGCTCGGGGTCAGCAAGGAAGAGCAGAACCTAAGGTGGTTGAGAGATGGGGCGAACCCGATTCGTCTAAAAGCGTGCTCGCCGCCTCTATCGATGACCGAAAATCCGACCCGGTATCAGTTCCTCTGTTTGTTTTTTGCGTTCGAAATCATAAAGGGTGAAATGCAATGCGTTTTGGTTTATTGAAAGACTGCAGTTTTATCACTCGTGTGTTGGAAATTTGCTTTATGCTCTGTGTTTTTTGAGGTAAAAATGTGAAAGGACGGAGTGATTAAAATTTCCCCTTTTTGTAATGTTGCAGTTACTAGCTGTTGCCAGAAGAAATGGGACGGTGAGTGGCGTCTTTGGACTATGAATATGTGGGAGCAATTCGGGGTTTCCGTGTTATTAGTTACAGGGGCTGATAACTGTTGTGTGCTTGTATGTCTTACAGATTGAGGTTCTAAATCCTCTTAATGGTGGTCTCCGCTTCGCAGTCACCAATTCTAGTGATAACGGTGGGGACGACCCTGTTGCTGGGTTACATTTGTTTGCCAAAAAGAATTTGGAATTGGCTTCTAGGTGAGATGACTTCTGTGATTTCCTGGTTTTCTGCCAAAACCAACGACAATGAGATACCTTACAATCCCAAAGTTTTTGTTTGCGACATAAGTTGATTGCTGGAATTTCTAATAAATTTAGAGTACTAAATCATTTTAGGATGCTCGGGGTTGGGTATGCTTGGGTGTTCAATTTTAGGTTCACTAATTTTCTAATATTCTTTTTTACTCCAATTTTGAGTGTGTTGCATTACACTTAGATTGTATAGGTCCACTTTCTGGTGCACTGGTTTGTGGAATGCCTAATCATACGTGCACCAACGGATCCCTCTTGCATGTTTCAGTTGTTTGTTTTTCGTTTTAGTTCAATTGTTACCATGTATACCAACCTATATAAATGTCCCCTGAAAACCAACTTTTCTTAAGCTTTAACCAATGAGGGGCGTCTCAAGTTCGTCTATATTCTTATGTCAATGTTATTGAAATCAGTGGAGTTATCCCTCTATGCATACAGTTGCTGATATTTTTTAAATTATTTTCTGCTAGGTCTTGCACTTTGCTTACATGTACAACAAATGGAAATGCAAACATAAAATCCTTTGAATTGACTAAACCAGCAGCAGATGTTACTTCTTCTGGGTCTTCAAGAACATGGAGTGTGGGTGCCGGTGGCAGTATCTCATGTTCTAAAGTGGATGGGAGTGAAAACTATTTCTTATTTGGAGGGTGAGTTCTCATGTTGAGTAACTTTTTCTAGGAGGTTTAAAATCTACTTGTCTTCATTAAACAAAGATTGTCATCACTAGAATATTGGTCTAAGCGGCGACCTTATTATTTTCACATTTAGGAAGCGTGTTGAGATGAATGTCTGGGATCTTGACAGCTGTGCCAAGATTTGGACAGCCAAACCTGTGAGAATTTCTATCTTCTCTCATTATATCTTGAAGAAACTGATACATATACTCTTGTGTTTTGCAATCAGTATATCCGACGTTTATTCTCATTTTTTACCCTGAGCAGCCTCCTAAAAACAGCCTTGGCATCTTTACCCCAACTTGGTTCACATCTGCCACATTTTTGAGTAAAGATGATCATCGTAAATTTGTTGCTGGCACCAACAGTCATGAGGTAATAATCTCCTAAGTAGGATTGATTTTGTTGTTGTTTTCAGCTGGGAATAAACTACCTGTGGAAAGTGCTCCCTTTACTCTGTAAGAATGCTTCAAGTTGTTAATTATATTAGAAGCTCTTCATTCCCTTGAAAGATGAACAGTTTATACATAAAGTTGTTAATTATAGTTGGAATCTTATGATGTTTACTTTTGTTTTAGAAGTTAACTTTAGTGAATGTCTACTCCTTGGTAGCTCATGCGAAAAGGATTCTCTTGGCACCTTATGACTCTTTTTTTCAACAGGTTCGTCTCTATGACATTTCTGCTCAGCGAAGACCTGTCATATCATTTGATTTTCGGGAGACTGCTATTAAATCTGTAGCGGAAGATATAGATGGCTACACAATCTATGCAGGGAATGGATCTGGCGACCTAGCTTCTTTTGACATACGCACAGGTGCATTGACCTATTTAGAACATTCTGATAAGTGGTGGGGTTGGATTAGACCTTGTAGGAATTCTGTACCATCAATCAAATTAAGAACAATTTGAATTGAATAGGCAAAAATAGTTGAGTTATGGATTTGGCGCATTTGGGCATGATTAGAAATTTAGACGTTAGAAATAGCCATCTGTTGAGCATGATACTTGGTACCTAAATTATGGAATGACTGGTGTATCAACTGCCTGTGTCAGGAGTGTACACTGCAGAAGTCCCTTTGCACTATTTGAGGGCATTATTGGTATTATGGATAGGGATAAAATGGTTGTGTTACCCCCTGGAAACATATAACGATAGTATAGATTTCTTGATGTTGTTTTTGCTACTCTGTAATCTTTCTTTTCCGACTATTAATGCTGTGTTTCACTACAGGGAAATTGTTAGGATGCTTTTTGGGCAAGTGTTCAGGTAGTATAAGATCCATTGCAAGGCACCCCGACTTTCCTGTGATAGCATCATGTGGTGAGTGCACGGTTTCTGTTTTCAATATCAAAACTAGTGCTCTCTCTCTCTCTCTCTCTCTCTCTCTCTCGCGCATTAAGCTTTATTGGTGTAGTTAGTACTGTTTGGAAACCAAAAATATCTGTATATGCACTGACCTCAAATTCTTTCTTCTAGGATTGGATAGCTACCTACGCCTTTGGAATGTGAAGACGCGGCAATTACTATCTGCGGTATGTGACTGCATTGGCCAGCCAGCCTGATGACGTCTTATGTTTATAATTACATAGACTCCAAATTTCATGGTTTCTTGCATACTCGAGTAAGAATGATGTATGCTCTTCACTTTGCAATTCTTTTAGACCAATTGTTCTTGTTGAATGGTGCAGGTTTACCTGAAGCAGCACTTGTCAAACGTTCTTTTTGACTCCAATTTTGCCGATGAAGGTGTGTTTTCCTATTTCCTATATCTGAAAGTAGTGATATCATGTAACTTTTTCCCAAACTTTGGCAACAAGCTTTCCCTTCTATTCTGCAGAAGCAGAAATTGTCAATCCCCCAACCGATCGGCTACAGCATGATGAGCTTAGTGTTGCTGAGAGAGATGAGGGGGAAACACGACCTGTGAAAAAGAAGAAATCTAAGGAAAAGAATGGAAGCAAGAAGGAAGCCAAAGCAAAAGGCAGAAACAAGGAAGAAGTATCCAGTTTGGGTAGGAGAGATGACGGCGAAACACCACCTGTGAAAAGGAAGAAGTCCAAGGAAAATAAAGGAAGCGAGAAGGAAGCTTCTGAAGAGAGTGGATGCAAGAAGTTGAAATCGAAAAAAAGTAGCAAAAGGCTAAAACGTGAAGATGTTGATAGCACATCGTGATCCCGTTGGGGCCGAAGGACGGAGTATATGTTCACGCAACTGGGAAGAGAGGCCGAACACGCTAAAAGGGTGGAGGCCACTGCTGCCTGACAAATTTTTGATAGGACAACGTTGACAATGTTGTAGATCGTCTCTTTCGGGAGCCGGTACATTTGCTATTTAATCAGATTGGTGTTAAACTTATAACGAAATTAGTTTTTGCATCCAAAGATAATTGCTTTAACCTATTTTTCGGGTAGCAAGTGATTTTCTGATGGTCTGCTGCAATGAAAGTGCAAGTTTTCAGTCCTCACTATCTGAAGTTCGGAACCAATATTCAGTGCCTTAGAATCCATCATCGTGAAATTCCTTATTACTTTCAAACGTCACCGTCGAAACGAGTAGCGACTGGTTTATGCTCGAGTCATCTGGTACACAATTGACTAAAAACAACCAATTATGAACAAAAAAAGGCCACATGCTCAGGTAATATCAAAAGCAAACTGTATCATATGCGTCCTAAACGAGATCAACACTGTTTTCGGTAAAAATCACAACAAAAACAATGAACGAGCAAGGGAATGAAAGCAGCAGCAAGTCACTCGGATGCAGCTTCATCTTTCTTCGGGGCCAAGTACCTATCATAACGCAAGTAAACAAGAACAAACCTCGCGTGTTTTAGGCTAACTCATTTTGACACAGAAGGTCAGAAGTTATGGCAATTGACAACTCAACTAAATTGAATACAGATATATTATTGATTTTCTGAAATTGATGACGAGACCAGTTAGCTACTTACCCCTGACCCCTCGCCCAGCGAGAGAGCTGATAGAGTTGGACAGTCTCATTTGAGACATGGCATGCCAAAAGAAGATAGTTGCGAGGTTGTACCATCCATGCGAATCTCATAAACAATGCTGAATAAACGCACATTGCTGCAGAAACAAATTCAAACCCGGTTATAATCCTGCCACATACTATATACTGAAACTAAGCTACATCTTTCAAAACCAGTTATTTTGGACCTGCTGTCATGTTGCCAGAAATCATTTCTGGAGGTTTGTTCATATCCGCCAATCCCTATTAAATCAAACCCGTACGATCAAATTAGTCACAAATGCATGAATTGCATTTCACTTCAAATACATTCTTATATCATATATGCAAGAAATTATAGGGCTGAAGCATACAGCAGCAACGAATCCCCAGTTTGCAACAGGTCCCCAGAAGTGAGTTGTTTTTGGACCAACTGGACTGTTCAAGAATGCTCGGAATGAAGCCATTCTGAAAATCTCTGCAAAGTCAGAACAACAATAAGAAAAAAGAAAAAGAAAAAAAAGACGACGAGATTCCAACAATGACAGGATACAGAGTAAATTACAAACATAACGATTTCAAAGTCAATCTGCCAAACCTACTTTGAAACTTCCGATCCTGCACCGAAAAACTATTTTCCATAACCCCACTTTACATGATTTAAAGCTCTTATCATGTTTTAGATCTAAATAGTTTCTTGTTTCAAATGATCTAACTTGCTACTAAAATCTCAGCTAAGACAATGCTTCACTATTAATCTCAAGCATTTCTATAACCCTAATTCCAAACATTTTTCAATAATCTCTAACATTTCTACAATTATTTTTCAATAACCTCAAACATTTCTGCAAATATTCTTCAATTAACTCAAAGAAAGTATTACTATATTCCAATTGATAATAATCAAATTACAGTAATTTCATCAGTCAAATATTAGGGTTTAGGGTTTAGTAAAACAATTGAAAAAAAGTGAAATAATCACTCGAAAAACAAATCAACTTTTCGATATGAAAATTCATCTAATTCAGACAGACAGCATAGCGTAGCCCTAACCCTAACCCTAATTCCCAAAATCCCACAACCGAACTACCATGACGACGAAAAGGATGACGATGACGTCAGATATGTATGAGAGGCGTACCTTATCGGAGAAATAGCCGGAGTAGTTGGGGACGATCGGCGATTAGGGGAGAGGGGATTTGTGTTGGCAGGCTGGCAGATCCCCAGGAAGAACAACAAAGTAGACTTAAGTGATTCGGATCGCTTGTGTACTAAATAAAACACAATTTTTTATTCGGGCCAATGATATTATCACACGTGTCAAGTTAAAATCCTTGCGACCTGTCTCTCCAGTAGTATAGGAGTTCAGATTCTCTAGTATCTCGCAGTTCCAAACCGACGGACAGATCTAGATCGTTCAAATGAGGAAGAGAAAAATATGGACCCTAAATTTGTGCGAAGTGGACTAGTAAAATGTAGTAACGAGGTCATAAGATTTAAATGAGCGATTCAAAAAATTTCAATTCGTCAGCTCCAAACTACAGGATATTGAAAAACATCTCGATTCATAAGTATAGGAGCAACTTCAAGTTTTAAACATATGGCTGCACACTCACGAAACTTGAAGAAATAGATAATACTCAAGTATTTTACGTACTCACTTTCAAATGTGTTATATATTTTTTGTTTTCTAAAATTCAAGAAAAATTAATAACATATCCACTATTTTTTAAATAAATCAAACATGTGTTAAAAAAAATCATAGGATTGTTAGGATGCCAGATGGCATTCCTCTATTGGTAGGTCAATATTAGTTATTTTTACTTGTACTTTTCTTACTGTGGGTTAATAGTTTGTCGATATATGTAACATTGGTTAATTGTTAGTTGGGTTATTGTAAACCATGGTTAGTTGTTTGTTGTCAATCGGTTGGTTGAGTTGGGAGATAAGCTTTATAACTATCAATCGTAACTTAGCTCATTAAAGAATTTGTTTCTGCTTTCCTTGTTCAATGAAAGTTGAAGTTTCGATCCCTACCAAAAATCAGATCTTCAAGTTTTGAACTCGATTTGGGATGTAGATCTCTACCCAACTGCACTTTGCTTCACCACAACATGCCGAGAAATTTGGGCTAGTGTTATGCAGCCCCGTCGCAGTAAGGGTGTTTTACACATCCCCTTGGCCCTCCCCACATCCGTGTTGTGTCAACTTGGTTCTCTTCTCGTAAGTGTGGTGGTTGGGGGTATGGATCTAGATCGCTTGGTCGATTGCAAGGCTCGGAGGTCTGATTTTTGCTATGGATTTTTTTTGGGTTATTTTGGTTGTGCTTGACTCTTTGTAAGTCCTCTTCCGTTTTGGTTCCTACATGGCTGTCACTCCAGTAATTGCTGGCAAAAGTCCAGCGGCGGCGAGCTGCTTCTACCTCATACAAATTAGGATTTTTTTCTCTAACGTGTGTTTTCGTTAAAATGAAGAAATTTACTTTACAACATGGTGTATACACCTAATTAACCCGCTTAAGAAATACAAGTGACCACTTTGAAACTTTTCTTTTGGGAAAAAAATGTAGGCACAGTCATTTGTGAGGTTCTCTCTCAATTTGCAAAGGTTGAAAATGAAGTTTGCAATTCATTAATTTCAAATGAACTTTGTGTGGTGAGTAAGGTAATTAGGTTTCTCCCAATGACGCTAGCTGCGAAACCCTAGTTAGCGAGAAGTTAATTTCAGCAACCAAACTCTTGTTCGTGGTGATTAATTAGTCACCAAGGAAAACGACATATTTTTTTGGATTTCCACACTTTCGTTTTCTACTTCTCCACTCTTTCTCTTATTTCATTCTCTTGAATTTCTTTTGATTTATTCATCCCAACAATTACAAAAAAGGAGTGTAAAAGAGAAAATGAGAGTATCGAATTAAAATGGCTTCCCATTTTCATTAAACAAGATAAAGACTTGTAGTTATAAAGGTCCCATAATTAAATATGCATCAATTAAACTAGCTAATCCTCTACAAGTAGTGATTGAGGATGAATTTCAGGTCCGTATTCCACACGGCACATCCTGAGGTCGATTTCTGACGTTGGTGAATTACACAATAGTGGCTAAAGGGAGGCTGAAAAACTTTTGTGAGTCTTTCCATCCAAAAAAAAGTGGATTGCCGTGACAAACCCACCCGCTGGTCCCTTTTTTTTCAAAATAATAATAATAATAATAAATAAAAAAAATAAAATCTTCTACAAGCAGATTGACAATTTCTCAAGTCGTGTGGGCTTATGGAACCCCTTGATTTTACAGCTGCTACTAAAGTCATTTACTTAGTCATGAGGCTTTTTCACATACCAGTTAGCACCTCTTCCAAATATAAAATGAAATCCACGATCAATTTAATTAAAAATATAAAATAAGAGTAATTAATAATAGTAAACTATCGCACCAAATAAATCTAGACTTGTATATTTGTAAAATAATATAGATTTCTTCAATTGTTCAGTTTATTGAAAGTATTTCAATAGTTTAGTGAGTCAATGAAGTTGGTGTGGCAAATAATTAGATTATGGTAAAAGTAGAGATATATAGTGCACTAGGTTACAGAATGTAGTGAGAAATTTGTGCCCTTGGTTATGGACTGTATATATGAAGGAAAGACTTCTGAGGAGTAATGACACACCCCGTCCCGAAGGAGGGCATGCTGGCCGTCACGTGAGAGTGACGTAACCATTTACACAGTTCGGAAGCTTTAAAAATACAATTACTAAGATGAAACACCCGAGGGTGAGTCCTACTTTTGTGAATTCTGTCATAACACCGTTGGATTCCTCGTGGCCACCAAAGCTCTGCTATCTAGAACCTGGAGGGGCGCAAAACAAAGTTGAGTGGGTCAGTAAAACCAAAGTTTTTCGAAAACATTTCATTTAAAACATTTCTAGCCCCTCGCTGTAAAACCTGTATACTTTCCCAGAAAATAACATAATAGCATATACCTTCAAATATCTCAAATCATCAATCTTTATCAAAACCAGAAAGCATGTCATGCCATAATGTCAAAAACTGAATATGGATGCATCAATATAACAGGTGAAATAAGGAATCAACCGGAGACCCTGCAGTTGGTCATGTACGGTTAGTTCTATAGCTCAATATTCAATTCAACCGGAGTCACCACGGTGACCTGTACGACGCTACTCTGCACATAAATCGAAACTACCTGAAGTAGTCTGTACGACAAGAATGGTGTAATAATACGCTCTAGTGCTTCTCTCATCAATCATATGTGCACATAATCTAAGGTCAGCTACCAGTTGGAACCACCTCTAGTGGTCTGTACGACTAGCATGTCGGAACCCTCTATCGGTCTGTACGACATGCACCTACTTGGATCCAAGGTGAGCGTGCGGTGCAGTGAATAATATAAGCACTAACACCAGGGGTGCAGGTTATGAGCTCTCAACACAATTCACATCATCAATGATTCACATGAATAACATAAAACTCACATGATACTCACCTGTGCGTCCACAGCACCAATTCACATATATATATATGCATCAATTATCAATTCATATATCTCATAATATGCATGCATGGCATTTTAAAACGTACTTTCATTTAAACTCAATTTCTGGGAAAAATATCAATAGTATATAGGTATAAACAGAAATATTGCACACTCACCTGGAGTTCGCCCAACAACTCCCTAGCACAACACATCAAGGCGTCATGACGATCGGCGCCTAGAACAATAATCAAATCCAACCATAGAAATCATATCGATAGAATATATAACTTATATAAAACACGTCACTACGTAGTTCGATCCGGAAGATCTGCAACTCATATTTCAAATCCATAACTTCAAGAGGTCCACAATATACCTCTAGGACAACATCCTAAAATTTCATTACCATCCAACGGTCGGATCTCCGTCAATTTCCAAAACCAAGTGACGGTTAACATTCTATTTTATGAACTTACAACTTCAATTCCGAAAGATCCGTAAATTGGATTCCCAATACGTAAGTTCCTATAATCCTCAAATATTACGTATTACAACATATCAAAGTTTAGTGACGATCCGACGGTTGGATCGTCGATTCACCTTTTGGCTTAACCACGAATCGTAACGAACTTAGGTTTAATTACTCAATTTACGTCCATCAATTATCAAAACTGAACCTAGAACCTTAAACACATGCTAAGAATGACATTGGCGGGCCATTGGCCACGCGCCGCCTCAGGGGCCGCCGCGGGTGGCGGTCGGCCTCCCCGGCTCACGGAAAATCCAACTATTTCAAAAAATACAGAATTGAAGATCTCAATGAGTAGAGTAAAATTTATACCTGATGCCAAGGCCAATTTGGCCTGGAAACACTTCAATTTCACCAAAATCCGTGCGGAACCCTAGAATTTGGTGAGTTCCAATTCGTCTTCAAATCAACTCCGTCTTCCCAACCAATGCTTGGGATTTGTTCCAGGTCCTAAGGGAATGCTAATGGTGTTAGTAATTGAAAGAAAACATTTCAAGATTTGAAGAATTTGAACAAGAAAGTCGCGGCACCCACGGGTGCGTTCTTCACCAATTCACCATCAAATTTCATGATTTTTGGGGTGAAATATGAAGAGGGAAGGCCTAGGTGTTGATTGGAAGTGGTACCTTGATCCAATTTGTGAGAATTTCGGTGAAAATCGTCGGAATTTGGGTGTGGGTGTCGCGGGTCGAAACGGGTCGCGGGTGAAGACCCATTTTTCTTCCTTCTCTCCTCCGCTTCTCGCCCTCTCTCCTTTCCTCCTTTCTCTGTTCCGATTGGCCGGTCTCCTCTCTCTCTTCTCCCCATTCGCCAGCACTCTCTCCTTTCTCTCCCGGAGCTCCTGCTCTCTCTTCCTCTGGTTGGGCAGTTTTGCCCAATCTCTTCTTCTTCTTCTTCTTCTTACGCACACACACACACAAACCTTCTTTCTTCTCATCCTAGCCATCCATTTATTTCTTCATTAAATCTGGGCTGTCCACTTTCATAAAAGAAATTCCAGATTTTACTAAATTATAATTCCTAAAATGCCCAAATTTCAAACGTTAATAAATTCTTCGATATAACTCCAAATTACGCACTGTCTGCGCCCACGCTTCCGTAGCGACGAGTACTACGAGGATATGTCAAGAAAACAAATCTTAGATGGCACGACACAACGATTAACCTCGAATAATGCGCGTGCCTCAAAGGGCATTTTTGTAAAATCCTTTATTAAAACTTTAAAACTCTTAAAATCAGGGACGAGCTGTCACAAGTAAATAATAGCTTCTATTTATTAGTTAATCCTATAAAAATCCATCTGACGAACACAACATGAACACATGCATGTGAAGAACCCTAGTTAGTGAGCAGTTAATTTCAGCCAACCATGCTCTTGTTCATGGTGATTAATTAGTCAGCAAAAGCAAGATGATATTTTTTTTTAAGACAATGATTTTCACACTCATTTTTCTTTTCTCCATTCTTTATCTTGTTTCTATTTCTTGATTCTCTTTTGATTATTCAATAAAAAAAGCTATAAAAAAGAGGGAAGTACAATGGAGAAAATCACTTACATTTTCATTAAATAAGATAAAGAAATGTGCGTAGGAATTTACGCAGTCAAGAAGCTTTGACGTTTACGAGACTCGATTGGAGAACAATAGAATGATTGTCAATGCCTGCCTTCGTATACATTAGAGAGGCCCCGAAATAAGACTTCCGGAATCCAAAACTAAGAAGTGAGAACGCATAATTCAATTGATTAAATGAAAGAATAAAAAAAAAAACCCTTGCAAGATGCTTTATGTAAGATCCCACATCACCCAGGGGTGTGGATCATGTAAGCCTTATATGTATATTCTCATCTCTACCTAGCATAAAGCCTTTTGGGAGCTCATTGGCTTCGAGTTCCATCGGAACTCCGAAGTTAAGTGAGTTCGTATGAGAGCAATCCCAGGATGGGTGACCCACTGGGAAGTTCTCGTGTGAGTTCCCAGAAACAAAACCGTGAGGGAGTGGTCGGGGCCCAAAGCGGACAATATCGTGCTACGGCAGAGTCGAGCCCGAGATGTGGTGGGGGCCCGGACAGGGATGTGACACTTTAGTATCGTAGTTAAAAACAATTAAGTTTATGCACTATAGTGTGAGTTTGATTCTCACTAATCCAGTAATTTCCCTTCCCAAATAACTAAATATTTAATCCACTAACAATAGCGTTTATTAAAAAAAAAAAACTCACAAGAAAAAGTAGTTTTAATTCTAAATTTTAGATTTCTTTTTTAGCATTATTTAATACATTAGTTTAATAATATAAAATGGGAATATAAATAAAAATAAAAACTTAAAAATACAATAACTAAGGCACCAACCAACCCAAAACGATTAGTATCCTAGCTCTCTCCCTCTAATGGCTCCTAAAGGCTAAATCCCTATAAAAGATTTACGAGGACTCATACTATTATTACACACTGTAATTACTAAGCAGACGAAACCTAGCAAAAATATTAAATGTTCATTAATTGTGAAGTTGATATGGACAAAGTTACAGAATGGCGTGATGGTGAGAAAATAATAGCTTATATTTATTCGATTCGAAAATAGCTTCTAGTTATGAAGAAATACTTCAAAAAAGGAAATAATGGCTTCTATTTATTAATAATCCATAAAAATTCAAAAGTCATTTAACTAAATACACGGATGTCTCTCGGACGTTAACAGTCCACTAATTTTCACTAAACATTGTATTTCGTTGTAGTCACGAATATAGAACTCAGTTGTAGAGTCTAGTTAAGTCATTTGCTAAGTGTTGTGTTTGAATCCACTTATGCCTTAAAAAGATTTAATCCATACTTGTAGATCATTCATGGCAGGACCTCTTGTTGTAATTGCATCCCGTCACAAAATTTGTTAGAATGAACGAACATTTGCTAGGATAGTTTGGATGGCCCGCCAAAGGATTCTCCACATGCTACGGAATTGGATTACCACCTATATCTAGAGAGTTCAATTTCTTCAAGACGAAGAACTCAATTCCAAAATTCATATGAGTTCCATCACCTTCTTCTTCTTTTTTCTTTTTTTTTTTTAAAAAAAATTCTTATTATTTAATAAACGTATGAATACTCCATAATCCAAATTTAATATATCTTTTTCTTCCGATTACGGTTAGTTTATGATGCCCCTAATTAGAGTATCCTTCAACTTCAATTCTTTTATGCCCCTTTAGTATCTCCCGTATTTTCGGGCACCACCATGTAAAGGCAAGCTTTTGGAGTGTCTCCATGACAAAACCATAAGCAACTTTATTTCCAAACCAGCAATTAAAACTTTTCAAAGCCAAAACCAAAATAACAAAAATTTAGTAATTGAAAAGCAGAACACATAATTTAGGAAAACAAAAAGGTAAAATAAAATGAAATTCATGAGTTTAATAATATAAAATGAGATTAAAAACTAGAGGAAAAACTTAAATTATCAACCCAAACTTAAAGAGTGGATCAGATAATGTTTGAGAAATTAAATTTGTAGAAAAATTTTTGTAAACTAAATAATATGAAAGTTGATGATTGAATAATTACGTAAGCGTTGATAAACGTACTCAGTTCTATTGGTGACACATCATTTGTTTTACAAATTTTGTCTACAAATTTAATCTTACTAGCATTACCCGAATCAACACACAAAAATTTAAGTAACCAAATAAACCTAGACTCCTTATTGTAGATTAATCTAGACTTCTTCAATTGTCCATTTTATTGAAAGTATTTCACATGCAATAGTAGAGGGTTAATTAGGAATGACGAACCCTAGATGAATCAGTGCATGCATATCATGCACTGGCTTTAAGATGTCTAGGACGTTAACGTTCCACCAATTTCCAATGAATGACAATTCTTTAGAGGGTAATTAATTAGGTATCTCCTATTTATTTACTCGTTATGTTTGGTAAATTTTGGTTGTAGCTGCGAAACCTAGTTAGCGAGCAGTTAATTTCAGCCAAGTAAGTTCTTCACGATGATTAATTAGTCAGCATGTAAGGTGGGATTTTACATTTGAGTACATATATTCAAATTTAATGAAGGGTGGTGCTATCAAATCTTTCTCAATTCAATCGATTCAACGGTCGGAAATTAAAAGGAGTGTGCGAAAAGTAAAAAAAAGTATAGATACCTTAAAAAACAATTAAATTTTTATGTTACGTATTAAATTAATAGTAATGATATTGATTCGAAAATGAAAACAATATAATTTTATCTCTAATGGATTTGTTTATCAATAATCTTTCGGAATAATGGATCATATAATTCTTCTTACCGAATTGGATCGAATAATTTGTCGAATGAGCATTCAAGTCTCCTTCAACTTCAATTCTTTTGAGCACTTTTGGCTAGAACAATACTTGGCTACCCAAAGAAGGAGGAGGAGTTCCTACTCAAAATTATTCGTTGTCGATTTATAGAACTTTGTTTTTATAATCAGAACTGTTCATATTATAAATCACTCTATAAAGATCCCCTCTGTAAAAAAATCAACTAAAACTAAGGTAGTTTAGTCATCGAACTTTATAAAAACAAATGGACGGAATTGGTAAAAACATTACGAATCGTCTAGTTTTAATTTATTTTTATAGAAATGATCTTTACAGTGTGATTTATAATATGAATGGTTCTGATCATAAGCACAAAACTCTGTGATTTGAACACGAAGAGTTTTGAGTAGGAGTTACCTACTCATTTTTTAGTAGCCAAACATTGTTCCTTTGGCTAGGCACGTTGCAGTGCAATGAGAATGTTAATAATATAAAATGAGATTAAAAGTTAAAACGAAAATTAAAACTTAAACCAAAATCTTAAATAATGCACCAAATCAAACTTAAAAGAGCTGAAGAGAAGTATGTTGATGATTAGCAATTCAGCACACAAAAATTTTAACGAACCAAATAAATACAAGACAGAAGATGGTAGTACTAGGATGATCAACGGTCGAGATGAAATGAGAAAAGATCCAACGGTGATTAAAGAATACAGACCAGCGGCATTTCACTATAAAAGGTGGTGTTGCTCCTCCACCTCCTCATTCTGTTTCAAACGTCTGAGAGCAAAACAAGAGAGCAGAGAGAGAGAAAACAAAGATGTTGCTGCAGAAAGAGAAGTTGCCTTGTGTCATTGCTGCTGCCATTTTTCTAATGGCTTCGCTTTTATCTGCAGAGGCTCAACAAGGTTTGCCTTTAATCCTGCCTTGAAATTTTCACTTTCTTTTATCATCTTTTTCATGCCCTCTCTTAAGCTTGAGTGAAACTACTGTATTGTGGAAACACCAAAACTACGAACTCAGTTAAAATCTTCAAGCATTTTTAAAAGATATATAGTATAGTTGTTTGTGTTGTTTTATTTTGTTGACGGTTGTTCCAAATATCCTTGTTCAAAACTGTTTTTCTATTCTTATATTTAAGGCACCTGTTCGTTTAGTTTTTAGTTTTTCGTTTGTGATTGCCTTTTCTCCGTGAAAAATCTGTCGATTAAATCTTGTTGAGTCCATGAAAAATCTTATTTACTTGTAGTCTTTTAGGTGTTCATTCTTTTCTAGAGTATAACAACTTGTAATGTTTTTTTTTTTTCCAGAGTCAGTTAATGCTAATAATAAAATTAGCTGCTTCCAATCATATGATAGACGATCGATAGTGTTGTCTAGGACACTTTCAGATAACTTGTGTTTGAATTGATGTTAATCACTTGCCCTGTGTAATTATGCAACTCTTGCCAATCTTTTTCTCTGCCTATGCCTTTTATTTACTCTTTCATCATATGATGATCAATCACGTTTTCTACTTAGCACAATTAAATGGTGTTGTTGCAGTTGAGGTGATGAACTCAAGCAGTGCTGCACCCACTCTCGAACTTAACATTCACCGGGCTGATTTTCCAGTTGATTTTTTCATTGGAGTTGGCACTTCAGCTGCACAGGTATATACCTTGATGTTAAAAATGGTTAATTTACTCATATATATATATATATATACACACGCTATATTGCACCGCGGAAAAGATTTTGTGATACAACGCAAAAATATCGCAATAGTCTAAAAGAGTTCGATTTTTTTGCGATATTGCGCAATACCACACCGAATGCCTCGTGGTCCTATCGGTCCTAGTCCTTCTGTCCCTCCTATTACTTCTACTTCTATCACCATAGTTTGCATGGTGATGATATTCTTGATGAGGATGATGATTACAATGAGTAAAGTCTAGTTTTTCTTTCTGCAATCGGTTTATGAATATTTGTAACTTTGTGAATGATCTTTATAAGTTGAACATTATGTTTGGAATATTTGGATTTTTATTTAAGTGTAGTGTGTTTTTGAACTTGAACCATATGCATTTTGGTAGTTTATTATGCATTAATGTGAAATTATTGTCAAATTATATGTGTTTTGGTGCAAGTATATTTATTCATTACTATTTTACGCTATGCAAGTCTCGAATAGCTTATGCAAAATCACTACATAACGCGACATGGCATAGCAAAACGTCCCACGCAATGCCTTATTTATTGGGATTTCAAACTATGATTTATATATATAGCCTCATACTTTCTTTGTTAACGATCACTAAACATATTAATGTGATGTTGTGCAGACGGAAGGGGCAGCCGAAGAAGAAGGGCGATCCCCGAGTGTCTGGGATCATCGTGCCAAAATACTCCCAGGTTCACTTAACTTTCATTATCTTTTCTCCATATATTTCCAATTTTAGAATCCTCATCTCACAAGTTTCAGTTGCAGGTGCGATTCGACAGAGTGACAAATTCCCTAAGGCAATTGATGGATACAGACGTTACATGGTGAGTAGCAAAAAGGGTCAAAACATAAATCTTCGAGAAGGCGATAATTGTTTTGAAATTTAAAACTAATGTATTGTATGGTATAATCTGCATTATAGGAGGACATTCAGCTTATCAAGGAGCTTGGAGTGAACTCCTATAGATTCTCCGTTTCCTGGACAAGAATTCTACCACGTTATTTTCCTTTCTTTCCCGTCCTTTGCTTTGTTTTAATTCCATTAAACATTTTTCTTTATCTTCTTCTTGTTTAAGTTAATTTGATCCTTTATAACAAAATGATGGAGGCTCATGTTGATGAAACCTATGCAGAGGGAAGCATAAGTGGTGGAGTTAACCAACTTGGTGTAGATCATTACAATCGTCTGATCAATGAATTAATAAGAAATGGTAAATAAAGTTCACTTCTGAAAGTTTATTAATTAGTAATTTAGTACTGCTTTGCACCATGTATACTTTTTGTAACTTTAGTTTCTCGTTTACGCTTCATATTTTCTCAGGATTTGTTTGATTTAACGTGTTTCCTGTGTCCTAATACAGGCATCGAGCCTTTTGTCACGATCTATCACTTTGACTTACCCCAAGTTCTGCAAGAGAAGTATGGAGGCTTGATGCATCAAATGTTTGTGTAAGTTTAATCTTGTAGAATTATCATGTATTGTTTATTTAGAGTTTCATTTCGTTTAAAAAATCACTTCATCTCTATCTGATATTGTGAACACGAGTATATATGAAAAGCAAACTCGCCTCTGATGATTATCGAGGCTCATCATATCTTTCCCTTCTTCTACTTCATGCTTTCTCCTTCTTGTGCTTAACCTTTTATATATCCATGGAATCTTTCTCCATCTTGTAAATAATATGGTCTGTTTTTGCAGGAAAGACTTCAGCGATTATGCTGAGCTCTGTTTCAAATTGTTCGGAGATAGAGTTAGGCATTGGTTCACCATCAATGAGCCAAATGTTATTGCACAATATGGCTACGAGCTTGGGATTGCCCCACCAGGAAGGTGCTCGCTTCCACAAGGACATTGTGCATTGGGATCTCCACCTCGATGTATGGTGCCCACGGGCCCCTGTAACTTTGGTGGTAACTCATCCACGGAGACTTACATTGCTGCCCATCACCTCATCCTTGCTCACGCCACCGCTGTGAAGTTATATAGAGAGAGATACCAGGTTAGACTTATAGAAACCGGGTTCATCTCTATTCAAAGTTCAAAACTCAGTGAAGGAATCTTGATCAAGTTTGCTTTGGATGTCATCTTGTAGGAAGAGCAAAATGGAGAAATCGGAATCGTCCTTGCTACTAAGTATTTTAAGCCTTATTCTAAGTCACAGGAAGATCGAGCTGCAGCAAAGAGACTGCTTGATTTCTACCTAGGACGGTCAGCATGACCACTACTGATAACTTTGAGAAGGCCATTAATTAATTAAATTTCATTAGCGGTTGATTAATATTAGTTTTTTGTTTAATCTGCATTAGGTTTATGGGACCGTTGGTATTGGGAAAATACCCACAAAGCATGAGAGAGCTGGTGAAGGAAAGGCTGCCCACATTTTCAGCAGAAGAGAAATCTCTTGTCAAGGGGAATTTAGGCTTTGCTGGGATAAACTATTATGTATCAGTTCATGCAAAATATAGGCCTCCTCCTCCTACAGAGAATCTGAGCTATTCCTACGATTCATGGGCCGAAGAAAAAGGTAAAATGCCGTACTTTCCATAGCCATAATGGGAGAAAAAAAAAAACTAAGCATATAGAGGTTCTAATGTTTTGTTTCTTGATTTGTTTTGGTTATTGCAGATATCAAAGATGTTCCTGGTGTGGTAAGAAACTTCTAAAAATTTGCTGTTGTTATCACATTTCTTGAAGCTTTCTTGGATGAAATTTGTGGTTACATTTTCCTTGTGGTGCAGTCCGGGAACCATTGGCCAGAAGGGCTGCAGAAGCTCATGAAGTATGTGAAGAATAAATATCGTAGCCCACAAATCTACATTTCTGAAAATGGTTGGATTTCTAACTTGTGCTTCAGTTAATCCACATATGTTTGAAAGCATCCAATGACTAAAGAAAGTTATCACAGAACCTTAACATGAATTGTAACATCTGCTGCAACTTTTATAGGATATGGTAACCGAAGAAATGACAGACTTCAGCTTGATGGACAACTAAAAGACCCGGATCGAATCTCCTATATTGCTCGGCATTTGTATCTACTCAATAAGGCAATGAAGTAAGTGGTATAATTTCTTAACACGAATTGACTCAATGTATCATTTCTCATTCTTATCCAGCTTATCGCAGGAACGGAGCAAATGTCAAAGGATACTTTTGCTGGGCTCTGTTCGATGACTTTGAATGGGGTATAGGATTGTTGCAACAATTTGGTCTTTATTATGTTGATTTCGAAGACAACTACAAGCGCTACCCCAAGCAATCAGCTAAGTGGTTCCGTGATTTCAACGACAACAACTACTAGTACTTCAATTAATAGATCGACTTAGTTACATAATCTCTCATTCCGTTTTTATGCTGTACTTCATATGTTTCTATAATCAAGACTCTCGCATGTGTGACTTTAAAATTTATCTATGCTATTAAGAATTTTCTATTTGTGGTATTCATCTGTTATATCGTGGTAAGAATACTTGTGTAGGACATTTATGGTTACACTTCATAAAATATAAAAATCAAAATAAATCCAAACAGCTTCGATTACAAATAACTTAAGGATATTCAATTTTGTTTCGCAATTTGATTGGTACCGCAAGAGGTCACGCTAAGTTTCAGTGTTTTCAAACATGAGTTCAAACTCGAAAGAGCTAAGATATAGTTCACCAATTTTTCCTTCTGAATATATAAGGCTTCTTTTGACGGTAGAAAAATTCAATTTACTGCCTGAACGAACAGAAAAGTTCAAGTAGTAAAGTTCAATTTTTCACATGCACTATATGCAATCACATCTCGGTTTCACAAATGGAGGAACCTTTCGAAAAGAGCCAGCAATGCTCACTTGTTCGGCTCTATAAATTTTCTGTATCCCCTGTAGGCAAGGTGACCCTGTTAATTTCATTACTTAATTTACACATTGAAGTGCTTGCCTGCATTGCTTGGTCCACGTTTCTGTAAGAGTATAAACAAACACAAAGATGAAGATTCAAGTAAGGACAACAAGCACAAAGAGCAGAATCCAAGTGAAAGCAATTCAAGGGTCTAGATGAGGACAAGTGTCACAAGATCCAAAGGAAGTTAGTTACAAGGCTGTTAGGATATGGTGCTAAGGTTGTTAAATTGATAGATTTCATATCTTAGCTTATGGAGCAAGGAATGTAATAACATAAAGACATATAGCAAAAGGTGTAAGAACTAATGAAATATACAAGAAATACAAAAGAATACTTCTCTCAAATCTCTATCTCTCTATCTCTCTAAACCTCAGTTTCTTCGACTACCTCCATTGAAGCTACTGCTTCAATCTTCACATGGTATCATCGCCGATCCGAACTGGCGCTTCCGCATCTCAATCAAAGCTTTCATTTCTTCTCTCTACCCTCTAGTTTGCACATTGTTCTGTGGTAAAACAAAATTGGTGTCGTCAGATTATTACAGAGCTTTAAGAACTTCGTCTTCTTCTTCTGCATATCAACTGTTTGTTAAAAGGTCTCAGTGAACTTCTTGTCTCACGTATCAAAAATGGTTACTGCTGATCAGCTAAGGATTGTTCAGTCTCCAATCACCGGTCTTATCTCTACCATTTCTACGTCCGTTACAGTCAAGCTTGATGATTCTAACTACTTAACCTGGAGCTTTCAGATTACACTTCTCTTTGAAAATCATGGCATTCTGGGGTTTGTTGATGGATCACGAAAATGTCCTCCAAGATTTGATGAGGATGCTACAACTGAAGGGATTGAAACCGATGCTTATCTTGTATGGAAGATGCATGATCGTGCTCTTATGCAATTAATCATTGCAACTTTGTCTACAACTGCAATGTCCTGTATAATTGGGAGTCACAGTTCTCATGAAATGTGGGTTAATCTTGCTGAGCAATTCTCGACAGTCACGAAAGCTACAATCTTTCAGATGAAAACTGAGCTCCAAAACATTAAAAAAGGGTATGAATCTGTCTCTGTGTATTTGCAAAAGATCAAAGATGCGAGAGATCATCTTGCTGCTGCAGGAGTCATTTTTTATGATGATGATATCATAATTCTTGCCCTGAAAGGTCTTCCTGCAAAATTTAACACCTTCAGGTGTGTTATAAGAGGCAGAGAAAATGGTATTTCCTTAAAAGATTTCAGGTCTCAATTGTTAGCCGAAGAGACTACAATTGGTCAATATTTTGAGTCTTCTCCATCTTTTAGTGCTGCAATGGTTGCTGGTACCAACACTGACAAAGGGAAAGCTCTAGTTCTTGATCAAGATTCCTCTCATTCTATTGAGTTTGGATCTAGCTCTGGCATCAATGATCAAACATACAAGAACAATGGTGGTAGTTCACGTTCTACTGGTTATAATACTGGTGGGCAATATTATACCAATGGGAGTCAATCCATCAATTTTGGAAGTAATTCTCAGGGTTCTTACCACTATGGCGGTTATAAGGGAAACAATTTCCGAGGCAAAGGAAAAGGAAGGTCATATCATTCTGGTCCCCGATCTTATCCTCATTCACCAAATCCAAGTCCTGGAATTCTTGGTGCTCCAAGACCATTTCAGTCTCATTGTCCAGATCATTCATCTGAAATACTAACTTGTCAAATATGCAAAAAAAAAGGGCATGTTGCAGCTAATTGCTTTCAGCGACATAGTACACCGGTCTCCGCTTCTAATTCTCCGATTCAATGCCAAATTTGCTGGAAGTTTGGTCATTCAGCTATTCAATGCTATCATCGAGGAAATTTTGCTTATCAAGGAAGGCCACCAACCCCACATCTCTCTGCAATGCATGTTCAGCATCAACCATCTGCCCCTGAAGAACATATCTGGGTTGCAGACACGGGTGCAACATCTCACATGACCTCTGAGCTAACTAACTTGGAGTTGGCAAGACCATATCACGGCAATGACACGATTACCACTGCAAGTGGTGCAGGTTTACACATTTCTCACATAGGATCTTCCAAATTGCATACTTCCTCTCATAATCTTGTGTTGAAGAATGTTTTACATGTTCCAAAGATATCTCAACATTTATTATCAATTTACCAACTCTGTAAGGATAATAGATGCAGATTCATATGTGATGATGTTTCTTTTTGGGTTCAGGACAAATTCACAGGGAAAATCCTTCTCAAGGGGCTGTGTAGGGCTGGTTATTATCCTATACCTTTCCACATTACTCAGAAACTGCCATCTGCATCATCTCAGTTACACAAATGCTTTCTTACACAACCTGTTAGTACAAGTCTATGGCATCAAAGGCTAGGACACCCATCTAATGCAATCACTTCTGCCATACTACATCAACATCAAGTTTCTGCATCTTTAGACACTTGAAAAACAGTTTGTACACCATGTCTAGAAGGGAAATTTACCAAGTTGCCTTTTTCTTTTCCCACAAATAAATCTGTACATCCCCTAGAAATCATACATAGTGATGTATGGGGCCCTGCTCCTCTCTTATCATATGAAGGGTTTAGATACTATGTAACCTTCATAGACGAATGTACACGATTTACATGGATTTTTCCTTTGAAATATAAATCAGAAGTGTTTCCTACATTTGTCAAGTTTCATGCGTTTGTGTGTAACCAATTTTCTGCCAAAGTAAAAATTTTACAAAGTGATGGTGGTGGAGAGTACATTAGCTCTCAATTTAAACATTTTCTCACTACAAATGGTATACTTCATCACAAATCATGCCCACACACTCCTGAACAGAACGGATTAGCTGAAAGAAAACATAGGCACATTGTAGAAACTGCCATTACTCTACTTCAAACTGCTAAGTTACCTAATCTCTTCTGGTTTCTTGCTTGTACCACTGCAGTATATCTCATCAATCGCTTGCCCTGTGTCATTCTTAAAATGAAATCTCTTTATCAACTGTTATATGGTCATCTTCCACACATTAGTCATTTAAAAATCTTTGGATGTGCATGTTTTCCTCTCTTGAAACCATATAACACTTCCAAATTACAACAAAAAACAGCTACTTATGTTTTTCTGGGCTATGCAGGAGATTATAAAGGTTTTCTATGTTTAAATCTTGCTCAAAACAAAATGTACATATCAAGACATGTGTTTTTTGATGAATCCAACTTTCCTCATGACAAGTTTTCTGTTTCTGTCAATACCTCACCTTTGGTAGTCTCACCTCCATCATTGCATCCTTCTCCGTCATTACCATGCATTACATTGACTAATCAAGTCACATCATCACTTCATAATCATGCATCTTCATCTCATAACACAGATTCAATACTTTCAAATGCATCTAGTACTCCATTCCTTGTCTGCATCTCGTGCCTCAGATTCCTTGGCTGCATCTAGTGCCTCTGATTCCTTGGAAACACATGCATCTGTCCCCACATTTGAGTTCATCCCAACCTCCAAGTGTTGACATACCAGTTACCACGCCTACACAGTATCCCATCCCTGTGGATCCTGATTTCCAACCTGATCATCTTAATGTTGTTCTTTCAATCCCAATGAATGTGCATCCTATGGTAACACGTTCCAAGAATGGTATTTTCAAACGGAAGGCTTTCTCAGCTAGCATTGGCTCTCAATCACTTGTCTCCGAGCCAAAAACATTCAAGGCTGCTTCTAAAGTTGTAGAATGGCAAAGTGTAATGCAGGAAGAGATCAATGCACTTCATTCTCAACAAACATGGTCCCTAGTTCCTCTTCCAAGTGACAAAAACTTGGTTGGGTGTAAATGGGTGTATCGAATAAAGAAGAATGCAAATGGCACTGTGGCACGATATAAAGCACGGCTTGTAGCAAAAGGGTATAGTCAAGAAGAGGGTGTCGACTACGGTGAAACATTCAGTCCGGTGGTTAAACCTACAACCATTCGACTTATTCTTGCCTTGGCATCACAGTTCCACTGGCAACTCCGGCAACTTGATGTAAAAAATGCCTTCTTACATGGCATTTTACAAGAATAAGTGTACATTGAACAGCCTCCAGGATTTCTCAGCCCACAGTATCCATCTAATTATGTCTGTAAGCTTCACACGTCACTCTACGGGTTAAAACAGGCTCCAAGAGCGTGGAATGACAGATTTACAAGCTTTCTACCAGCCTTGGGATTCCAGTCTTCACATGCCGATCCATCGTTATTTGTTCAATCCTCTCAACAAGGCATTGTTGTCTTACTGCTTTATGTTGATGATGTTATTTTAACTAGGAGTTCTTCTCAGTTGATATCTCAGGTCATCAAAGCTCTTACTACTGAATTTGAAATGAAGGATTTAGGTGATCTACATTACTTCTTGGGGCTGCAAATAAGTCAAACTGCAGAAGGTTTATTTGTTTCACAATCCAAATACATCAATGAGTTAGTTGCCAAGGTGGATTTACAGAAGTGTAAACCTTGTGCTACTCCTTGTTTACCATATCATCGCCTCTTAAAAGATGATGGCAAGCCGTATCACAGTCCCGATCAATACAGGAGTGTCGTGGGAGCCCTTCAATATCTCACATTTACAAGGCCTAACATAGCCTTCTCCGTGAATCAAGCTTGCCAATTCATGCATAATCCTATGGAGTCCCATGTCATTGCAGTAAAACGGATCATCCGATATCTCAAGGGCACACCAGATTATGGGATACATTTTAAACCTGGACCGCTGTCTATTCAATCCTATAGTGATGCCGAATGGGCTGGGGATCCAAATGACTGACGATCCACCTCTGGCTTTATAGTTTTTCTTGGATCCAATCCTATTTCCTGGTCCTCAAAGAAGCAGCATACGGTATCACGGTCATCCACATAAGCTGAGTATCGAGCTCTTGCTATCACAGCTGCTGAACTATCCTGGATTCGACAGTTGCTTTGTGATTTACATATTCCTCTTTCTCAAGCCCCAATGATTCACTGCGATAACATTTCAGCCATTGCCCTTTCAACAAATCCTGTGTTTCATGCGAAGTCCAAGCACATTGAGATTGACTATCATTTTGTTCGTGAAAAGGTGACACAAGGCGATCTTCACGTTCAACATGTTTCTTCTGCTGATATTTTCACAAAGGGTTTATCTGCACCCTTGTTTCAACATCACTGTGGCAATCTCATGCTTAGTTCACTCAAGCATGAGATTGAGGGGGGATGTAAGAGTATAAACAAACACAAAGATGAAGATTCAAGTAAGGACAACAAGCACAAAGAGCAAAATCCAAGTGAAAGAAATTCAAGGGTCTAGATGAGGACAAGTGTCACAAGATCCAAAGGAAGTTAGTTACAAGGCTGTTAGGATATGGTGCTAAGGTTGTTAAATTGATAGATTTCATATCTTAGCTTATGGAGCAAGGAATGTAATAACATAAAGACATATAGCAAAAGGTGTAAGAACTGATGAAATATACAAGAAATACAAAAGAATACTTCTCTCAAATCTCTCTCTCTCTCTCTCTAAACCTCAGTTTCTTCGACTACCTCCATTGAAGCTACTGCTTCAATCTTCACAGTTTCCACCATGTGAGTACAATACAAAGACATAGCCCTTGCTCAGAGACACAATGTAGTCAATGGCAGCCAGAGCTCATTTGTTGGATGTAGCTCATGTTCACTTCTCCATGGAGGTATTCGGGATGAGAATCTCGAACCTTGGGGATGATGTCATCATATTTAGGCCTAAACCGGTGAGACACCTGGTTGTGACGCACATATCCCCTTTCTAGCTGGAGATGGAGTGCAAAGTAAAGCTCCTAAATCCATATTCTCTTTGGAAGTAGATTCCAAGTTCTCAAACTGGTGATCACAAAAAGCTACCTGAAAACTAAAGCGAATGTGGAAATGATGATCATCTGAACATTCAATATGTATATACGAAAGAAGGGTATGCATGGGTTGATAATTGAAATTCTCCAGCAAGGGAAGGAAAATGAGAAAGATACAAGATTAGGGTTTAGGGTTAAGAGTTAGTCAGAATGGGTTTTATAAGTGATTAAAATTGAGAAGCACCCTCCTGAGATCACCTAGAAAGTAATCTGCAATTTTCGCCTGCATCTTGCACATGATACTCCAATGTGGCAAAACAACAATATGATCTCCTTCTGTCTGGGAAGTTTTCATCCTATCATTTCCCTCCTGATTAATGTTCATTTTTGTTCTTGTGTAAATTTATAATTCTAGGAATTATTCAGACAATGAAATTTATGTGTCCAACTTTCAAACAATGGAGTTTAAACTAAAAAGATTTTAATTGCTGTAAATGGTAAATTCTGGTCATTAAGAATCCACGAAAATTAGTACTTCCCTATCCAAAATAGCATTATAGATAAATTTCAGAAAATAAGATTTCATCACTTTAAAATTCTTTTGTAATTTTAAATTTCGAATAAAGCATTATTCTTTTACAGTAGAAGAAACTTCGGATATTTGGTGAATTTTCAACGCGACCATCACACTGCCTTTGGTGTGGTAAAGATTACCAAGGATTCATGTAGTCGAACTCTTTAGCAATTGGAAGACAAGCATCCCATTGTTTTCTACTCATCTTCAAAGCCTTTAATTTGTTTACATTTGGGAGAGGTTGTTTAAGAGCTTTTTTCACCAATGCTTTGTGGCATGGTAAGCCCTCACTTATAAGCTCAAGGCAGCAACCTGGTTCGATGTCTACACGGTCTTCATAGAGCATATTATAGTATATTTGTTTCCCACAAAACTCGTCAAATCCGAGGCTGCCGCATTCTGGCGGATATACGATTGAAGTTGAAAGTGACTCCGATGAAAAAAGGGGCGATTCCAAAGGAGAAAGGGTTAATCTGGTTGCAAGTGCTGGTGATATTATTATTGTTACAGCAATCACCAAAAACAGAATTGTAATACCATTTGGGTAAAAGTTGAACCTTCCCATTATTTATAAAGATGGTATAATTTTTTTTTTAATTTTTTTTTATGATGGGAAAGAATTTATAGAGTTGTCAAGATGACCAAGATGCATTTCCAATTGTTAAACTGTTATCGCTTCATAACTTATCACAAAACGTTCAACTAATTTATTCACATTTAGTCAGAAATTTATAATGACGTTTCTTCATTCATGATCAGTTTGCTTTGTTATTTAATTTGGACTATAATTTATAAATTTTAACAAGCTGATTCAAAATTATTAGCACTTCAAACTAACCCCCATGCATTTCTCGTTTTCTTTTTCTTTTTTTATTAAGAAAGAATACAAGATGATTTTTGTGGAGTATCAATAACAATTAAAAAAAAACTATAATGTCTAGTTTGTACACATTTAGGATTTGTTTGGAAGTGCTTTTAAAATGACTAAAAACTCTTTTTGAGAAAAAAAAAATTTGGTTTCCAATTATCACTTGAAGTGCTTCCTGGAAGAAGCGCCAGTTATGTGCTTCTTCCAAAAAGCACTTCAAGTGTTATACAAGATTTACTTGCGTTTTTAATAAGGATTAGTTCCACAAACATTTTCATCAAAAATGGTGCGGAGAGCACCACCATTAATGAAAACAACTAATATTTTTATGACTGTATTCAATTAATAATATGATATTGATTAGAAAATGAAAGGAATATAATTTTCCCTCTAATGGATTTGTTTGTCAATAATCTTTCGGAATAATATGCTCTATGGAGCAATTTATCGAATTGGATCATACAATTCTTCTTGTCGAATTGGATCACGTAACTCTTCTTATTGAATTGGATCAAGTAATTTACCGAATGAACTTTCAAGTCTCTTGAACTTCAATTCTTTTGAGTACCTTTTGCTATGCACATTACAGTGCAATGAGAACGTTAATTAGCAAATTTGTTTTAAAACGAATATAATTAAGACTTTTCAAAGCCAGAACCAATTTAGAACACATAATTTAATAAAATGGAATTCATGACCAATTTAATAATATAAAATGCGATTAAAAGTTAAACGAAAATCTTAAATAATCAATAACTATCGCACCAAACCAAACTGAAGAAGCTGAAGTAGAAGTATGTTGATTAGCAATTTAGCGCACAAAAATTTTAAGGAACCAAATAAATACAAGACAGAAGATGTTAGTACTAGGATGATGAACGGTCGAGAAGAAATGAGAAAAGATCCGACGGTGATGAAATAATACAGACCAGCGGCATTTCACTATAAAAGGTGGAGTCGCTCCTCCACCTCTTCATTCCATTTCAAACGTCTGAGAGCAAAACAAGAGAGCAGAGAGAGAGAGAAAGAAAACAAAGATGTTGCTGCAGAAAGAGAAGTTGCTTTGTGTCATTGCTGCTGCCATTTTTCTAATAGCTTTGCTTTTATCTGCAGAGGCCCAACAAGGTTTGCCTTTAATCCTGCCTTGAAATTTTCATTTTCTTTTATCATCTTTTTCATGTCCTCTCTTAAGCTTGAGTGAAACTACTGTATTGTCGAAACATCAAACTACGTACTCAGTTAAAATCTTCAAGCATTTTTAAAAGATATATAGTAGTTGTTTGTGTTGCTTTCTTTTGTTGACGGTTGTTCCAAATATCCTTGTTCAAAACTGTTCTTCTATTCTTATGTTTAAGCGTTCGTACCTTTTCGTTTAGTTTTTAATTTTTAGTTTGTGATTGTCGTGAAAAATCTGTTGATTCAATCTTGTTGAGTCTCGTGTCCATGAACAATCTTATTTACTTGTAGTCCTTTAGGTGTTCATTCTTTTTTAGAGTGCAACAACTTGTAATGTTTTTTCCTAGAGTCAGATAATGCTAATAATAAAATTTTCTGCTTACAATCATATGATAAACGATCGATAGTGTTGTCTTGGACACTTTCAGATAACTTGTGTTTCAATTGATGTCTATCACTTGCCCTGTGTAATTGTGCAACTCTTTTGCCAGTCTTTTTCTCTGCCTATGCCTTATATGTTTACCCTTTCATCATATGGTGATCAATCAAGTTTTCTACTTAGCACAATTAAATGGCGTTGTTGCAGTTGAGGTGATGAACTCAAGCAGTGCTGCACCCACTCTTGAACTCAACATTCACCGGGCTGATTTTCCGGTTGATTTTTTCGTTGGAGTTGGCACTTCAGCTGCTCAGGTACATACATTGATGTTAAAAATGGTTAATTTACTCATACATATATATACACACACACACGTATGCTCTATATTGCACCGCCAAAAAGATTTTGTGATGTAACGCAAAAATATCACGGTCTAAAAAAAGGTTCAATTTTTAAGCGATCTTCCACCATATACCACACCAAATGCCTCGTGATCCTACTGCTCCTAGTCCTTCTGTCCCTCCTATTACTCCTACTTCTATCTCCATAGTTTGCATGGTGATGATATTCTTGATGAGGATATGAGAAAAGTCTAGTTTTTCTTTATGTAATTGGTTTATGAATAAATATACAATACTTGCACCAAAACACATAATTTAACAATAATTTCATATTAATGCATAATAAACTACCAAAATACATATGGTTCAAACTATGATATATGTATAGCCTCATACTTTCTTCTAAACGATCACTAAAAGTAGACATATTAATGTGATGTTGTGCAGACGGAAGGGGCAGCCGAAGAAGAAGGGCGATCCCCAAGTGTTTGGGATCATCGTGCCAAAATACTCCCAGGTTGACTTAACTTTCATTATCTTTTGTTCATATATGTCACGTCCCAATCTCGACTCCGCCGTAGCACGATATTGTCCGCTTTGGGCTTACCATTCCCTCACGGATTTGTTTCTGGGAACTCATATGAGAACTTCCCAGTGTATCACCCATACTAGGATTGCTCTCGCCCAAACTCGCTTAACTTCGGAGTTTCAATGGAACTTGAAGCTAGTGAGTTCCCAAAAGGCTTCGTGCTATATGGAGGTGGGCATGTACATATAAGGCACATCACCCCCTCTCCGTTGGTCGATGTGGGATGTTACAATCCACCCCTTTAGGGGCCCGACGTCCTCGTAGGCACACTCGCTCCACACGGCAGAGTAGCTCTGATACCATTCTGTCACATCCCAGTCCCGGCTCCGCCGTAGCACGATATTGTCCTCTTTGGGCCCCGAACCACACCCTCACGGTTTTGTTTCTGGGAACTCACACAAGAACTTCTCAGTGGGTCACTTATCCTGGGAATGCTCTCGCCCGAACTCGCTTAACTTTGGAGTTCCGATGGAATCTGAAGTCAGTGAGTTCCCAAAATGTCTCGTGCTATAGGAGGTGGCCATGTACATATAAGGCACATCACCCCCTCTTCGTTGGTCGATGTGGGATGTGACAATATATTTCCAATATATTGGAATCCTCATCTCACAAGTATCAGTTGCAGGTGCGATTCGAGACAGTAAGAAATTCTCTAAGGCAATTGATGGATACAGACGATACATGGTGAGTAGCAAAAAGGGTCAAAACATCTTTGACAATGAAAATAATTAATTGTTTTGAGAATTGAAACTAATGTATTGTATGGAATAATCTGAATTTAGGAGGACATTCAGCTTGTCAAGGAGCTTGGAGTGAACTCCTATAGATTCTCCCTTTCCTGGAGTAGAATTTTACCAAGTAAGCTTCCTTTCTTTCTCGTCCCTTTGCTTTAGTTTTAATTTCATTCTTCTTTATCTTCTACTTGTTTAAGTTAATTTAATCCTTTATAACAAGATGATGGGGGCTCATGTTGATGAAACCTATGCAGAGGGAAGCATAAGTGGTGGAGTTAACCAACTTGGTGTAGATCATTACAATCGTCTGATCAACGAATTAATAAGAAATGGTAAATAAAGTTCACTTCTGAAAGTTTATTAATTAGTAACCTAGTACTGCTTTGCGCCATGTAATTTTTGTAACTTGAGTTTCTTGTTTACGGTTCAAATTTTCTCAAGGATGTGTTTGATTTAACGTGTTTCTTGTGTCCTAATGCAGGCATTGAGCCTTTTGTCACGATCTATCACTTTGACTTGCCCCAAGTTCTGCAAGAGAAGTATGGAGGCTTGATGAATCACATGTTTGTGTAAGTTTAATCTTGTAGAATTATCATGTAATGTTTATTTCGAAATTCAGTTCGTTTAATTTCATAAATCACTTCATCTATCTATCTGATATTGCTAACATGACTATGTGTATGAAACGCAAACTCGAGCCTCTAATGATTATCGTGGCTCGTCGTATATTTCCCTTCTTCTACTTCATGCATGCTTTCTCCTTCTTGTGCTTAATCTTTTATATATCCATGGAATCTATCTGCATCCTGTAAGTAAGATGGTCTGTGTTTGCAGGAAAGACTTCAGCGATTATGCTGAGCTCTGTTTCAAATTGTTTGGTGATAGAGTTAGGCATTGGTTCACCATTAATGAGCCAAATGTTCTTGCACAATATGGCTACGAGATTGGGATTGCCCCACCAGGAAGGTGCTCGCTTCCACAAGGACGTTGTGGGTTGGGATCTCCACCTCGATGTATGGTGCCCGTCGGTCCCTGTAACTTTGGTGGTAACTCGTCCACGGAGCCTTACATTGCTGCCCATCATATCATCCTTGCTCACGCCACTGCTGTGAAGCTATATAAAGAGAGATACCAGGTTAAACTTATAGAAACCACGTTCATCTCTATTCAAAGTTCAAAACTCATTGAAGGAATCTTGATAAAGTTTGTTTTGAATGTCATCTTGCAGGTAGAGCAAAATGGAGAGATCGGAATCGTCCTTGCTACTAAGTATTTTAAGCCATATTCTAATTCACAGGAAGATCAAGCTGCAGCAAAGAGACTGTTTGATTTTTATCTAGGATGGTCTGCATAACCACTAATGATAACTTTGAGAAGTCCATTAATTAATTTAATTTCATTAGCAGTTGATTAATATTAGCTTCTTGTTGAATTTGCATTAGGTTTATGGGACCGTTGGTATTTGGAAAATACCCACAAAGCATGAGAGAGCTGGTGAAGGAAAGGCTGCCCACATTTTCCGCCGAAGAGAAATCTCTTGTCAAGGGGAATTTAGGCTTTGTTGGGATAAACTATTATGAATCAGTTCATGCGAAATATAGGCCTCCTCCTCCTGCAGAGAATCTGAGCTATTCCTTCGATTCATGGGCGGAAGAAAAAGGTAAAATACAGTTGTCATAGCCATAATGGGAGAAAATAAATAAAACAAATCAAGCATAAGTATAGGTTCTAACTTTTATGTTTCTTGATTTGTTTGGTTATTGCAGATATCAAAGATGTTCCTGGTGTGGTAAGAAACTTCTAACCTTTTATGTTCTTGCTTTTTTTATCACAATTCTTGAAGCTTTCTTGAATGAAATTTGTGCTTACATTTTCCTTGTGGTACAGTCCGAGAACCATTGGCCACAAGGGCTGCAGAAGCTCATGAACTATGTGAAGAATGAATATCGTAGCCCACAAATCTACATTTCCGAAAATGGTTGGATTTCTAACTTATGCTTCAGTTAATCCACATATGTTGGAAAGTATCTAATTACTAGTGGAAGTTATCACAGAACGTTAACATGAATTGTTACATCTGCTGTAACTTTTATAGGATATGGTAATCCAAGAAATGACAGACTTCCGCTCGATGAACAAGTAAAAGACCCAAATCGAATCTCCTATATTGCTCGGCATTTGTATTGGCTCAATAAGGCAATGAAGTAAGTGATATTACTTCTTAATTAACATAAATCGACTCAATGTATAATCACGTTCTTATCCGGTTTATCGCAGGAATGGAGCAAATGTCAAAGGATACTTTTGCTGGGCTCTGTTCGATGACTTTGAATGGGGTATAGGGTTGTTTCAACAAGTTGGACTCTATTACGTTGATTTTGATGACAACTACAAGCGCTACCCCAAGCAATCAGCTAAGTGGTTCCGTGAATTCAACCACAACAGTGCTGCAATTAGTAGATCGACTTAGTTACATATCTCTCATTCCGGTTTTATGTAGTACGTACTTCATATTTTTCTATAATCAAGACTCTCGCATGTGTGACTTTAAACAATTTATGTATGCTATTAAGAATTTTCTGTTCAATTTGTGGTATCCATCTGTTATATCGTGGTAAGAATACTTGTGTAGGACAGTTTAGGTTAGGTTACACTTCATAAAATATAAAAATGCAAATAAATCCAAACTGAGTTTTCAATTTTGTTTCGCAATTTAATTATACTGCAAAGAGGTCACACTGAGTTTTCAGTGTTTTCAAACATGAGTTCAAACTAGAAAGAGCTCTGATGTTTACTAATTTTTCCTTCTGGAAATATAAGGCTCGAAAAATTCAATTTACTGCTTGGACGAACAGAAAAGTTCAATGTACACATGCACTATATGCAATCACATCTCGGTTCCACTACTGGAGGAATCTTCGAAAAGAGCCAGCATTGCTCGCCTGTTCGGCTCTATAAATTTTCTGTGTCCCCTGTAGGCAAGGTGACCCTGTTAGTTTCATTACTTTACACATTGAAATGCTTGCCTGCATTGCTTGGCCCACGTTCCACCATGTGAATACAATACAAAGACATAACCCTAGCTCAGAGACACAAAGTAGTCAATGGCAGCTAGAGCTGAAGACTTGTATGTATTGGTTGTATAGCTCATGTTCACTTGTCTATGGAGATATCCGGGTTGAGACTCTCGAACCTTGGGGATGCTGTCATCATATTTAGAGACATCTGGTTCTGACTGACATATTTTTCTCTAGCCAGAGACCGAGTGCAAAGTAAAGCTCTTCAATCCAAATTCTCTTTGAAGTAGATTCTAAGTTCTCAAACTGGTGATCACAAAGCTGCCTGAAAACTAAAGCCAATGTTTAAATGACGATTACCTGACATTCAATACATATATGAAACTAAGAAGGGTATGCATGGGTGAGATAAAAGAAATTCCCAGCAAGGAAAAGGAGAGAAAGATACAAGATTAGGGTTTAGGATTAAGGGTTTAGCAAAATGGGTTTTAGTGATTAAAATTGAGAAGCACCCTCCTGATATCACCTAGAAAGTAATCTGCACTTTTAGCCTGCATCTTGCACATGATGCACCAATGTGGCAAAAACAACAATATGATCTCCTTCTGTCTAGGAAATTTTCATCCTATCTTTTCCCCTCCTGATTAATGTTCTTTTTTAATTCTTGTGTAAATATTGACCCTCAAAATTCCAAAGGCTACGTAGCAATGCAGGCCGAGTAAATATGAGCTAATATTCCTCATGTGAATGAGGGCGTGCCAATTTGCGATCAAGCTCGGTCGGGTGTGTAGAATAGATGTGGTGGTGGTGGTGTTGAATGCGCTGCTGACTTTTGTACTTAAGCAACTATGGCAAAGGATGGAACTGTCTCGGCCTTGGGTTTTATAATAACCTGAAGAAAATGTCGCCTTGTTCATTGCGAAGTTCAGGATCTCCTGCAACAGGTTATGCCACTTCGACTATATTCATGAGAATATAGGTGCGCAAAATTAGTATTAGGTTGTAAGGTCACATGCATTCAAAGGAGATATGCATTTCATTAACATGGTTTGGCCATCTGAATGCCGAATTGCAAAATTCACATGAGAGCAACCAATTATAGAACACTTCATTCCGCTGGGAAGTTAATGAAGTAACCTCATTATGCAAAAGAATTGAGAACTCTTCGCCGACTGAGACTTGGATAGATAACCAACCGACCAGTAGCAATGTTGTTTACTTGTCCAAACTGAAGGTTCTGCTAAATCGTCTGGTTTTACGGCTCCATTGTTGTTTACTTATCCAAACTGAAGATATCGTTGGTTGTCAAAACAGTGATGTTTACTTATCCAAACTGAAGGTGTGTTGGCAGGCGGGTTAATTACAATAGTTAGTATTTTTCTCAAGGGAGAAAGATTTCGCGTAGAGCTTTTTGAGTTGTTTGTTGAGTTGAAGGGGGCATATCATGTTGCAGTAAACTCTTTTATTTATAGGGATGGTTTTGAAGAATAATCAGGTTTGCTGAGGTAAAGTCTTGATAGGACTGTGTCACTAGCCAGTTACCTGAATAATTATTTCTTTATCCCCTTTTATCCCTTATTTAGTCACCTTTATCCAGTCTCGACCTTTTTTATTCAAACCAGGATTATGAACTTAATCCTTTTGTGAGGTTAATTCATCTTTATCTAATCAAAATGAATTTTGATCTTTAGAATAATTCGCATCTAAACAAAGACCATCCTGATCCTTGACAATTTTAGTCCACTAAAGACTCAATCCAGCCACATCTAAACTTAATCTATTTATAATTTGTTGACTCTAAAAACTTCCACGCCTATGTGGCGCGCAGGCCGAGTAACTAATAAGCTAACTACGTCCTTCAGTTATGTGTGGGGTGTGCCAACTCGACCGGGGAGTAAAATGTGTTGATGTTGGTTTGAGCGCGTTGCTGACTTCTTGATCATGCGATTGCGATCGAGGAAAGAACGCGTCTCGGCCTTTGGGTTCTAGAGCCTTAAGACAAGGCTGTTAGTCATGTGAAGTTCACGAATCGTCGGAGCCGGGTTCGGTCACGGTGATTATATTCGTAAGAGTATAAGCATGACGAACTGGCACCAGGCTATATGGACACAAGTTCTCGAAAAAGATGTATGTCTTGATAATAAATGTGGATTGGCTATCAGAATACCGAACTCTGAAACTCACTTACGAATATCCAATCATAAAACAACTCGGCTTTCAATGTGCCAGGCTTAGTAACCTGTAACACCTCACTTCGCCGAGAAGGTTGATGAGATGACATCTACCAACAGGAACTCAAAAGTCCATGTCGACCGAGACTTGGATAAATAACCAGTCGATCTCAAAGCAGTGTTATTTATCCAGACTGAATGTGCTCCTTGATCGGCTGATTCTACGGATCCTGTGCTATTTATCCAAACTGAAGATGTCGCCAGTTGCCTTCACAGTGTTGTTTATCCAAACTAAAGATGTGTTGGTGGAAGAAAGGGGAAGAGGATAAAATCTCAAAGGTTGTTGAGAAGATTTGCGCAGAGCAATTTATGTGTTGAATTGGAGGGGGCTTTTGAATGTACACTCCCTCGTCTATTTATTATAGCGAAACCTTTCATAGCCAAGCTAAAATCATACTCGGATTAGAACTCCTTAACCTAATTTGATAAGGTTTCAGCCAATCCTAACTCCAAAATGACTCTGAACCGAGCTAATTAACAAACCAGATTCATTTCCTAAGTCTCAGCATCTTTAGTTTATTAAGACTCCTCATTGCACTAGGTCTCGACTACCTCATCCCTATCTAAACCAATCTGTCCTGCAATAGGATTCGGTCGATCCTGACCGGATGGCCCATGATGACCGGACGGTCCATAATAATTCTAGAAGAAGACTACTAGGCCAAAAACAACTTTAAGCTCGGCCCAAAATAATATTTTGGGCCCAAACATTGCCCATTCGCTTATGAGGTCTTCGGCCTATAAGTCTTGGCTGAACTTCGACCTTGAATAAGCAAAATCAACCCTCAACATATTCCTAACGGACACTAAGAAACCTCAAATCTCCCAACCACTCAGGCGCATTTATGGAGTACGATTGCACGATTTCAATCATGTCAGACTCCCTGCCACATGGCATCTTCTTAGCATATATATCTCTTAATAATGACCCCTAAGGCATGCAGACACTAAAACGTCATTTCGTCATAAACTCGCCGTCATATGCAATCGTGCAGCCTTGATTTCCTGAGCTTTTCAGCATCCTTGAGTCATGCGAGCACTGAAAAGTCCATTCGCCATAAAACTCGCCATCACACGTAATCATGCATCCGCAATACGCGAGCTTTTCTGCTTCTTCATCTGGATTCTTTGAATATCCATCATGATTACATAATATTGTGGTCGAATCTACCCCTTATTCTTTAAAAATAAAATTGTTGATCTTCTTCCTAAATGCCTATAAATATCCAACTCTCCTTCATTCAGATATTCACGCTTTCAAATCTCTCGAATCTCTTGCCATTTGCTCCTAAACCCAGAAAAGAAACCATACTTTGAAACCCAAAAAAACCTTCATCTTCCTCAATGGCTGCCAACACTTTCATTATCAAGTTCGTCGAGGAATACGATAAGTGTTGTAACATCACTGATCGGAACAATATCAAAACCATTTAATTCGAGGATAAGCCAAGTGTTTTCCACCAAACCCTTGGCCCACTTTTCAAGGATGATGTTCCAAAAGTCATCATCGAAATGATGAAGGTTCACTGCCTGAAAAGCTTTGTTCCAAGGGTATGACTGGTCAAAATAGGAATCAGCCAAACCCTAAGGTGTCTGGCCCTCGACCACTGCGACCTAGGCTGCTTGGTCACTCGAATGAAGCCATACTTTGGCGACGAATAGAGATCTCTCGGCTTTTTTATGCCATCAAACTCTCAACCATCAAGATGAACTTGGATCGAGAACTTGTGATGGTTGCCCTTAGCTTTTGGTGCTCAACCACCAACACAATGGTTCTTCCTCTCAACCCCCTTAGTTCAACGATGTTAGACATTACTGCCATACTTGGTACCTCTCCGACCGACCTTCCAATCGACACTTCTTTCTATGGGTATAAATTCGACCTGGACCTGAAGACAGTCTTCGAGGAACGTGCCATTAAAGCCTTGTTGAAAGGAAACCAAAAGCCGTCGAAAGAGGACGCGCAGAAATTGCACAAGAACTTTTTCAATTACAACACCCTGATCACCCACTTCGCCGACTCAGAATGGGATGATCTTAAAAAGGGGGAACACGGGGCCTTCTTATTCTACTGGTACAACAAGTACACATTTTGTGCTAAGTCGAATAAGTGTATGGCCGAGAACATGCCCGTCGCCGAGCCTTGGCTAGCGGTCATGTCCTAACCCTTAGTCCATCCATTCTTGCCAAACATACCAGGTGCTTGGTCAAAGCTACCGTAGTGAAAATCGACATTCACCAAAACAACCCGTTCTGGGTCTTCCAGCTTTGGCTGCAGGTCTATTTCTCGATGTTGCGGCCAGAAGTTCTAATTCAATTCCTCCGAAGCAATGGGTCTTGAGCTAGCCTCATGCCTCATTCCTACTCACACGGTTGAAGAAATTTTCAAATATTTCTTCGGCGGAAGACGAATTCCAAATTTGCCGTCATTAGACATACCCATCTTCCATCATCCTTCCACAATCGGCATGGGAAAAAGCCGAGGAAGCTGATCTTCGAAAATCCTGGGGATCATTTATCATGACTCGCGACCTACCATATGGTTGCAAAACTCATCGAGGAAGCTGGGAAGTCTATCATCCCAATTTCCTGGCTCGTCAACTAGGCTATCTCTAAGGGTGCCCTATGCCATTCCTTGTTTCTCGCTCACTTTTGAGCCGATGGCGCTTCTCCGACTCCTCATAGAGGGAATGCGAGATAGCCGAGAATGAGTTCAAGGAGCAGTGCACCAAATTCCGCCTTCGGCCAAATACTCCAGAATCCTGATGTGCCAGCACCTTTGCCGACTGATGGTTTAAGAGCTCTTTTCACCAATGCTTTGTGGCATGGTAAGCCCTCTCTTAAAAGCTCAAGGCAGCAACCTGGTTCGATGTCTACATTGTCTTAATAGAGAATATTATAGTAAATTTCTTTCCCACATATCTCATCAAATCTGATGCTGCTGCATTATGGCGGATACACGATTGAAGTTAAAAATGATTCCAATGAAGAAAGGATGGGTTCCGATGGAGAAAGGGTTAATCCGGTTGAAAATGCTGGCGATATTATTGTTGTTACAGCAATCACCAAAAACATAATTGTAATACTATAATTTATAACTTCTAACAAGCTGATTCTGTTGTAAAATCGACGGCGTGTGCAGTGGAATAAATAAACAATACACAAAATTTACGAGGTTCCTCTACAGTCGGTGTGACTGGAGTACGTCCTCGGGGCAGCAGTGGTGCTTTCATTATAATCTGAAATAATAAGAGTACAAAGATAACTCTCTCTGTTATCTCCTCTCCTCTTCCTCTCTTTTCTCTCTTTCTTTTCCTTCCTCTCTTTCCCGTGAGTCCCTTACATTCATCTCCAATTCTTCTTTTTTTTATCACACATTTTGAACACTTGTAATGCTCTATTTATAGAGCAAACAAAACACTATTAAACTTGTGAAAGGTTTACTATGTGCATGTGGGCATACATACCCATTATTTACAACACTCCCCCTTGGATGCCCACATAAGTCTTTCAATTAACTTGTTAAAATCTTGATCTGTTTTGGATGCTCCCCCTGATGAGTATCTCCCCCTGATCTTAAAACATTTAGGCTGATCGTTGATCATTCTGCTTCAGTCTCTTAGCAAAAAGAGTTGCCGAAAGAGGTGCTTTACTTGTTGTTAACTTTCCACATGCTTATTCTTGAACTGGGCTGGAGGGCCTTCTGCTAGACTTACCCCAAAGGTCTGAAATTACTCATTTTATCTGGAGCGGAATTTAATTCAAGGGTGGTGGACACTTGATCTTAAATCGGACTTGTGATTTCTTTAAGGACCTTCGAGGCTTGATCTTGAATGAAATTGGACCATGAGGAGCTTCACGTGGCAAATGATCTTCGGTTTTGTCGGGGATGAATTAGCACGTGTTTGATGCGCTTGTCTCCACATGCTTCAATGTATCATTTTCACTTGCCTTACTTGCTCCCCTTGCTTAAGTAGTATTTTCCCTGGTTTTCCATCATGCATGTGTGGCATATTCTCCTGCAGTATTTGCCCTCTGATGCAGAAGTGGAATGCAACCCTTGCATTTGGATGGTTCATCACTTCTTAGTGACTGGAGACCCAGCTCCAACAACAGTTGAAGATGACTACTCGAGAGCTAGGTAAGCAATTAGGAAATGTTCCAAGCAGTCGGTTCCTTATCGGGAGTTTGAGTGGAGGTTCCGACATATTGCTTTCTTTATCCTTGTCTTTGCAGGTAAGAACAAGGACAAAGGAAAGGACAGGAAGATTGCATGATATGAGGTACTCTTGCTCTCATCCCTGAAGATATGAGATACTCTTGCTCTGGTGTGACTTGTTTGAAGATGTATTCTCGAAGATGAAGGAAACTGAGTATGTTGAGAGGTTTGGTTGCAGATGCATTTTCAGCAATGAGAGAGAGTTAGGCGTTTTGGATGTGTGCCTTGCCATGAACGATGAAGGTCGACATATATAGAGATTTCCTAATAGCAAGTAGTGGTGCTGTGCCTTTACTCTTGTCAGCAACTGTAGTGTAATTAGAACAGTAAGATTTACGCGTTTCAACTTTGTCAGAAATCTTTGACAAAGTTGCACGCGATATCAGAAAAAGCTGAGCTTGCGTCTGAAAAATGCCAACAAACTTTATTCAGGAAAATCTGGCTTTTGAAATTCGGAGAGCGGTGCTTCTTCGATCTCTGAACAAGTGGCTATGTTGCCTCTTCTTTTATAGAGACATCAATTGTGTTCAAGAGTATGCTCAGAAAGTTGCTGCCTGTAGAAATTTCCCCCATCTTGCACTTCTGAAATTTTATTTGACCTTTTTTTTTTCTTCATCATTTCCAAAAATGACTTGCCCAGCTAACATTTGCTTAGATTTGAGTCTTAGGAGTTATACAGACGAGTAACGTCAGGATAACATATGGTGCCCGTCCTTCTTATCTTCTAATGGTCCTCTTACGGTTGGGGACTCTATGATGAAGAATAACATAACCGCTACTGTGGTAGCTAGGAATTTTCTCACTCCAAAGGATAACAGAATCCTTTCAAAACGGTCTGACGAGTTGGCCGTTCAAGACTCCCTGGCTCTCAGTATTCAGTGTGCGGGCTCTGTATCCAATATGGGCCAACGCCTACTTGCTCAAACTCGCCAAGTTGAATCATTGATGGCTGAGGTGGCAAGTCTTAAACAAGAGATCAGAAGGCTCAAGCACGAGAATAGAGTGTTACACGTGCTTGCAAATAATTACTCGACGAGCATGAAAAGAAAGCTCGACCAGCTGCAGGAATCAGAAAGTCGGATTCAAAGTGATCACCAGAAGTTCGTTGCTAGATTTCGAAAGCAACTGATGCCTTCCCCTTCTGGTGTTTTGCCAAGTACTGGGGTGCCACATGATCAATCTCCAGTGCCCCTTCTGGGGTACTTCTGAGTACTGAGGCTTCACATGAGCAACCTTTGTGAAGGCTCCATCAACCTTTGTGAAGGCTCCATCATGTTTGTTTGTTTTAACTCATGTGTATGTACATATCTGTAATTTCTCGGAGATATTAATAGATAAGCTTTATTTCATTCAGTGTATTGTGTCAAATACAATAAAGCATATACTTCACTAAGAACTGGTGCTTCTGGACCAAACATTAATTTATCTTTACCCTCACGAAGATAAATGATCTTTCTTAATGTCTACATCATTTGAGTATTCAACTCATAATCTTCAATCCATATGGTTCTTTTAATATCATAGACATCATGGATAAGATTCGTGTTGGTAGATTGTTCGATCTGCAGCTCGAGACAATATTTCTCTCAACACTTTATAATTTTTTCTTGACTCTTCAGGAGTTCTAATTTAATGTCATTGACTCTTGCAAGAGATTTTAGTATGTTGCAACATGATAGTACTCACTAAGGCAATTTATATCATCCATTGGTATTGAGTACATAATTTATGCTTTACCCTTCGGGGGCTTACTTCAAGCAATTTGAATCCTTCAAGGATTTTCTACACTTCATGACACATTTTCCTTGGGAATTTCTACAGAGCAATTTGTTCCTATGTATACTTGAGGGATTTACTTATGGAGATATGATGTGGGCGACTCACAACCCTTCGTATATAATTCTCCATTCATATGAACTTGTTTACAAGAGTATAATTTCAGGTTTCAATACCTTGTGTCATATCATGTGAGTGTATTTCACTGTATTACAAATGCCCAATGTAACCTCCTTGGTTCAACATCTTTTGGCTATTTGTATTATATTCAAATATATAGGTCCATTTATCCACGTTCTTACAAAATTGTAATGGAATTGTCTTTCTCCATTTTGGCCAATAATTTTGTTGACGAAAAAGAACGAGCCTCAATATCAACACAGCTCATTTGATGAATTTAGTAGCTACTTGTAAAAACCAAAATTACCATTGGTTATCATCAATCAGTGATCCCATATTCTCATGTGCATGCGCATGCATAAAAGTTTTTCATTTCTTTTGGATATCCATTGCCTTTTCAAGGGCATGACACTATCTCTTCCAGGATAGTCATAATTTAGAGAATGTGGATCATAACCTCCTCTTGAGCGTTATAGAGCTTGAATTTAATCTTCACTTCCGGGAGTTGAGTCATTTAGAACCTATATGTCTATCATGCTTCATGCATGAGACATCATCATTCCCATATCTGCGGATTGTCGTATATCCAAGCGGCGACTGTCATGCTTCTGGCATGCAACAATTATGCTTCGGGAATGCAATAGTTTAGGAGTGCCATATTCTTCCTCTTTTGAATGAATGAACATTTTGAGTCTAAAGGTCTACCACGCTTCAGGCGTGCAACAGATAAATCATTGACTGTCTCATTATTTTGTCCAACAGGGACATCAATTCTTGTAGGCACATTTGTAGCAAGTATATATGATTTCATCACTTTCGTTGCATCATTCAATAATTCTTATTTCATTTTCTCATTGATTGTTTCGTGAATCAAAATAAGACAAATTCTCTTCGTTCTTCTAGAACGGTCTTTTCTTATCATTCTTCTGGAATGATATTTTCTCATCGTTCTTCTGGAACGATATTTTTCTCCCCCTAACGGCGGGAAAATTGTCTTATCAAAATGACAGTTCGCAAGCCATGCTGTAAACATATCCCCAGTCAAGGGTTTCAAATATTGAATGATAGATGGTGTTCAACATCAATGCATAATCCACGATGATGCCTCATTTCAGTACGTATGGTAGTGCAATAGGCACATAGATAACACAACCAAAAACTCGTAAATGTTAATGTTTGGCTGGTGCCCAAACACGAGTTATACTAAGAAATATTGATGGTTGGCAACTGGTCTCAACCAAACTTAATAATGAATTATGTAAAATTACATGTCCCCATGTCAAAACTGGCAATTTCATTTTCATGAGCAAAGTGTGGGTAATCAATTTCATCCGCTTAATAAATGCTTCTGCTAAACCATTTTGAGTATGAACATAAGGAACTTCTGGTCCTTATTAAATAGTCTGTAAACTGAGACTCTTATGACTTTTATTACAATTGAGGCACTGTGGCACTTCAAACTTACGGTACTCATCAAGGAATTTCATGTCCTGATCTTCAGGATCAAGGGACTTCATGCCTGATATTTTTGTATGATGGAACTTCAGGTCCAATCATTTTTATATGTTGAGGATCAAGAAACTACAAGTTCTGATCTGATCAAGGAAGTTCAGGTCCTGTATATATTCATCGTAACAAAAGATAAGTACAATAAATTAAAGCAATAGGCGGTAATTCCAGTCATAATGAATAAATTGCATTTAAGTAAATAAAGCTTGTGACAATGGCTTTAATTAAGCATCATTCACATAAATCAAAACTTAAAGCAATAGGCGGTAAAACCGTCCATGGTAAATAAATTGTTTTAAAGTAAATAAAGCTTGTGACAAGGGCTTTGATTCAGCATCATTCACATAAATATCAAAGCTTTAAAGCAAATGGCAATCATTCTACCCACTATAAATAAATTGCTTTAAATAAATAGAACTTGTGACATGGGATTTAAACCAACACCATGCACATAAATATCAAAGCTTTAAACCAAAGGGTAATAATTCTACCCACTGTAAATAAATTGCTTTAAATAAATAGAACTTGTGACATGGGCTTTAAACCAACACCATGCACATAAATATGTCAAAACAGAAAATGCAATGATTAAGTCCTCATCTTTTGCTTTTTCTTTTTATTGGTCTGCCACTTCTTTTGTTTGATTCCTTTTATTTTTATTTTTATTTCACAGTTCTGAAGTCATTTTGGTTACTCAGGAAATAATAGTAACAATAGGTTCCAATTGGTGTTCCTCCTCCGGTGAGTTTCGAAAAAGTCGAAACGGTTCCCATAAGTTTTGGAGTCAAGAGTGTCTGCAACTTATGAGAAGATCAAACCGTTAGATTTAGCTCAAATTTTAGTATAATATGTATTAGAGGATACTGAACAACTTTCGTGAAGAAACAATTTCGATCTGAGCTACCGAAACGGAGTTTTGATACTCATAAGGTGGCTGTCCAGTTTTCTGCAGAAATTGGAAACTGGTTTGGTATTTCAGAGGTCTGCGACGATCGCACCGTTAAAGTTTTCTGAAATTTTGATATGTTGTAGATATTGAGCGAACGAACAACTTTTAAGAAGAAAATATTTCAATCCGAGGTCCGCAAGTTGGAGTTCCGAGGCTATTTACATGGCTGTCAAATTCTCTACGAATTTTGAGTCTGTACTCTTTTGCTTCTACAAAGGATGATATACAGTCATACAACAATATATATATATATATATACACATATATATATTTGCTTCATGAAAATCAGTGGTACAAAGATTTTAAGATGAAATGAAAAAAATTTCTTATCTGTGAGATTCTAGGTGACAGAGGTAAACAGGATTTGTGGCGTTGTGCTTTCCATTGACATGAGAGCTTCTCATGCTGATAACGTGTTGTAAAATCGACGGTGTGTGCAGTGGAATAAATAAACAAGACACAAAATTTACGAGGTTCCTCTACAGTCAATGTGACTGGAGTACGTCCTCGGGGCAGCAGTGGTGCTTTCATTATAATCTGAAATAATAAGAGTACAAAGATAACTCTCTCTATTATCTCCTCTCCTCTTCCTCTCTTTTCTCTCTTTCTTTTCCTTCCTCTCTTTCCCGTGAGTCCCTCACATTCATCTCCAATTCTTCCTTTTTTTATCACACATTTTGAACACTTGTAATGCTCTATTTATAGAGCAAACAAAACACTATTAAACTTGTGAAAGGTTTACTATGTGCATGTGGGCATACATACCCATTATTTACAACAGATTCAGAATTATTATTAGCAAACTAATCCCAATGCATTTCTCATTTTCTTTTTCTTTTTTATTAAGTAAGATACAAGATATTTTTTGTGGAGTGTCAACAACAAACATTTTGTTAGTGATTTGAGTTTGCGTTTATTAGTGTTAGCAAATAAAGAAATTTTATCACAAAACCCACTTTTTTTTTTTAACAAACGATATTATCTACACTAAGGGGAGAGGGTGGGCTTAGCCACAATGAGCTAGCAATAATGTGGTTCAAATTCGCCTTTGGCGAGAATCAAACTCTGTTAAAGGTTCCACTAATCTCATAAACCCTGAACTGAACCTCTGTTACTGTTATAGATTCTTCAATCTCATAAACCCCATGGATAAGTTCATTGTTGTATATAACAAATCGGGTTCATTAATTAACACAATAAACCACTAATCAAGTTTTACATTGATACTAACTTTACATATTGGAAAAGCGATTCACATTGGGTGGGATCTTGGAAAAAGTTGATCATACGACAATAAATAAAGAAAGTTGAGGTTCCACCATAAAACCAAATGGCAATATGGGATTAGCTCAACTCACTTGCTCGTGCAAAGTCCCTTCTTTTCGCAGGATTATACTCTCAACAATTACCTGCGAGAGAAATTCTAAAGTACACCCAACTATAACACACACGTCTTGGTGATATACCCAGTGCATGGATTAACTTGTCAAAGCTCCCATTCATTCTAGTTACAAAATATAAGCAATTCAAGACATTAACAAAACGTAACGTAAGTGCATTTCAACACTCCCCCTTAATGTCATTGTGTTCATTTCCCTTGATCTTCATTCTTCTTAGCTTCAAGGTGCTAACATCGGATTTACACAATTATCTTCACTTCTTGCTGCCTTTTTTTCATTTTGTCTTCCTTCCTTGTTATCAACCAATTCCCTTCGAGTGCAAACTTTTAACATTTATTAGCTGAATAGAGCTCATTTGGGTGCCATTTGCATGTCCAATTCAGGTTAAGGTAGTGGCTTAGCCAGAATTTTGAGTTCGATTCCTATAAATCGGAATAAAACTCCCACAATCAATGAACCATAAAATTTGAGTCCAATATAGAGTTCCTAATGTTTCTCTAATGGCACTAGAAAATGCCTGTACTGTGTTTACACATGCACTCAGGCACAGGATATGCAATCACATCTCGGTTTCTCCTGTAACCCCTTGGCTCCGGCTGCCCCTGAGACTTCCTATGCAACCCTCTCATGATGCTTCCAAACTCTGCATCACCGATGGAGCTGTCTTCAAAAAGAGGCAGCATTGCTCGCTTGTTCGGCTTTATAAACTTTCTGTGTCCTACATAGGCACGGTGACCCTGCCATGTCAAAAATACAACTTAAATCGAGAGCATTTGATCAAACGTAATGATTTAAAGTTAATTTTACTTCGAACTATCAGAATAAAGAAAGTTTTGAGTGCTTACCTGCATTGCTCGGCCCATGTTTCCACCATGCGATGGAACAAAGACATCACTGCTCAGAGACACAGTGTAGTCAATGGCAGCCAGAGCTGAAGCTTTGTTCATGTATGGAGCGAGTTCTCCATCTCGCGCCAACATCTCCTTTGTCACCAAATTTGGAAACTCGTCCACAAGTGGCTGCAGAGCCCTGCTGCCTCCAAATGCCTCGCCTCCTGCGCTGTATATCCGTGCACCTCTTGGTGCGCCTAAAGCTTTCAAAAACCTGCATTAAACATCCAACTTCAACCATGGTGCAAAAATAAAACTATGAAATTACAACTCTGCATTTCTACTCCTATACATACCTTGCTATTTCTAAAGCATTTAGGGGGCAAAGTCCAGCAAGTTTCCGCTGGGTGTAGCTCATGTTTAACCGTCCAGTGAGGTATTCAGGTTGAGACTCCCGAACATTGGTGACCACATCATCATATTCGGGGCCTAAACCAGTGAGACATCCAGTTCTGACCCACACATCCTTCTCTAGCCGGAGATGGAGTGCAATGTAAGGACCCTCAATCCACATTCTCTTTGTAAGTCGATTTCCAAGTTCTCGAATTGGTGCTGCAAACCTTAATGCATGAAAAGCTACCTGAAATGTAAACACAAAATGGGATCAATGACAACATGAACTTACGTTATGTACAAATATCTGATGACGGTGGTTAAGTTCGTAATGTACCTTACACCGAAGCTTCTGCAGATCAGGGGGGAGATTCTTGGAGAGCTTAGAATCCAACCCCTTTAACACAAGAAGGCCTTCTCTCCTCAGCTGCATAAACATCAAAAACAAAGTTTGAGGAAAATTATTTTCTTTCTTAGTTCAGTTCATTTCTCAACCCGAAGACTGGTAATAATTAATATGAGAGATGTTCCGTACTTGATTGTAGAATCTGCTATGGATCCACTGTGGAGTAACGTCGTGCGGAATCTTGTTTTCGATTGTCTGTCTTGACATCAAATGTGTGGAGGGAAGAGACGATACAATTCGTACATCAGCTTGTAAGGTCCTTTTGAAATGTGCCACATCGAAAATGTCCGAGAACTCACTGCAAATTCAATAAAAACAAACCGATCAGCACAAGCATTCGACAGAATCAAACCCTATTAAAATACTAGCAGATGATTCCAAAGCCGCTTGTTTTATGCTTATTTTTTATGCGAAAACAATGACTTTCTTGCTAAACACGAAGAATCGAACAAAATCCATGTCCTATTTTGGTACCAGAATCTAGAAATCATGTTTTAACATAACCAAATTGACCAAAACGGACCAAGAACAACATCAAAACATGATTTAAAAATTAAGAATAAAAAAAAAAACGCATATGGCAAACCTTTCGTCTCCCCAAATCAGATTGATCTGCAATACTGGAACAACCAATGCAGCTCCAAGAATTCTTGCAATGACGACAGCATCAACAATCTGATTCCTCTGCTGGTTCAAACCTCCTGACGCCACCACCACCAAGAACCTCCTTTTCTCCTCAGAAATCCTGGGAGAGATTCTCCGATACCCGAGGCTGAAATCCAAGCAGGGCCGGTAATTTTCACCGCTGGGCTGCTGCCAGAACTCCCTCTCCGCCTCCGAAAGGTTCCCGAAAGCCCTGGGAGCCGGCAGCGGTACCATTGCACTGGTTGACAGGCTCGGCCGGTCATTATCTTCCTCTCCATTGGTGGCGGAAACTGGAGAAGTGGGAGAAGGAGTTGGAGAGGAGAAATGGGAACAGGGGAGGAGAGGAGGGTATGAGGGGACGAGGGTGAGAAAGGAAATTCCCAAGAAAGTGATGGAAAATAGGAGGGAGAGGTAGAAGATTGGGACGGCTAATGGGTGCTTGCTGTTGCTGCAGAGCATCGGGTTTCGGTGGCGGAGGGTTTTCGGGGAGAAGAGGAAGGCGGTGAGCGGAGTGAATGGAAGTAGGTGGAAGAATGGCGGCGGCGGCGGTGGTAGGTTTGTGGTGAATGTGGAAGCCTTCAAGTTTCTTGCTTTCGCCATGGAAATTACAGAGTGGTGCTTCTCTGTAATTGGGGTTTTGGAAGAAGCTCTGTTTTCTGTAAATTTTGGGTTTTTAGAGAGAGAGAGAGAGAGAGAGAGGGAAAGTGAGGAGTTTGAAAGATTGTAAGAGAAGAAATGAAAGAAAGCACCGAGAAGCTTGTTGTGTAAGGCTATATAGTTCTTGATTCTTGAACCTTCGTAAATGTCCGATTTGTCCTTGACTTATTGCAAAATTAGCTCAGTAAAATGAACCCGCGAGAGGGTTTTATGGTAATTGTTCACAACCAAGAAGTCGACGGTTATTCCGTTTGGTTTTCCCGGGAAAATAAAAAGCAGGTTAGCTCAAAAGTGCTTCTTGTAATAGTAGTTTTGCTAATACTTGGGCTGTTGGCAAAAGCAAAACTGTGATTTAGGTTAGTAGTTATCCATGTTTTCCGAGTGTGATTAACTACAAATTATGTATTCGACTTTTGGAGAGATGTATGTTAACAAGAGATGATTTAAATGCATTTTAATTTATGCTTTGTTTGGCAAGTGATAAAAAAAAGAAAAGGAGAAAGAAAAAGACAAAGATGGTTTTGATGGAATAGAATGAGTGACTAGAAAGACAACATATAGTAAATGGAATCAAGGGCGACTCAGAGTTTCTAATTCATTAATACAAGTAATATTGCGGTAGGAAATTTGAATACAGGAACAAACGCTTTCAATCATTTAAGTTGTAAATTCTTTATTATTTTTATCAAAATTTTAGAGTAAAGAGTTGTGTACTAAGTTTAAAGTTTCACAAATTCTCATGTATGTCCTATATCTCTCTTTCTATATATAGAAATATGCTTGGCGGACTTGTCTTAAAAGTGAGTTTCAAGCAACTTACTAGACGCGTGTTTTTTCTACTCAGCAATTAATATTCCTGTTTAGGTCTACTAAAAAAAAATGTTAAAGTTGGTCTCTCTCTCCTCCAACCTCTTGTCTCCCCAACCCGATGAACAGTAGCTCAGGAGGAGCCTAAAAATCTCGACCTAAAATACTCTCTTGATATAAGAAAAATTAGGGTGTGTCGTGTCCTAAGCTAAGACCACCATTATTTGGGTTTGGTGTGACGTCGTTCTTGTCATTGTTTTCCTCGACTCAACTCTCATGCCTAGTATCATGACTCAGATACAATTTAAAGTTCTTGTAAATGGCAAGCGGAAGATGGAAGGAATGAGAAGGAGAATAAAGCAAATATAAAAATAAAAACCAACTATCTCACCTACTCTCTCTCTTCTTATCACCTAAGTTCTGCAAAACTCACAGTGTCACTAGTTAACTACAAAAGAGTCACCAACCTCAAATCAAACCCATTGAAAATAATAAAGAAAAAATTCTAGTTGGAGCCCTAATCCTAAGAAAAATCTTTGAAAATCATAAGAATAATTCTAATTTTTTTGTGTGAAAAAATGTCAAGTAGGCTTGAGACCATTATGATCCTTTCATGGCTCCGCCCATGTCGATGAACTTAAACAATCTTTCTCTCTCTTCTTCTCTACCATGTCTCATCTTTCCGGCCCAATGAACCCACATGCAACAATTGTAAAAATTCCAGTCGGTCACCATGGATCCTAGATGAAAATTGTTGAACATCCGAACCAACACTTAAGATCATAGTAGACATAGATTCTTAATTTCATGGGTCTTTCTTGTTGCTCCTTTTATTTTTCTTGATAAAGAAAGTTGGATTAGGGATTGAATGTCCATGGTCGGCCATTAGAGGACCAACATTTGCAGAGATTGAAAGTTTTAGGTGGTGGATGCAGATTCTCACAGAGAATTAAAATAAAAAATGGGTAAATTACACAGTAACCTCTCAGGTTTGAGGTCTTGCACAAACTCATACAACATGTTTAACACATTTCACTTTCATACCTCACGTACCATTTTATTTCAAAATAATACTTCCGTTACATTGTTCATCCATAATTCGTTAAGTGCTGACGTGGCTGCCACATGGCTGCCAAATGTGTGCCACGTGGCAAAAAAATTTAATTTAAAAAAAAAACCTAAATCTTCTTAATAAATAAAAAAAAATAAAAAAAAACTGAAATAAACCACCCCCGTACCCCCCCCCACCCCACCCCACCCGCGTCCCCCACCCCAAAACCAGAACACAACCCCTAACCCGCGTCCCCCACCCCAAAACCAGAACACACCCCTCCAACCCGCGACCCTTCCTTCCCAGATCCCCAAGCCTGCAACCAGTTCGTCTTCTCCCCGCACCCGCACTCACCTTCCCTCCCCCTTCTCCTTCACCTTCTCCTTCCTCCATGTTCATCTTCTTCCCCCAAAACCCCTCCTGCAACCTGGAAAAAAAAAAAAAAAAAAAAACCCCAACAACAACAACCCAATTCATCTTCCCCTTGCACCCACCCTCGCACCCGATTCCACCTCACGAACCCGGGGTTTTTTTTTCTTTCTAGGTTGCAGGCAAGAAGATAAAGATGGGGGATATGGGTTTGGGGGGTTGCGGGTAGGGATGGACAACGGTTATAGCGGGCGGATAGCCACGATTATTTACCTATAACCGTTTATGCTCATACCCGCATAACCGTTTACCCATTGGGTAATTGCCTAAACGGTTATACTCATACCCATAACCGTTTATAAACAGTTAACCATACCCATAACCGCATACCCATTTAACCGTAACCGTTTAATACCCGTTTACCCATTTATCCTTTTTAACCCGTTTATCTTTTTCTTTTTTTTACCATTACCTATTTTTCACCCGTCTATATGTTTTTTAACAACTTGAAAATTAAAAAAACAATTGTCATAATTTTTTTTTTGACAATAAAACACCGTTATAGGTACATTCATCATACATTTCCGTATTTTAATTTTTTAAGTCCTTATACCATTCCAATAATTGAAATAATAGTTTACGGACGATATTTTTAACTGTCACCAATGAAGGTAAATATAATATTTGCTAAGTATTATTGTTACAAAAATTGTTTAGAAGACATTTCTGTCAAAGCATTTTTGTCAATTTCACGGTTACCTGCAAGGAATTTAAATTAATTTGGCGAATTCCTTGATGATGAGAATCATCATTCCTGTAGCAGTGTTATTGAGAGAATGACCGATGAATTCCTTGCTAATTTATTGGGTGCTAAGTATTATTGGATCGAGAACATGGTTTATATTAGTTTTACATATATAAAATAAATGGGTAAACGGTTACCCGTTTATAACCGCGGTTAATACCCATAACCGCCCATTTAAATTTCGCGGGTAAACGGTTATACCCATAACCGTTTATTTATCTAAACGGTTACCCATAACCATAACCGTTTAATTTAAATGGGCGGGTAACCGTGGTTACCCATAACCAATGGGTATTTGCCCATCCCTAGTTGCGGGGAGAAGAGAGGAGGATGAGGGAAGGTTTCAGGTTTTTTTGTTTTTTTTTTAATATTTATTTAGAAGATTTAGTTTTTAAAAAAAAAAATTTGCCACGTGGCACACATTTGGTAGCCACGTCAGCACTTAACGGATTAATAGATGAAAAGTGTAACGAAAGTATTATGTTGTAATAAAATGATACGTGATGTATAAAAGTGAAATGTTTTAAAGATGTTATATGAGTTTGTGCGAGACCTCAAACATGAGGGGTTACTGTGTAATTTACCCATAAAAAATTGTACATTTCCATCAAGAAGCAAGTTCAAAAATTAAATTCTCTATTTCTTTGAAGAATCTATAGACGTCGTGTTGGAATGGCAGAGAAGAAAAGAGAGATATTGTTTGAGTTCATCTGTTGGGGAGATGAGAAGTTAGAAGAGTGAGAACAAGTTTAACATTTTTTTTTTTTAAATTTTAGCGAGCGCAAACATGAATGTTAATTGTTAAGGTATAAAGAACATGCGTCCAGCGAGTGGCTTGAGGCTCGCTTTTTAGGCGAATTTACCTAGCATATGTCATATATTTAGTACGAAGTGCTTTTGTTGCTTTATATGATTCTTCATATGGATCCCATGTCACTCATTTCCATTATCTTTGATGCCCAAAGTTTTCTTATTTCTAACTTTAAGATGCGTCGTTGGCAATTTGGATAGTTCATAGTTAAATTGATCCAAATATTACACAAGCATACAAAAAGTTACAATATCAAAAACTCATAATTCTTTTAATTATAAATTATCGACAATTATCTGGCTAACATATGATATTAACAATCATTCACACACCGCGGGAAATACCAATTGGATCTTCTACTTTATTGAATTAAAAGCACAACGTAAACAATTATTGGTCAAATCATTACTCAAATGCTCATAATTCTTTTTTTTTAGTACATCGATATTTTTACACTAGGGGGAGTGGGGTTCGGCTAAGCCACACTATGAACAGCCTAATTTGGTATCAAATTCGTCATTTACGAGATTCGAACCTAAGACCTCTCACTTCTAAGTAAAGAAGAATATCACTAGACCGTAGTACTCATAATTCTTTTTAAAATTACAAACTACTGACAGTCTCACAACTTATCATTGGTTAACTATTCACACCCGCGTGAGCAACAGTGACACCACAACTTTAGGTTGGTCAGTTTGGGTAAATTTGCACAAACAATGCTTGGCTACTCAAATATGAGTAGGAACTTATGCTCAAAATTCTTTATGTTTGAATCACAGAACTTTGTGCTTATAATTAGAACTATTCATATTATGAATCACACTGTAAAGAATCTATGTAAAAAACGAATTAAAATTAAGATTATTTAGTCAATTTATTCTAACAAATAGATAGATGATTTATAATATTTTTATCAATTTCATTCATGTGTTTTTATAGTGGGACTAAATGTTAGTTTTAATTGATTCGGTGTAAAAGCGATATTCCTGGAATTATTTATAATATGAACCGTTTAAAGTTTTATAAATCACGCGAACAGATTCGGGTTGCCGGGATTCAGCAAATAAATTCGCACGCAAACCGATTCTGGTTGCCGGGATTCAACAAATAAATTCGCACGCAGAGTCAGAACGATCCACTGAACAAGAACTATATCACTAGGAGACACTTAGAGAGCGCGTTACTGAGTCGGCTCTGCCCAGCACAGCGGAGATGGCAAAGCAAGAACCAAACTCCGTCGTCTCTGATCTCATCAGCTTCCTAAACGCCGCCCCCACCGCCTTCCACGCCGTCGGTAAAAACCCAAATCCCCTTATTTGCTTAATTTCAATCCAAAGTTCGTTGCTTTTGGTAATTGTTTGTTATCTGGTTCGATTTCTTCTGCAGACGAGGCGAAGAAGCTGCTGCAAAGCGCGGGGTACGAGCAAGTTTTGGAGAGGGAGGATTGGAAATTGGAAGCTGGTAAAAAGTATTTCTTCACCAGGAATTACTCCACCATTGTTGCTTTCGCAATCGGAAAAAAGTACGCTCAGATTTTTTCATTGTTTAGCGCTTTTAATTCGAGCCTGCTTGTTTGTTTTCATTGATTTAAGCTTCGTTTGATGTCGAAAAATTCATGGGAGAGGTGATGGAGTTGAAAGTTTTGATCTTTTCGGGTTTAATTATTCGGAAAGCTAAAATGTGTATGGGGTATGCTTATGTATAGGTATGCTGCTGGAAATGGATTTCATATAGTTGGTGCTCATACTGATAGTCCTTGTCTCAAATTGAAACCGGTTTCCAAGGTATTATCTCGATTTGTTTGAATTTGAATTTGATTGTTACGAAAAGGAGCTGATAAGCCTGAAATGATCACAATTAACAAATGGATATGGTGTGTAAAAATTTGAACGGTTTTGGAATATGGACGGCTTGTAGGTTGCTAAAGGCGGGTTCTTGGAAGTGGGTGTCCAAACTTATGGTAGTGGCTTGTGGCATACATGGTTCGACCGTGACTTGACGATTGCAGGAAGGGTGATAGTGACAGAAGAAAAGGATGGCTCTGTTTCGTATTCACATAAACTTGTTAGAATTGAGGAGCCCATAATGCGGATCCCTACTCTGGCAATTCACTTAGACAGGTAATCACGCTATGATGTATGACTGATACTGAAATTAATATGCATTAGTGATTCTTTTTCTTTAGCTAAATTATTTCTGCTTTCTCACTTTCAAGTATATTTTCATCGTCCTTTGGCAGGGATGTTAAAGATGCATTCAAGGTGAATGCACAGACGCATCTTCTTCCCGTCTTGGCAACGGCAGTCAAGGTAATCTTGGAATCACATCATATACGTTGTTATACCCATGCTCATTAGATCTAATGAGGATGGTATTTAGTATCTGAAAGTGGAGTAACTACTGAATTTTCTTGCATAGTTTATCGTACAATAGTCAATTTTCCTTCCTTCCTATTCACTTGTGCTTTCTTTTACCAAAAAATAAAAAACTATTTTTGTAGGCCGAGCTCAATAAAGTGGTTGCTGAAGATGGTGAGGCTAATAGTGATGCTCAGAATGATGGAAAGAAATTCAATGAGAAAACAACCTCAATTGCATCGAAGCATCACTCACTTCTACTACAGGTCAATAATTCTTGAACCTAGGCTTTCTGTTTGACCTTGGAGAATCAGTTGACCTTTTGGTTGATTTCATATACATGAACGAATTAGCAGATGATAAGACAACTATTACTCATTTAGATCCCAGCAATAAGTTCAATTCTAAAATAACATAACGGGGCGGGGTTGCACGCTAGCCGAGTGCTGTAGGTGCACAAGAGTACAGTCTCAACTTTGGGTATGCTGTTATGGTGATTATAATATTATATTGATTTTCTCTTTCTTTCTTCCAGCTACTTGCAGATCAGCTTGGATGTGAACCGGAACATATATCTGATTTTGAATTGCAAGCATGTGATATTCAACCAAGCATAATAGCTGGTGCCGCAAAAGAATTTATTTTCTCAGGAAGGCTTGATAATCTTTGCATGTCATTTTGTTCTCTTAAGGTAAGAAACTTTTTTAAAGTTTGTTAAGGCTTTATCTTTCTGTCAACATTCCAGTTGTAGGTTAGTTCTTTTCTCTACTGTATACTACCCGTATGCTTTCGTATATTTCTTTTTTTAGTTTGGTATTACGTTAAAGTATATTGTACTATGTTGTTGCAATATGGAGCAGCTGATTCTTATTTCTTACTTTATTGTTTACTTCCAGGCATTGATAGATGCAACATCTTCTGATAGCAACCTTGAAGATGAGTCTGGTGTTAGAATGGTGGCTTTGTTTGATCATGAGGAGGTCGGATCTGATTCTGCCCAGGGCGCTGGGTCTCCAGCCATGTTGAATACTCTTTCACGAATTACAAGCTCCTTCACCACAGATTCTAAGGTAGTGACTCTTTGATGTCAAATTGTATGGTATTGTCCCTATTGGATTTGGTAACTACAGTTTTTCTTTAATAGTATGGACTACTCAGTAGTGCGGAAAATAAACGGTCTGGAATGTATTGAAGAAATACTAGCTTACTTGTCAATCTAATGAATATAAAGCCGGACTATTGAAGATTTACCCTAGTAACTATGTTTTCATCGGGAAAGTTTGTTTTTTATACACTGCACTGACTTTTTTTTTCTCGTTTCCCAAGCTGCTCGAGAAAGCTATTCAGAGGAGCTTTCTTGTATCTGCTGACATGGCACATGCCTTACATCCTAATTATATGGTATGTTTGTTCAATGTACTAACAATTTTCTCAGTGCTGTTACTTTTGCTCAATATTAACCGAGGGATCTAATTCAGGACAAACACGAAGAAAATCACCAACCCAAGTTGCATGGGGGCCTTGTGATCAAACACAATGCAAATCAACGCTACGCAACCAATGCCGTCACTGCATTAATATTCAGGGAGATAGCAAGGAATCACAGCCTTCCCGTCCAGGTCAGCCTCTCCCTACGATTTGTATTCTAGCTGTGAAAGTTAAATAACTGAAACCGAGCACACCTTCTGTTAATGTCAATCTACGGCGAGAGAGCTGATGTGATAAAAATAATTTGATTAATATCATAGAGTTTGCTTCAAATGCAGGACTTTGTAGTTCGTAATGACATGGCATGCGGTTCGACCATTGGTCCCATTCTTGCAAGTGGAGTGGGAATACGAACAGTTGATGTAGGTGCACCGCAGCTGTCGATGCATAGCATACGAGAAATGAGTGCTGTTGATGATGTGAAGCATTCATACGAGCATTTCAAAGCCTTCTTCCAGGAATTCACTCATCTGGATGCAATGATTAAAGTGGACGCGTAGGTCTATGGTCCTCCAATCTTCGTCGTCCTTGGAAGTTCATACGAGGAGTTTGCTAGTTGCTCGTGGCGTCTTTGTGCTAGACACCGATGGAAACGTAGCAGTTGACTAATAATAAGGACCATCAGTGTGTAAAGATGGTGTAGCAATGTATCATGCAGTGCTGGACTTACTGGCATTAGGCCGAAGTCACGAATTTTACCATCACCAGGGACGCAATACTGGCCGTATTGCAAGTTTAACCAATAACATGATGCTATGCTATGCTATGTGTTTTAACTTTCTCACGTTGCAATGATACTACCGCCACTGTTGTGTACCTGTACCCAATGTGAGAAACCCTCTCCTCCCGCTATGCCAGCTAGGCCTTATCGGTCTACACAACACTTGAGTTCAACTTCAACCCAATGTGAGAAATTCCATTTTGTCCGGTTGAAAAATCGCAAGGAGACTCCGTGACCTCTCTACCACCTTGTGTTTTTGCACATTGTTTTATAGTGCTCGCACAGGAATTAGCACTAAACTGCGAGGTGTCAAAAAGTTAATGGAGTGTTCAACTTTGAGAGCGTCTCCTTCGCATTTCTCTGTCCGGTTTAATCGAGTAACAGCACATTGAGAAAAGCATTGCGCTATGTCAGCGGCAATCTTCGCAGTACAAGCAACAGCACATAGAGAAAAACATTGCACGACAAAATTGAGGTAGCACTGCAGCAAAGTAATGAACAAACAACTCCCACTAAAATTCATATTTCTTATTTCACAAGTTACTCCTCTCATTAAACTCTCAAGAGTTGACAGCAGCCGGTACTATCAATTTGAAATTCAACAAAACATGCGCAGAATCGGCGGATTCAATTGTATGTCAGAAAACAAATGAACAAAAAAAGAAGTAGGACTTTTGGATAAATTATCCAAGCTAAAGGGCGAAGGGACCCTGTTCTACGACGAGAGCACTTTATGAACCTCGGAAGTGACCTCTTGAGGAGGTTTCTCCGCTTGAAGATTGGCAACAATGCCTTTCTGGGAATAATAGCCAATAACCTGCACATCAAAATAACGAGCCCCGTTACAGAAAATAATGAGAAGCAAAACGAAAAACATACGAAACATGAAATGGTGTAATAAACAAGCAAGTTGAAAAAAATATCCAACACTAAAATACAAAAACAGTGATGGGGAGGATTTTGCACGGGAACAGATAATATAACAATTTGCAGAAGTATCAGTTCAGAAACAATGGCTAAAATATCTCTGCACAACCATGAGACATTTCAAGCACATACTGCCTCAGGTCTTTAGATTATCATAGACAACTTGCTACGGTTCTACGAGAGAACATACAAGTAAAAAAAGACACCTCAAAAAGAAAACACACATAATTATTGCCTCCCCAAATGTAAGGAAGAAGCCATACCGGTTCAGTTTGCTTGTGAAATGCTTCCAGCCTTGACTTGAGAACTGCTGCAGTATCATCCTTACGTTGAATCAAAGGTTCTCCAGTTACCTTGAACAAAACAAGAAGCAAAGGAAGCAAAAGCTTATTCAGCACAACTTTTCCAAAGAGTATAATTGAAGGTCATGCAGAGTATGATACAAACAAATTAACATAACACTAGCTACTCCCTATTTTTAAATCACTTGATTGTTACATCCGACATTATGCTGTTTTCCTTTTTAGCCAAATATCCTTGCCCGTCTCTCTTTTAATATTTTTTGATGCACAATGTTTTTCTAAGACCAAAAGGAAAGATATTGCCCCCTTACATCATCAACACCAGGTGCGTTGGGTGGCGCAAATTTCGTGTGGTAGGATCTACCACTGGATGGGTGTATCCAGCGACCAGTAATCCTCTCTTCCAAGATTGCATCATCAACTGCAAAGTTGAGCACCTTATCAATCTTAGCTCCCTGCTTTTTCAGCATCTCATCTAGCTGCATTCAAAGAAATATAACCTTACTTTAGAGCACAAGGGCACACAAACACAAGATACTTTTGAACATATACCGACTGTAACATATACACAGATGCCAAAGAATGCAGACCTTCTCTGCTTGGACCACAGTCCTTGGAAATCCATCAAGAATGAAACCTTTCTGACATGAAGGCTTCTTCATTGCTTCATCTATGATGCCAACAACCAAGTCATCGGAAACAAGCTCTCCCTGAATAGAGTGACATAACACCATATCAGAAATTTATTGCGTGATATAAGAAGTTAAGAACACAGTCCAAAGAAAAAAATTCATGGTAAAACAACATATAAAAAGGAGTCACCTTATCCATAGCCTCTTTAGCTTTAACCCCAAGAGGAGTCTTAGCAGAAACAGCGGCTCTCAACATATCACCAGTAGCCAAGTGGCACAAGCAATAGTCATCCTTAATTATAGGTGATTGGGTACCTTTCCCTGATCCGGGTGGGCCTGTACCATACAAATTGTACGATTACACATGAAAACATTCAAGAAAAGAAAGCAAGAAGAATTCCTTCAATAGAAATACTGCTAACTGTGAGAACATTCTTCAAGCATCAACCAAATTGATCCTTCATGCATCATAACCGAAAGAAGCAACAAAGGAAAGACATTCAAAACTCATAGTTTTTCCCCATCTTCCTTCTCGAGGAGGCAAAGGTGGGGATAAAATCTCAATCTAGAACATACATATTGACACACACGGGGATACCCGTATGAGTATGCAATGTATTAACAGGTGGCATGCCGGCATGCCAGAATTCGCCAGCATGACATCCTTTGGAAACGAATGTCTCAGCATTTCGCTGCATAATATAGAATACAATGGCAAGAGAGAAAGAAACGGATATGAATTGACAATTGAGCACCCTATCTTATTACATCTTAAGAAAAAACAACAAAACAAAACAATCTGAATCAAACTATCAAACATCCCGAAACCCCAATCGATATTTTGTTTATCAGCACGAGTGCAAAAGGGCAAATAACCAAATCAGTCAAGCCACTTTCAGCAACCTTGTCTTCTTCATTAGTTATTTTCTATCTGTTTCAAACTTTTGATGGGATTTTCCTACATTTTCTCACTAACCAATCAGTCAGGATTGAGAACCGAAATCGGAACAATAATTCACACATCAATTGGCAAAAACAAAAATGCACCAAACTTTGAATCTACAAACGCATGCAATTCTCGGATCTGGGTTGTTCTTAAAAATCAAAACTTGACCCGAAATTGAGAGCCAGAAGAACAAAAAATAAGAGCTTTAATGGAGAATAGAGAGTCACCGATGAGAATGAGGCGCTTGTCGGCCTTGGTGGAGCATTTCATGCGGCGGAGGAGCTCGGTCATGAGATCGACAGAGGGCACATCTTCCAGGTTCGCTGCTACCGCGGAGCTGCCCGCCATGGCTGATTGTTTCTCTGTGGTTTTAGGGTAGGGTTTTCTCACTCTAGATTTACGGTAAGAGTGCGCAGAGAGAGAGAGAGAGAGAGAGAGAGAGAGAGGGAGTTGGGTTGTGTGTTTAAGGTGTGGGGTGGTGGTTGTACTTTCTTCGGACTTCGGACCCTCCAATGCTTCGAACTCAAGCAGCCGTTTTACCTACCTAGGTCTGTTGAATTACCATTTTACCCCTGTCCCTTGGTTCTGCTTTGAAATAAATAATAATTTTCTTTTTTTTTTTCCTTTATGATCTTGATAATGAAATATAAGAAATTCTGAATGGGCAAATGGCCCCAAACTACACGATGAGTCATCTTATTAGATGTCGTCATTCGCTGCAATTTAGTGACTCTCAGTTACAAATGCAGATAAATACTAATAGACATAAATAAGATAACATTTAAAACAAATGGATATGAATTTGAATTAAGAAATTTTGAATGGGTAAATAGGCATTAGTGTAATAAGGAGTCCAAAGGACCAAAGCAAAGTCAAATTTTGATTTGCTTAATTAGCTTAGTAAAATATAGAGAAAAAGTCAAAAATTCTGAATGGAAAAATAGCATTGCGGCTAAATACACGATGAGTCATATTGATACACTATTACATATCGTCGTATACGGAAATTCAGTAACCGAGAATTCAATGACTCTCGGTTACAAATACACATAAGATTAAAAAGTAAAGTCAAATTATGATTTGCTTAATTAGCTTAGTAAAATATAGAGAAAATGTCAAAAATTGAAAAAACAGAGATGGAAAACGTAAAAAAAGAGAAAAAAATAGTGAAGAATTTTGATTTTTAACACTTAACTTCTTTAAAAGAAATTGTTCCATGAGGATTGAATGACAAGGAATTGCAAATATTGAAACATAAACAGCACCTTGAGAAACACAGGTAGAGTCATGCATTCACCAAACAAAACCATGTGAAATCAATTCCATCGGTTGCTCGTCTGCTCTTCCTAGCTCGTCTAGCTGCTGAACTTCCGGCGGAGTTCCAGTAGCAGCTAGGAATCAAGCTTTCGAGCTTTGCTTCTCGCACCAAATGAATCGCATGATAAGCACTAAGCATATAACCATAAACACAAACAGCTTTATATAACAAAATCATTGTCAAAAACCTACGTTCAACTGCAATTTCTATTGACTGCACGTCTAGATCTTTTGAGTTCACAGACATAGAATCCGCAAAAACACCGACATTCATATTCTATCAACTTAAGATAAGAGTGCAACTAGAAAGGTTACTACTACATAGAGAGCATTAGAACATGGTTTATGCTGATAACATAAAAACCTACTAAGGAAACTGTAGACATCGTCAAAACAACATAATGGCAGCAAGCCGGGATATCCACGAGCCCCTTCAGTACCAAGAACAACGTTAGTTGTAATTTAGTCGCTGTCTTCACTTTTGGATTTCTTCTTCTTCTTCTTGACATCACTGGGAGCCAGTGGATCGTCTCCATTCTCCTGTTTGCTCTTCTTCTTCTTCTTCTTGGCCGTTCCATCCTCCTCGGCATGTCCATTATTCGCATCCTCCATGGTTTGATCCTCCTGATCCAATTTTCTCTTGTCCTTCTTCTTCTTCTTCTTTTCAGATTTACCCTCAGCGGCATCTCCATTTGCAGTGGCAGCTGGTTCATCCACAGCCATAGCATCACCATTATCTACAGATTTTGATTTCTTTTTCTTGCTTTTCTTCCCCGAAGCTTCTTCTGTTTCCATCTCTGTATCTATTACATACAAGTAAACTATCAAAGTTACACGCCAGAAAGCAAGTCTACCAACATTTTATGTCAAATCAAAGGTTGATCCCAGTTCTCATACAATATAATTTGACAGATTCATGACCAAAAATACGATATATTCCTATGGTTGTATTGTCAGGTAAATAACTCTTAAGACCATATTCTCTTAGTTACACACCTTTGCTTTGAGTACTCTCAATTGCAGATTTCATGACATCAATGTTTTTGCGAGGTGCAACACCCTTGTCATAAAAGTCAAGTCGCTCCTCAACTTGTTCACGAAGTTTCTCCCCAAAAGCAGTAGTGCTACTATCTGAACCACAGAAGGTCGCAACAAAACTATTTATGCAGGAAAAACCATGCTGCGCAAGAAAAGAAAAGCTAGACAACCAATACTGTATGAGGAAGGCTCAAAGTCACCTGCAAAGCAATCAATGCGAGAAGCAATAGAGCACTTGTTTGCAAGATAACGAGCCATTCGGCCCTTGTTCCGTGCAGATGCTCGACCAATAAAAGATGAATGGAATATCAGTCCATATTTGGGTGTGTTTCCCCTGGTTTTTAGTGCCCTGAGGAGAAGAACAAAAGAGTCAACCAAAGGGCTTCAAATGAATCCAGAGGACATTTTTACTTGTTTCTTGTCATACAGAACCAACTTTTACGTAACATCTTGAGGGAAAGTGAGTGTCAAACTACCTGAAGAGAGCCTTCTCTGCGCCTAGGATCTGAAGGGTAGAAGAAGGGCATTTAGCCAAATTTGTAAGACTACCAGCATGAGAAATCAAACGCGCTCCAACTACTTCACCAATTAAAGAGGCCAAATTGGGAGCAATGTCATTCATTTTAGAAACCAGATAGTCATAAAGCCTTTTCCTGTACTCGGCTAGGTCCATCACCTTCTGTGCAAATTGCTGAACATTCATCAAGTCAAGTGGAGACAAATCTTGCCCTGCGAAAAAATTAAAACAAACATAACAATGAGGAAAATGAATGAATTGATAGAGAAACGGATAAATGAAAGGCATATATTATGGAATCCTACCCATGGAGGCTTTGGCTGCTTCTATAATCTCCTTTGCCTTATCTTCGTCTCCAACAAGGTCAGTTAAATCTGATAGATTGTCTTCAGACAGTGTTGACTTGTCTTTAATATATTTTGACACTTTGGCATAGAGATAATTGTCATTGACGATCTTCACCAATTCAGGAAAATGCCAAGAGTACCATTCTCTGCAGAGAAGGGATAAACAAGAATACACAAAAATATTATATCTTCAGTAAAATCCCAATTCAAATTACTGGACTTTGAATATGAAGGTGCACAAATGCCAGTATCATACCTGACTCTCATGGAGAAGGAATTGATATCCTTATCAAGGGTATCTAGAAGGAAGATTGCTTGAATCACCATATTGTCAACTCGGTTGACATTGAACTTGACCTTGGCCCTGCTGTAACTGTGCCCTAGACCAAGCTGGGCTTTCTCTAAGTCTCCAGGCTAGGGTAAGGAAAGAACAAAAATAAAAAATTGAAAGATACAAATTCTAAAGGCAATGTCTTTACATCATAAACCCACAAAATATAGCAAACAAGAACACCTATGAATTTATTATACAACGAAATAGGATTTGTTGAATTCAAACCTTTAGACTCTTGAGAAGAGTAGTAAAATGTAGTCGGACGCCACGAATCAACTCAAGGACAAACTCATTACTTTGGCATGGAATTTTAGTCTCTTCAAATATGTGTGACCCGATCTTAGGTTCGGAAACTCCCAAACTGAACTTTGGCTTCTTACCTTCCTTGACTGTTGGGAGATTTTTTTCCAAAAATTTTCTTAGTTCATCAGTCATAACCCCTGAAACGCAACCACAACAAATAAGCAAAACCCTTTGTGTTGAAGGAACCTCACCAAACCAAATTAAAAGAATAAACTTCATTTAAACACACCAAGCAAATCAAGAGAGGCAACACTATACTTCAACTATCAACATTAGTAAATTGTATAATCTACTAACCCAATTGAAATTCCACATATGCATTACGAGACAAACTAGCAAGTTTTCCGGAGCATAAGGGAGAAGGGAACATATTGAACTTGGGGACCTTAACACAACTAGGCAGCTCAACAAGGCTCCAATATCTTATATTTTTGCAAGTTTTCATGTAAACGCAGGAAGCTGGTTTAATTGGGTCAAAATTTTCGTCATTTCTCAATAATCGATAGCGAAAACAGTAGATAATTGAATGCCAGCCCAATACATGCATAACTTATTTTCCTTCAATTTCCCATCAACCAAACAGAAAAACAATCACACAAACAGAACAATGTTCAAACTTAATATTCAAACAGAAACAAAGTCAATAAAAAATCCTAACCATTGTAATCAATACAAACATAATCAAATAAAAAACCCTAAAAGAAACAAGCTTTCATTCTTTACCTTCAGAGACTGAGTTGCATTGGTTAAGGGCGTCGAGGGCCGACTCGAATGGATCGAAAGCTGCGAGCTGGACCACCTTCCCGAACCGGTTGATATCCGAAATGGAGCTCCGGACCGCCTCGGTGTTCTGCCCGATTTGGTCGATGCCATGAGCTAGGAACAGAGAGTAGCCTGAAGCTGATTCGTAGAGCAGGTAGAGCGCCATCAAGAACGCGAAACGGCGGCGTTCAGGGCTTCGCCTTTGTCCGTGGAACCCTCACTTTCTCTCTCTAGAACCGTCAGAATCGGCGGTGGAGAGAGGGGAGGAGAGCTGAAATTCGTGGGGGTTAGGGTTTAGGGTTTTTTCAGCGAGGAAGAAGTGGGTTGGGTTATGTAGGTGGCGGCAGGTCGTTTCTGTCCGTTCGATGTGTATAATGGGTTTAATGCTTGGTGAATCTAACGGTCGTGAGGCGTAGGTCCCGAGTAGTGAGCTTGGAGGTGTGTGTAGGGTGGCGAATTTGGTTGTTTGGATTAGGGGTGGGCAAACGGGTACAGGAACCGCGGGTCGGGGCGGGTAATCAAGGTTCGGGGCGGGTACGGGCCGGTTCCTATTTTTTAAAAACAGAAACGGGGCGGGGCGGGGCGGGCCTTTGAAATTTTCGGTTCGGGCCGGTTCCTGAAGTATAGGAACAGCGGGTACCCGGACCGGCCCGTTTGTAGTTAGAATGGACGGATGAGATTGAAGAGATCATCTCTCCATCCAATCTGAATCGTTGGTTTTAGGTTTCCTCGTCCTCAACCTATCGAATTTGACTGTCATTCTCACTCTGTCGATCGAGTCTCTCTCGTCGTCTGCAGTGCGTCGTCCCCTTCCCTTCACCACCCCGACAGCACGACGGCCTAGGCGACCACCATCTTCTTGATTTGTCACCTCTCTCTCACCTCTCTCTCGCCGTCTCGATTTGACATCCCAGGGACCAGACTTACAGAACCCAGCCACCTCTCATCTCGATTTAACTACCCATCTTCTCGATTTGTCACCTCTCATTCGCCGTCTCGAGTGCGTCGTCCCCTCCCCTCATCGAGGAGGACGGGATTCAGATCCTGCAGGTTTACTCCAAGGAGATCAGCAATCTACTCGCTACTGCTTCCTCCATCCCCATCAACTACTCCGTCTCCATAATCTCTCTCTATAGAGCTCCGATCCTCTGCGGCCATGGCTACAGTCCTCGACTCCGTCGTCGTTCCCCGATCCTCCCCTCTCCCTTCTTCAACCGCGCTCTCTCGGATCGCGGCTCTCTCGTCGTTCTATTCCTTGTCCGTCGGCGCTCTGTTGCCACGCTACAGAGGCCTCAAGGTCGGATCAGCTCTCCGCCGTGGTGAACTCGTCGTCTGCGAGGCTCAGGACACCGCCGTCGAAGGTCAGTCTCCTAATCTCTCCCTTCCAGTCATGATTTCAATTTATTTTTTTTATTTCAAAGTTTTTATTTATTTAAGTGTTCATACTTTGTGTTTGGTTGTCTGGAAAATTGACTGTAAAATTCTCCTTCAGTTTCTTAGCAATCAACAGAAGATTTGATTTTTGTGTAGAGATTGTTGTAAGTTGATAGATTTACATTGTTTATTTAGTAGAGGTGGAGCTTTCAGCCAAGAAAGTGACTGTTTTTCTCTGTCTAACTCCATATATTTAGTGCATATAATTCGATTTCATTGTGTTGATTGGTTGAATATGAATTAAGATTTCAGATGTTAGTGCTAGTAGGAATAGAATCATAATATCTTGATATCTTGAACTCTTGAATATAGAAATGATAATGTGGAGGGTCTGATTCTTGATATATAGACAGAATTGATTCTATGCTAACTATTCTATTTAATTAATGCGTTCAGGTGATCTCTGTGTTCAATCTGTGCAATGTGTGCAGCAAGCTGTGTTCAATTTGTAGAATACCTATTTTTCTTTGTTTGATTAATAAATACTTCCATTATCTCTCTCTTGACAATTAGGCATATTAACATTTTGATTGAATTATTATCTTTCTCTTGACATTCTTCCAGATTGAATAATTATAATGTGAACATATTGGGCGTTGGATGTCATTTTGATGTTATTCATTTTCTTACAGATTCAATGAGGAATGATGTTGGATGTTTGATGTCACTGCAGATGTTAATGTGGATGTTATTTCGGTTTTAATGTTTATGTTTTTTTTGGATTTGGAATAGCTCCTGTAATCTGTCTGTGCAGAAGGCAGAAGCTTGAAGCAGCTCTTGTAATTTTTGAAAACATATGTGCCGCTGCAGTGCAATTTTATAAAAATGTATTTTTGAAAAGAAAAAAAAAAAGTTGGACCCGTGGACCCGTCCCGGACCGGCCCGTTTGAAACGGGCCGGGTTAGGTCCGGTTCCAAAACTCAAAATCTCTCTACCCGCCCCGTCCCGCCCCGTTACAGTTTATAACGGGTAGGGCCAGGTTCCACTAAATTTGGGCCCGGCCCGGCCCGTGCCCACCCCTAGTTTGGATAGCCCACATATTTCAGGATTATTTGGGAATTGGGGTTTTTGCTTTAGACAATTTTTTTTTTAAATGGGAACAACTGGTGGTAAATTACGGTTATTCACTATTTTTGAGGGTCGGGACTCACAGAGACATTTCAACCTCTCTTTGACTACAAGTCTGGCTTCCAGACCAGCAATGGCTTTCGAATCCGAGACCTCCAGTTTTTAGTTTTAAGGAAGCCTCGTAATCCGATCTTTACCACTAAGTCATCACCTCGTGGTTGCTTTAGACAAATTTAGGATATCTATGTTCCGGTTTAATAACGGTACAATATGTTTTTTTTTTAATTTATGGGTGACAATTTTAAATAACGACGAGATCGCGTGATTTGAATTTGAAGTCAAATAAAATTAGTGGATTTGGACTAGCCACAAACTAAATCTTTCGTGATTCAGATGGATCAAATTTCAATCGAAAGATAAATCATTTTCAATCATACGTGCATAATTTCATGACTTGCTAAACTCATTAGTTAAATGATGCAAATCAACTCAAAATCATATTTGACTGTATAAACTAATTAATTTAAGTTTATACAAATACCTCATTGGCTCTTTTTTTTGTTTTTTGATCTTAACTAATCAAGTAATTAATTATTACAAAACCAAAATAGTATTGAGATTCTCCCTAAATCATCAAACTGATCAAAACTAAACTACGCACTAACAGTTTGGTTTGATTTAGTTTCATCTCTAATTTTAGTTCAAACAAATTAAACCGCACCGCACCGCTTACAGTTTATTAACATAACTATAACTTAGATGTTAGATCGATTTGAAATGGACGAAGCCACCCTATGTTAAATTGATTTTTCACTTTTAAGATCAACTCACTACAAAATCATTATTTTCATTTTCTACACACCAATATTCCTCACTCATTTTTCTCCTCCTCTCATTTCTCCTCACATCAAAGGGCTGCCCACTCGCATGATGTCGTTCAGTCGGTAACGACATGTCGTCTCATTCGTCTTGCGGCACTGCGTAAGGAGATGAAGACCAATGCTTCAACAAATCTTTTACCTTTTTACTTCTCAATCCAATGCTTCGTTTAGTTTGCTTAAAACCAAGGCAAGAAGCTTCACCATTTTTACTGAGCCGCCATGGAAGCTTGTATTCAACCTCCACTCCAAAACGGTCACTAGTACAAAAACACACTTACGCGATAAAGCAAATTACGTTGCGCAATGACATTTTGCACAACGTTGACAACTAAGTGTCACACAAGGACATTTTGCGCGACGGGACTTTTCACGACTATTCCGTCGTGCAAAACAGTTTTGCACGACGAAGCATTCCGTCGAGCAAAACGGTTTAGCGCAACGTGTACCTTTGTCGTGCAATGTTGGGAAAAAAACGGTAAAAGCCTTGATTTGGTGGTAGAAAATTGCACGACGGACCAACCGCATCGCGCAAATGGCCTTTGCGTGACGTTTTAGTTCACCGTTGCGCAAAGACTATTTCATGATGACAACGTTGCTGACCAACAATTATCATCTTCGATAGAAATTGGTGAAGAAACACTTCGGGATATTAATGTTGTCCAAGAACCGTTTGAAGTAACTGGAGTTCTCGAAATTGAAATACCAATAGAGTCAATTTCAATTGACCTTGGTGATATGTCGTGATACAATGCACCGGAAGAGGCAAACGAAGATGAGGATGAATGGAAATCAGAAAATGATAGTAATGAGGATAGCGATAGTTATTATTGTAGTTTGAATGAGGATTAATATAAACTTGTAAAATTGAATGGTATATATATTTATTAAGTAGATTTAAATTTATTTATTTTGTATGTATAACAGTTAAGAAATTGAATGATATATATATTTATTAAGTAGCTTTAAATTTATTATTGTAGTTCGTGTTGGGTTTTTGTTAGAAAAATATATTATTGTACTAGAAAATTGCGGTAAAATTCTAGTTTGGCGACAAAAAATTATGCGACAGGCCAAATGCGTCGCGCAAAGGGTTTTTGCGCGACGTACCAACCAATGTGTCACACAAAGGGTGTTTGCACAAAGGTTTTTTGGGCGATAAACAAATGTGTCTCGCAAAATCGGAGTTAAAATAACCGTTAAATCATAATTTTTCGTTTATAACCGTCGAAAAGTTTTGTCCGGTTAGCTAATTTCTGAATGTTTGTTTTTTGCGATTTTTGGCGTATGCGATCTCGAAGTATATACAAACAAGTTTGACGATTGGATCGTTGAAACTAGTTTCGGAGAATGCGTATCCCATCAAAACAATAGATTCACTAACATTTCGAGTTTATTTATACTTTCATTAAGTATCACATAAGATTTTGTGGTATCCACTAGTGTAAATATTATAAATTGAAGATTGAATTCATTCATTGTATAGGAGTGTAGCTGTAAAAAATCATCAAAATCGAAGTTAAAATAACCGTTAAATTGTGATTTTTCGTTTATATCCGTTGAAAAATGTTGTCACGTTACTTGATCTCTGAATGTTTGTTTTTTGCAATTTTTGGTGTATGCGATCTCAAAGTATATACAAACAAGTTTGACGGTTGGATGGTTGAAACTAGTTTTGCAGAATGTGTATCTCATCAAAACAATAGATTCACTAACACTTAGAGTTTATTTATACTTTAATGAGTTTTTATCACAAATGATCCCTAAAATTGAACCACCCCATCAAGATGTTTTCAGAAATTGAAAATCAATCAATGTAGTCCCTAAAAATTGATATTACAAATCAATGTGGTCATTCTGTTACAATTACGTTAAAATTTCTGTTATGTGCTTATGTGTTACATAAGTGGGTCCACAAATCTAATTAAATATCAACATTTCTATTAAAAATATTTAAATAATAATAAAGAATATTTTTTATGTCAAAATAAAAAATAAAAAATATTTTTTTCTTCCATTGTCTTCCTCGTGCAGGCTTGGCTGCCATGGCAACCTTGCCCACTACCAGCCGAAGCAAGGAGGAGGTGGGTTGCAAGTTCGAGGAGGTGGGTCGAATGGCTATGCTGCTCTGGAGCTGGAAGTGGTGTTATTGTAAATATTGCAGATTTGGTGGGTGAGGATATGGTGGTGGAGGAAGCTCAGAGCTCTGTGGTGCTGCAATTGAAGAGCTTGTTGGAGATTCATGGTGGGAAATTACGGTTGATTGGCGCAGCGGCGCGCCACGAAGTGTTTAGAGAGCTTTCGCTTTGGTTTTCAACGATTGAGAAGGATTGTGATCTTCATTTGCTTCCCATTACTTCTTTTAAAGCTTCAATGAAAGGAGTTTACTCGAAATCCAAGGGTTGTCTAACTCTGGTTTTTGCTTTAGTGCAAATGCTCAATATGCTTCTATGGATTGATTCTTGATGGGTGTCGCAGAATCGCAAATCTTTTTTTTTTTTTTTTTTTTGTAAGTTTTTAATTTTACAGATAAAAATTGCTTTTTATTTAATATTTTAATTACTTTGTAATATTTAATTAGACTTGTGCGATCCACTTATGTGACACATAAGCACATAACAGAAAGTTTAACGGAATTGTAACGGAATGACCACATTGATTTGCAACATCCATTTTCAGGGACTACATTGATTGATTTTCAATTTCAGGGACCATCTTGATGGGGTGGTTCTATTTTAGGGATCATTTATGATAAAAACCCTACTTTAATTAAGTATCACATAAGATTTTGTGGTATCCACTAGTGTAAATATTTTAAATTGAAGATCGAATTCATTCATTGTATTCATATAGGGTCAATGAGTGTAGCTGTAAAAAAATGATTAAATTCGAAGTTAAAATAACCGTTAAATCGTGATTTTTCGTTTATAACCGTCGAAAAGTTTTGTCGCATGATCTCTGAATGTTTGTTTTTTGCAATTTTTGGCGTATGCTATCTCGAAGTATATACAAACAAGTTTGACGGTTAGATCGTTGAAACTAGTTTCGGAGAATGCGTATCCCATCAAAACAATAGATTCACTAACACTTAGAGTTTATTTATACTTTCATTAAGTATAACATAAGATTTTGTGGTATCCACTAGTGTAAATATTTTAAATTGAAGATCGAATTCATTCATTGTATTCATATAGGGTCAATGAGTGTAGCGGTAAAAAATCATCAAAATCGAAGTTAAAATAACCATTAAATCGTGCGTTTTCGTTTATAATAGTTATGAAATTGAATGGTATATATATTTATTAAGTAGCTTTAAATTTATTATTGTAGTTCGGATCGAGTTTTTGTTAGAAAATATATAATTGTGGGTTTTATGTAAAAAAAAAAATTGAATTTGAAGGGAGTAAAGTCACATTTTCAATAAATTTTATAACAATTTTTTTTTCTTAAAAATAGAACTTGTGTGATGTCACAATGGGATCGTTGTGCAAAAACCAATCGCTCGATGTCATAATGTATACATGCGTTGCGTAATTTGTTAAAATTTTGGCGGTGCAATTGAAAAAAATAGGCCTTTTTAAAAAAAAAAAAATCCCCAAATTACTCTTTTTAATTGGACAAAATGAGGATGCAATTGGAAAAGAGTCCGGACAGCAGCCACTCGATCTCTCTCTTCCCTCTCTCTTCCCTCTCTCTCTCACTCATGCAATGAGGCCATAAGAAAGAACTAAGCGAAATCACAAGGTTAATTAATTGGAATTTTAACTTCCGGTTCACTTTAACGAAAAATCACATTTTTACACTAAAAAATCAATTCTAGTATATTCATTTTACCATTTATTTTGTTATTATCGTTAAAACTCAAAGTTTTCAAAACATTTTCATTTAATTTTTCTTAAATTAATTACTTATTCAACCGTATATATCACTTCCTAAAGAGTTGAATTCTCCACCTCTAGCTACTAAATAATTATGTTTGTAACTTAGGTGGTGGAAGGACTTGGACGTGCCAAACAGCTACCTTTTGTAAGAGACAGATTGGTTGAGATCTACTTCTGCTGGAGTTTGTCGGTCTACTTTCAGCCTCAATATTCCTTCGCTAGGAGGACATTATCAAAGTTACTGCTATTATATCCATTATCGATGACGTTTATGATGCATATGGAACATATGAAGAACTAGAGCTCTTTACTGGAGCTATAGAGAGGTATGAATACATCATTAGTTAAAATTCTCTTATATATAAACTAACTTACTTTACATCACCATCCGATCAAAAAGGAAAAACTAACCCAATTACGCAGTTTATATTATTACTTGATCAGGTGGGATGTCTCAACTATGGATCAACTACCAGAGTATATAGAAGTCTGCTATCATGTAACATCCCACATCGTCCAGGAAAGTGGATCCTCTATACCTTATATGTATATTTTCATCTATACCTAGCACGATGATTTTTGGGAGCTCACTGGCTTCGACTTCCATCGAAGTATGAAGTTAAGCAAATTCGCGCGAGAGCAATCCCATGATGGGTGACCCACTGGGAAGTTTTCGTCTGAGTTCCTAGAAACAAAACCGTGAGGGCGTGGTCGGGTCTCAAAACGGACAATATCGTGCAACGGTGGAGTAGAGCCCGAGATGTGGTAGGGGCCTGAACCGAGATGTGACATATCAGACGTTGCTGGATATATACAATGAAATTCATAAAAAACTTACGCATGAGGGGAAATTATATCGCATCCACCATGCAAGAGAAGCTGTACTATCCTCAAGATATGCTTAGTTTTGAGTCTAAAGTTGTTACAAGACCAGAAAAACGTGCTGCAAATACTTCACCATATGTATTGTATAGAAGCAAATAATTATTTATATATAAATATGAATTAACAGCAGAAATGATATAAGAATTATTATAATCTCATGATCTGGTATGTGCAGATGAAAAAACAAGTTCGGGGGTCTCTCTCCCACTCCGTCTCGCTCTTCTCTCCCACTCCGTTAGACGAAGACAAAGACAAAGGAAGACAGCATCCACGACCCACCCATCTGCTCCTCCTCCGCTCCAACCTCCGTCGGAATTCCTCGCCGTTTCCTCAATTCCGAAGGTCCCTTCACATCTCTCTCTCTCAATGTTTTGCTTTTTGCTTTAATCGTTCAACACATGATAATTAGTGGGTTGTTTGGCGAAAAGGGTAGCAGAGAAAGCAAATGGAATGGTTGCAAATCTGTATTTTTTTAATTGGTGGGTTGTTTTTTGTTGGTGAGATCTTAGGGTTTTGATTTTGGTAGAGTGGGTGATTTTTGTGATTTGGGGAAGTGGTTAATGGTGGGTTTGTTGTTAGGGTGAGATTTGTGAGCTGGGATTTTTTAATCTGAGTGAGTTGGGGTGGTTTTGGGGGGTTTCTGGGATGGTGTGTTTGGTGGGGGTGAGATACCATTTGGATCTGAGACTTGTAAAAAGCAAGTGAGAGAAATGGAGATAAAGGTTGGGAATTCAGGTTGTCTCTGGTTGATCTTGGTAGCTCATCCACTATGGATGACAATGGTGCTTGCTAATATGGAAGGTCTGTACTTGTTTGCTTTCTTCAGCTAGCTTTACTTTTGCTGATTTTCCTTTTTCTCATTCTTTTTCCTTTATAATTTGTTATCTTTTCTAGTATAAAAAAAATTAATAAATTAATTTATTTTCTTGATATTATGAATTTCTGGAAATAGGTTGCTGTCAAATTTATGTGGTAGCAGAATTTGGTATGCTCATTTAAACTTAGTCGCTTACCTTGTACTGGGACTTGAAAGCCATTTATGAATCTTGAATACTATAGTGTTTTCTTAAGCTTTCAGTTTGCTTTGAGAACTATTAAATGTAATGAAGTGGAAGCTGAACTTTAATGTGATAAAGCCTTGAAGAATCATACTATTTTACGGCTTGTATTGGTGTTTCGGTTGCTACAATTGATATTAAGTGCCATTATTTGATTTTCCAGTTATGGCCTTTTGATGTGTGATTTCTGTGTAAAACCTCTATCTATTTTGTAAGCCTTCTGAGTCCATAAGACTTTGAGGGTAGTAGTTGCCTTCCGTAGTTAATGAAGTGCTGTACTCACAAAACTTTATGATTGTAAACCTGAATTCAATCATATGTTTCTGCTTGTGATCAATTGTGAGGCTTAAGTTTTGCTTTGTACATCAAGTCCCACAAATTTGTATCTCTATGGATTATATGTTTTTTTCTGCATAATGGTTTTATATTTCGTTCTGGATATTCTAGAATGGCGTGCTCTTCAAAATTCAAACTTTATGGTCTGATAGGTTATGACTTTCTAGTGGCTTGTGGTGCGCTGTTGCTTTCATTCTTTTCCTAAGTATTGTTTGTCCTAGTGTAGTTATACTCATTCCGTTTGCTTTAATACATAGGTATTTGATTGTTATGCATATGAAAGAATGTAGTTATCAGCTTAGCGCCGTGGTGGAGCCTAGGCCATGGGCAGGTCATAGGGGGCACGATATGCATAATAGCTAGTATATATTCGTATTTCTTAGTATATATATGTGGATGTATATAAGGAAACTAAATGAACCTAGCTTGCACGGCATGAAACTATACACGTGTGTATATTTTTATATTTATTGTTTCAGCTATTTCGAGTAAAACATGTGTTTGGAGTTGATCAACCAAAACTACTTTTGAATTAGTATTGTTTCTACCTTTGCAATGCTGCTTGATATATATGTGAACAAACGCAAGAAAGGATATGATATTATTTTGGCTGCTAATTGATTAGTTTCAAATGCAAGAAAGGATTAGTTTCTAATGTTATATTTTTATGGTTCAAAAATTGTATAGATGTCACAGTTGATCACTTGTCGTCGGGGTGTGACCAATGTGCCTCCCGCATTTTCAGCACCTACTGCTTCAGCTGTGAGTGCTCCATTGATTGGGGAGCCTACATCCCTTACTGAGGCTACTCCTAGGGCGTCCCAGGTGCCTGCATCATCGGCGTCATCAGTGTCGGTTCAGCCGCTCAATGCACGGCGGCCTCATCGGCGCCGCTGCCATCCGGAGCCTTCTGATCACACTTCCTCGGCATCCACAATCGAGGGTAGGGGCTCCCAGCCAGGTAGTTTTTTCTAATTCTTTCTACGTTGTATTTTTTCATTTTAAAACTATTATTTTTATGATTGTGAAAATTTGCTGCATTGTGAAAATGTGTTGTGGGTGTGAATTAATGTTATTTTACTATTTTCAGGTTTTGGGAAATGATATACTATTAAGGGAGGTTTTGCTAAATTTTGTGTAGAAATTTAAGATTAGGGTTTTCACCATTTAAGTTATTTTGGGCAGCTAAAAAAAACACCAGGAGGCCTAAGGGTGCGTTTGGTACGCAGACGGGACGGGACGGAACGAAGGTGTAATTTTTGAAAAAGACATGGGGTATATTTGTCTTAAAATGGTAAAACATTGTGTTCCACAGACGTGGAACAAACCAGTTCCAGGGGGGGAGGTGGGACGCAAAAACACCCAAAATCTGTCCCGTGGAACAGCTCGTTCCACCCATTTTTGGCGCACCAAACGCGGGACGGAACGCCTCGTCCCGTTCCGTCCCGTCCCGTCCCACGTACCAAACGCACCCTAATCGAATGCTAAAGCCGGCACACAACGTACGTAGGTCCAACAAATTGATCAAGATTGCGTATGACTCGCGACATCGTGGAGCGGCTACCTCACAGCAGCATAGCATCATCGCTACCTGTTGTAGTTTCGTTCTGGATCAGAAGCTCGGTCATCGTCATGGCAAGGTTGTTCAGGGTATAGGGAAGGCGCGAGTTCGTGAGACGGGTGCCTCCTCTTCCAGATCGACCACAGCACAGGTCATCGCCTTGACGAAGGAAGTGGAAACCCTAAAAGCTAAGATTGCGGCTCAGGGCGATAAGATTGCGGCCTTGGGCGAGAAGATGAGCATGATCTTACGGGCCTTACAGATGTCCGGCCTCCAAATCCCGATGCCAGCACCTAATCTTGCTCCACCTTCGACCTCCCAGCCACTTCGCCCAGCCGATACTCAGTAGCCTGATGCATTAAACCCAGACGACTACTTGTTGTAGTTTTTTTTTTTTTTTATGTTCGGACAACTTTTATGTACATTTTCATATATTTTATAGTTAAATATTTTTTCTTGGTTTATTAATTATTGCTTACCAAGTTCTTCTGATTTACTCTTTCGACTTTCATTTTAATTATAAGCTCTTAATCTATAAAACAAGTTTCTCGGAATTGTTAAATTTATCACCTTTTTGTTGTATTATTCCTCGTTTGATGGACGGAAATAACTCTTATTTACAATTTTGTGAGTTGTGGACAAATTAAAATGTTTTAAAATATTAGACGGTCAGAAATCAATATTGAAAGTCGATAGGGCAAATTAAGATACCAAATTCATAAGTCAGTGCTTCATAAAAAGTAAGAACTACCTTCCACAATTTTTCTTGTGTTTTCAAGTTGGTCTCAGTGAGGTCTACGACTTCTCTCGTTGCTGCGCAGAGAGGGCAAAGACTGTTTCAGAACATTAAGTAAAGCCTACTCCATTAATGCTGGAGATAAACCACTTTTCTTTCCAAGAAAGAACACCATGTGGGAGGTACCCGCCAAGAAAGACTGTTTATATTCAACTTTAATGCATTCATTGGAGGTACCCGCCACCCACTTTCTCTCCAAACTTTCTTATCTTTTACATCCATTTTTCTAAATATTTTCACAATTCTTATTGCATCTAATAAACTCGGTTTACAAACGTGGGATAGGTGACCCACTAGGAAGTTTTCGTGTGAGTTCTCAGAAACAAAACCGTGAGGGCGTGGTCGGGGCCTAAAACGAACAATATCGTGTTACGGCGAAATCGAGCTCAGGATGTGGTGGGAGCCTGGGCCGAGATATGACAATGATCCTCACTCTATTATGGAGGGTGGGACACATTATATAAATATATATAATCTGTTTCTATCCATACAAGACTAGCTTCTTAATAGAGATTCTGCTTCACTATTCACGAAACAGTTTAATATATTATAGGGGCTTTTAGATCCAGGTCCAAAACCACAGAGTGTTTTTAGGAGTGAGTCCAGTTATCTAATTATATGTATTTATTTCTTTTATACTCATTTAATGTTTTCTAAAAATAATAAAAATCAATAAAAATCTTTTAATATTATGCATTTTCCAACTCCAAAATATCTAATTAATATCTTATAACAAAAATACTAATATACTAACATAAATCTATATGCAAAACATTCTACCCTAACTCAAGTAGCAAATTTATGAATGTATATTATACCTATAAGTGAGATATCAAACCTAACTAAAAGGTAGAAAAAGCATAATATACCTACAAGCAAGACACATTAATCTGTGACAGGTTGACTATGAAAAAAATCTGTCATATAGGTAGATAAATACAATTAACCTGTAATATAGGTTGATTATAAAAATTAAAATAAAATCTATAAATAGGATAAAGCAAGAGGAAGAACAAGAAATAACAAATAAATAAATAAAAAGAAATAATCAAAGAGATAATTAGAAGAAATTTGATTTTTACAATAATTTTTTTCATTGAAGAGATAATTATTGATAATAAAATAATTAAATTTAAGGAATTGGACTTATTTTAATAAATTGGATTATTCCTACCATTGACTCAAAAAATTGGACTTACATCAAGTTTCCCCTATATTATAATAACAACATTTTATGGCACGGAATTTTGGCAATCAAGAATCAATAGTATAAAAAATAAATGTAGGGAGATGCGAATGTTTTGTTGGATGTGTCACGTAAGATCCGTTTGCTTAGCATATCCTTGTAGCACTCGTCGTTACGAACTCGTGGGCGCAAGCGGGATGTAATTTGGAGTTATAACGAAAGAGTTATTAACGAACGAAGTTGAGGGCAAAATGGTCATTTGACCATCTAATGCCATGTGTGTGGTTAGGATGGAAGGATGAGAAGAGAAATGAGAGAGATGGATGGAGGAGAAAGAAGAAAAAGGAGAAAAATGAGGGGGCATGGCCAATCAGAAAGAAAAGAAATGAGGGAAATGAGGGAGAGACGGGATCAATCGGGAGAAAGAAAGGAAAGAGATTGCCGAGTCAGAAAAGAGATAAATGAGGGGAAAGGAGAGGAAAGAGATGCACCGGATCCCTCGATCTGGTTCCTGCACGACCCAACCTGTTTGCTACGAACACCCCGACGCCTTTCACTGCGTTTCTCAGGTGAATCACGGGGAACCACCACCACTAATCAACTTAACGTCCTCCCAGCTTCCATTCCCACCCAAACTTGACGATTGTGGGTCACGATTTCACGATGAACGAACGTCGTCTTCTCCGACGAGTTTGCGGGGTGCACAGCGGCGATCCGCCATTTTTGAAGCTAGTACAATCGACCAGCACCATCAATCGACCCTTGAGGCCAGGAACAAAGCACATGCATTGGTTGGTGCGTCAGAGTTCGTTTGGACATCGAATTGAGAACCACCCATTTCTAGGGTTCTGACGGTTCTTGGTGGTTTTCAGGCCACTTCCTGGTCGAATTGGACTTCGGCCCAGGTGCATCGGTTGGAGGCGAAGCCATCCTCGCTAGCTTGAGCGGTTCCCGGGTAACAAAATATCTGTGAGTGGTCCCCTTCTTAAATTGCATATTATAAAATCTTAGACTTGCATGCATTTCATATTTCATGAATCGAGCATGGTTTCTATTATGTTTTACGGATTTCTATATTTATGATTTATTTGAATTACTCTTATGAAATAATTATGATTTATTGAATTACGTTTTCCGAAAGGTTATGAATGATGAGATTTTAGTATACGAAATTCTATGGCTTTCGGGTATGATTTATTTTATGGATTTGTGAATATGGTTTGTCATGGTTGTGATGAGACTTTGAGCTTTTGAGTCCCAAATTTGGATATGAGATTTTGAGGTATGTTTTCGGTATGTATCTAGTGGGTTATCATACAGCACATCCACACAACACGGGTATGTAGATGTCTATGGTCATAAGACACAGTTAAGGAAATTTATGTATATACCTCTTTTCCGGCTTAACCCGGAGTCGTATAGCTTCACCTTCGGGTGATGGACCATGGTTTCTTCATTGGCGTAACCCAGTGTCGTACAGCTTCACCTTCGAATGATGGATAAGTATTGCCTTCGGGCGAATGAGGAGTTTATGATATTGATGATATACCCCTAGCTTTACTAGCCCGGGGCTAGTGTCGGTGTGTGATGTTATGTATTCTCTTTTCCGGCGTAACCTGGAGTCGTACAACTTCATCTTCAAGTGATGGACCATGATTTCTTCACTGGCGTAACCTAGTGTCATACAGCTTCACCTTCGGGTGATGGACAGGTATTGCCTTTGGGCGAATGAGGAGTTGATGATATTGATGATATACCCTCAGCTTTACTAGCCCGGGACTAGCCCGGGGCGTAACCTAGTGTCGTACAGCTTCACCTTCAGGTGATGGACAGGTACTAGCTTTGGGAGACTATGATACCCATATAGGGTACATTATAATGTATTTTACAGATTTACCTTCGGGCAATGTTACTATTTCCAAGCACTGGTTTTACATACATGTTTTACGGATGTTTTACATGGCATGCTAGGGTTTTCATAAAACCTATATGTAATATTATATATATGAGTTTTCAAAACATGGGGTTTTATGTTCAGAAATAAATGGTTTTTCCTATTATTAGTACTATTATTATAAACTTTGGTCCACTCACCTTTTCTGTTTTTGTGCCCCCTCAAGAATTAGAATCGAGGCATTCGATCCAGCGTTAGGGCGCTTCGACTTAGGTATCCTCAAGTCTTCTCAGTGTAGGTATCATTCCCTTGTTTGTATCTTTTCATAGTAATTCTTCCATATTATTCTTAGTAGTCGTATGCTCTTAACACGTTCCTGCTTTGGAGTAATTGTTCTAATTACACATCTTTTATTTATATGCATGTTAAAAATGGTTTCGTTACCCTAGGGTGTCGGCTAGCACATGCTTACCCTAATATTTGGGGATATCGAAGTTGGGGAGTGTCAGAAGATATCTGGAATAAAGTAGGAGTAGCTGTGATTGAAGATAAGACGAGAGAAAATCAGTTAAGGTGGTTTGGACATGGGAACCGAACACCTATAGATGCTCCGATTAAAATATGTGATTATGAGACAGAGACTTGACCTAGAAAGACTTGGAAAGAGACACTAAGAAAAGACATAGAGTACTTGGAGCTAATGGAAGATTTGACACAAAAAACCGAGCTCAACGGCATTCTAGGATCCATACAACCGAACCTAATTAGTTCGATAAGGCTTTTTTGTTATTGTTGTATGAAAGATGGGACGCAACATATATATGTTCGATTCATACAAGACTAGCTCCTTAACAAGGATTCTGCTTCACCATTCACGAAACAAGATAGACTACTTTTATCGTGTTACCCATATAGTGACCAAAGTATTAATCATGTAGTGCTTATTCGTGGGCAGCCGTGATTTTCAAATAATGGGATCATAATATCAACCAAAAAGCTTTATTGCGCCATTTCGTCAAGCACCAAGTAAGCACCCGTCAATCTTTGTCAATGTATGCCAAAAGTTTATACCAACATATGTCACCAACTACTATTACTTGTAGAAACTTGTCGAGGGTGGATGCAGGATACTATGGAATAATGTTGAAGACTGCTAAGGCTTTTCAATTGTATTTCATACAAGAAGAGAGAGAATGAAGACAAATATGATAGAAGAAAATAGAAGTAAAAAAGAGATGTTGCAATTTAGTTTCCTTTAGCTGTTTAAGGGGTCAGATACAATATACAAACAAATATACATAAAGTTTTTGAAATTATTCCGATCAAAGACAACCAATGACCCTATATTGGCTCCTCCACCGGTGATTATCTATAGTTTAGTGTTTTACCATATTTTATGGATCTATAGTAGAAAGGGTACTATGTAGGCATGATTACATGAATTCAATATCGATTCTGCTGCCATTTAGTACTACAGTCTAGTAGTATTTCTCTTCACTTGTAAGTGAGAGATCTTAGATTCGATTCTCGCCAAAAAAAAATTTGAACCACATTATTGCTAGTTCATAGTAATGTTAAGCTACCCCCACTACCCTAGTGTAGAGAATATCGTTTGTTCAAAAAAAAAATATCGATCATACTTTAATGTTTAGTGCTATGTAGACAATACATGAATATCATACATTAGAAAAATACGAGATTACCATCCAAGTGGGGTCATTAGATGTCGTACGATAGGGTTCTTTTCCCACTTCTATTCTATTGTTCTGTTTCGTGGGGAGCCCTCATCCCACATTAACGACTTGCATGATTGATGTGGGGTTTTCATAATCCTAATTTGAACCGTACTGATTATTTTAGTTAGATAAGATAAAAAGTTATCGAATAATTTTAAAAAAATTAGTAGGCCGTATAATGCAATATCGGACTAATTTGAGTATTACACTTATATATAGTCGATTTATCTTTTCATATTTAACCATAAGATCACCATGTTAAAACACTTGTGTCCATCTATATTATACCAGTGCTGCAACGATACCAAAAGATTCTCTCATATTTCACCCTATATGTTAATCGAAACTACGAGAATAAATCAACTTAGTTACGTCCAGCTGCTCTAGGTGTAACTTTAACATGTTTGATTGACATAAATTTGGCACCCACCACAGCATATGTGGTATCTGCAATCTACTGTTGAAGTGGATAATGACTTTTAAAATGCTCTGCAACCAGCACAAGGAAATCCTTGCATTTTATGCGACTTTATTTAGAGCTGGTTTGAGGTTATTTAAATTTTTTTTAAAAGTGGATTTTTAAAAAAGTAAAAAAAAAATTAATTGTGTTCGTTAAATTAAAAAAAGTGTTGTAAACATTCCTAGTTTAAGTATGATTGTGTAAATTCTAGATAAGATTTGATTCTAGTTATCCTTTCCTATTACAACTTGTATTACTTGGAGGAGAAGGAATATATTCTCTCCCTTTACTACTATAAATAAAGGCACAATGTAGGAGGGATAACAACACATACATTCACCTACAATTCTACAAACACACATCTCTCCTCTCTCTCTCTGCCGCCGGCCCTAGTCTCTCTGTCAGATAAAAATAGACCACAACACGTTATCAACACGCTTCTACCGCTGCGCTTAGGAATCTGACGTTGAAGAATTTTTCTGCATCAAACCAGTTCATCCATATCATCACGCAATCAGGTTCTTTCCAAACAACGGCTTTTAACTCGATATTTTGCAAGCCCTGATAGCATGAACATTCACCATGATGCATGACCCAACTTTACGTTTTACGTATTTTAGATTCTACATAAATTGTGTATGCTTCATAACCAAAATTGCTACAATTATGTGAATTTGATATTTGTCATGAATTGAATCTTACATATGTACATGCATTGAAACTATTATTTGCATATGCATCAACGTAAATATGTGATTCATTAAAATTATACATGCATATAATATAATTGAATTGAAATTTTTTTTTTTTTGCGATTGGGGAATTAGGGTTCTTCGAACCCGTGCCTTTGCATCACGCAAGGCTACAACGCAACCAGGCTCGCAGCCTGCGATGGCTATCCCATCTTCTTGCAAGGCCTGCAGCCTGCATCCCCATGCTTTCCCGAGCCGAGAGCCCGACGCCCATCGCGTCCCCAGCAAACCAACCCCGACACCTTTCATGGTGTCCACTGGCCACGGCATGGCCTGCAACCATTGTTTTGAACCTCTGGTTCACGTCGCCGACGACTAGAAGTTGTCCAACATTTCAAATTGAACTGAGATTCACCGGAATCTCGTCGGATTTTTCTTAATTCGATTTCAATTTTTTAGGGTTTTATAGTTGTTGATACGTTGAGATTTCCTTATCTCCGTGGTTGTCCACGACAACCGTGACTCACTCTGAGCTCCAACAACCTCGACACGACCACCTGCAGTGGCGCCGTCCACCTTTTTCCGGTTTTCTTCCCCGGCCAAGCACACCCAGTACGGCTGGGATTTTTTTTGGACCTTTCCCCGAGCCCTATCCGGGCTCTGTCTCTCAGCCCCATATGAAAAAAAAACAATTTTTTTTTTCCTGGGCTCGCCTGCCGCGGCCCAGACCGAAAGAAAAAAAAAATTTGGGGGGGTCTGCCTGCAGCAGCCCATTCCCTTCTCACCCCGTGGGCCTGCAGCCTACACCTGGGGGTTCTCGGTCTATATTTTTAGGCCCCGAGATTTTATTATTTAATATTTTTTTAAAATAATATGGGTTTTTATATTTTCACCCACACTTTAATTTGGCCCCGAAGACCAAAAATAAATTAATTCACTTATCATTATACAATATTTCTGCATATATTCTTTGCATATTTGTTTGCATATATATTTGTGTTTGCCTGCAGGAATATATGAACCTAAAGTTCCTAATTACTTTGAAACCCGAAGTTTCTTATAAACATGCCTTGTTTGAAAACCTGAAGTTTTCACTTAAACATATCACCCATGAAACCCGAAGTTTTTCATGCAAAATTAAACCAATACATGTCTATTAGAACCTGTATGTTCTACTCCTATGTGAATGGATTGATTTTTCTCCATTACACTAACCACATCTTGTCCATCTACTTTGTGATAGGAACATGTCGAATTTGAACAAACTCGACTTCACCGCTTTGGAGGTCTCTGGAAGGAACTACCTCAAGTGGGTTCAAGATGTGAAGCTCCACCTCACTGCAAAGAACTTGCGTCCTGCTATTGAAGAAGCAACAGATAAACCTGTTGGCGAAGCTGAAAAAGCCACTGCTATGATCTTAATCCGAAGACATATTCATGACGCTCTGCAAATTGAGTACCTTGCTGAGGAGGATCCACGTGCATTATGGGTCGCTTTGGCTGATCGTTTCGATCACCAAAAGGACATATTCTTGCCTGAAGCAAGACACGACTGGCAGCACTTGTGCTTCCAAGACTTTAAGTCTGTGAATGAATATAATTATGAAGTTTGTCGAATCCGATCACTTCTCAAGTTTTGCAATGAAACTTTGACTGAAGAGGATCTTCTGGTGAAGACCTACTCGACCTTCTCTGCTTCTAATATTGTCCTGCAGCAACAATATAGAGCTCAAAAGTTCACTAAGTTCTCGGATTTGATCTCTGTTTTACTTCTTGCTGAAAAGCAGAACCAGCTGTTGATGAAGAATCATTAAGCTCGACCTACTGGGGCTACTGCTGTGCCTGAAGCACATTATAGCACTCATCAGCACCCAAAACGCCAAAAGAGGCGTGGTAAGGGCGGCCAGAAGCCATCCCACCAAGGTCAACAGAGGCAAGGCCTATCCAAGGGAGGAAACAAAGCCCATGAGCGCCCAAACCTCGCTCCCAAGGCCCAAAACTTCAAGAATAAGGGCAAAGCACCTGCCACAATGAATGACGATATGTGCTATCGTTGTGGTTCAAATGACAATTGGTCCCGTATTTGCCGTGCTCCCAAGAAGGTTGTAGATGAATATCATTCTCGTTGTAAGAAGTTTGAATCAAACTTCATGCAAGTGGACGAACCGGAGACTACAAAGATGGAGGTTTCTGACTTTCAGGAGGATACCACTCCTATGGAAGATTAGAATCTTAGACATAGACTTATTTTTCAGTTAAAATAAGACAATTGGGGCCGAATTCCACCTAGTGGCCGAACCCCACCTTGTTTTTGGTTGATTTTGAACAATTTTCCTTTATGTTTTGGATTATTCGTTGGCGATTTATTTTGGATATTAAGTTTTTTATCCTTGAATAAATGAAATTATTTTGAATTGATACTTGTTTTTATAAACTTTTATGCATGTGACCGATTCAAATTAATTTTTCATTCCATGTATGACTAGTGGGAAAGTTAGTTGTCTGGCAGATAGTGCAACCACGCATACTGTTTTGCGTGAACGCATCTATTTCACTAACTTCGTACCTAAGAATGCACCTCTGACAACCCTCTCAGGCCCATCCAACCTGATCGAAGGATACGGTAAGGCACGTATAATGTTGTCCAATGGTACAATCTTGACCATTGCTGAGGCACTCTATTCTCCACGTTCCAGAAGAACATTACTAAGTTTCAAGGACATTAGAGATAACAATTACCACGCTGAAACCCACGTAGAAAACGGAGTTGAATTTCTATGCGTAACTTCCTACGAATATGGCCAGAATCGTATTCTAGAGAAAATGGAGCGTAACCCGAGTGGTCTGTATACTACGACCATACGCCCCATAGAATGCCACTATGTGGCCGGCCCTACCACAGGGACCGCGCACGAAATTACACTTTGGCATGATCGTTTGGGACATCCTGGACGAATAGCGATGCGCCGTATCCTCAAAACTTCACACGGGCATCCACTAACCCGAAGCTTAGGTTCGATCCATGAAATCGCATGTCAAACATGTTTTATGGGAAAGCTTATTACTAAGCCTTCTCATGACAAGATTCGTTCGAATCCTCCCATTTTTCTACAACGGATTCAGGGGGACATTTGTGGACCGATTCAACCTCCCTGCGGACCATTTAGATATTTTATGGTTTTGGTTGACGCTTCTACACGTTGGTCACACATGTGCTTGTTGTCCACAAGGAACGCTGCATTCTCCAAACTGTTGGCTCAGGTTATCAAGCTCAAGGCTCACCACCCTGATTATCCGATCAAATCTATTCGATTGGATAATGCTGGAGAATTCACATCTAAAACTTTTGATGACTATTGCATGTCGGTTGGGGTTGAAGTTGAACATCCTGTACCCCATGTTCACACCCAGAATGGCCTGGCAGAGGCTTTCATTAAGCGTTTACAAATGATTGCTCGATCGTTGGTCATACGTACCAAGCTCCCGATCGCTGCTTGGGGCCATGCAATATTGCACGCAGCAAAGTTGGTCCGCCTAAGGCCTGTTGCAACACAACCATTTAGTGCCCTTCAGTTGGTCACCGGATGCGAACCCGACATATCGCATCTGCGCGTTTTTGGTTGTGCGGTCTATGTACCGATCTCGCCGCCCTTACGTACAAAAATGAGGCCTCAGCGAAGGATGGGAATCTATGTCGGATATGATTCTCCTTCGATTATTTGTTACTTAGAACCTTTGACAGGCGATCTGTTTACCGCTCGTTTCGCGGATTGTCACTTCTATGAGACAGTCTTCCCGTCGTTAGGGGGAGATAAGAACGTCAACGTTCCTAATGAACGACGCGAATTATCGTGGACGACTCCCACTTTGTCTCATTTAGATCCCCGCACCGCTCAGTCTGAAGCTGAAGTGCAGCGCATATTAGATCTCCAGAGCATAGCTCAGAGCATGCCAGATGCTTTCACCGATCTAGCGCGCGTGACAAGATCACATATTCCAGCTGCGAATACGCCTGCAAAGATAGATGTACCAAATGTACGACGGACTACCCTCCTGGAAGCCCGGGACGCCAATTCTGGTGATCCACGTACATTAGCGGCTAGCCAATCCTCTGCCCCTACACAAAAGCGTGGCAGACCCCTTGGTTCAAAGGATTCACACCCCCGGAAGAGGAAAACCACGACACAAGGTCCTGAAGAGCCTACCGTGAATCCGACTATCGTTTACTCATTTTACCCAACTCATGAGGAAATTCTAGATTATGGAAGCGTCCTTGAAGAGACGAATCCTCCTCCCGAGAATCGTGAGATTTCGGTCTATTATGCTAGCTTAGATGATGTGTGGCGTAGAAATGAGATGATTGTCGACGATGCATTAGCATTTGCAGTAGCTACTGAGATCATGTTGAGCGATGACATTGAACCGCGTTCTGTTGATGAATGTCGACGTAGAGCTGATTGGTCAAACTGGAAACAAGCAATCCAAGTCGAACTTGATTCACTTGCGAAACGTAAGGTGTTTGGACCTGTAGTTCCTACTCCTCCACATGTGAAGCCCGTTGGCTACAAGTGGATTTTCGTTCGGAAGCGTAATGAGAAGAACGAAATTGTGCGTTACAAAGCTCGTCTTGTAGCACAAGGTTTCTCACAACGCCCCGGGATTGACTATGACGAAACTTACTCACCCGTTATGGATGTGATTACTTTTCGATACCTTATCAGTTTGGTAGTTTCCGAAAAACTGGATATGCAGCTGATGGACGTAGTAACCGCATATCTCTATGGGGATCGTGATACGGAAATTTATATGAAAGTTCCCGAATGACTTACATTGACTGGTTCAAATATTTCCAAACCCCGGAACACGCTCTCAATTCGGCCGAGGCGTTCACTATACAGTTTGAAACAATCCGGAAGAATGTGGTATAACCGTCTGAGTGAGTATTTGACTAGTCAGGGATATGTGAACAATGAACTATGCCCTTGTGTGTTCATTAAGAAGTCACATTCCGGATTTGCGATTGTTGCAGTATATGTCGATGACATGAATCTCATCGGAACTCTTGAAGAGCTCGCGAGAACTGCTTCGCACCTGAAGTCGGAATTTGAGATGAAAGATCTAGGTAAGACTCGATACTGTCTCGGTCTCGAGATAGAGCATTGTTCGGATGTAATCTTAGTACATCAATCGAACTACACCCAGAAGGTGCTGCGCCGTTTTAATGAGGATAAAGCGAAGTCTTCGAGCACTCCTATGGTCGTTCGTACGCTAGATGCAAAGCGAGATCCCTTCCGTCCGAAGGAGGATGATGAAGAGATTTTGGAACCTGAAGTTCCTTATCTAAGTGCGATAGGCGCTTTATTGTACTTAACTCAATGCACTAGACCCGACATCTCATTCCCTGTTAATCTTTTGGCAAGATACAGCAATACACCAACACGCAGACATTGGACTGGCGTGAAAGACATCTTCCGTTACCTTAAGGGTACTACGGATTTGGGCTTATTCTATCCCTACGAATCCTCGAGTGATGCCGCACCCTATGCTCATCGGGTTGATTCTCGCCTTGTTGGTTATGCCGACGCTGGATACTTATCTGATCCGCACAAGGCGCGTTCTCAAACGGGTTATGTCTTTACCGTTGGAGGCACCGCAATATCTTGGAGGTCAACTAAACAGACCTTAGTTGCCACTTCGTCTAACCATGCTGAAATTCTCGCCTTACATGAAGCAACTCGGGAATGCTTTTGGTTGAGAGCAGTAATGGGCCATATTCGAAGCTCCTGTGATCTTCGTCCCGCCGTTAATGCCCCGACGATGATTTTTGAAGACAACGCAGCTTGCATCGAACAGCTCAAGAAGGGTTACATCAAAGGAGACAACACCAAGCATATTGCGCCGAAGTTCTTCTTTACACATCAACAACAAGAGCATCAGAAGATTGAAGTCACGCAAATCCGATCACAAGACAATCTGGCCGACCTCTTCACCAAATCACTACCGAATGTGACGTTTCAGAAGCTTGTTCATGGAATTGGTATGCGTAAACTTTCTGAGTTGTAACTTTGCTATTTCTCTTTGGAATTATGTCAAACTCAGGGGGAGTATCTTCTGGATACTTGCTTGATCTTAATGTACTTTTTTTTCTACGATTAGGAGCATTTTCCCACTGGGTTTTTGCTACCTAACTAGGTTTTAACGAGGCACCCACCTTGGGCTGGTCATATCCCTGATGACGTCCTGTAGACGTTTCTTTTGACTTTGCATTTCTCACGCATTTTTCCTTAGACTATGGATTTTGTCCCTACTCGGGTTTTTGCCATAGCCTTAGGGTTTTTTTAGTGAGACTTACTACTTATGCAAGTTCCTACCTTATTGAGAATAAGCGTTGTTCCTTGGAATCAATGCCGACGAGTCGACTTACTCAACTTCTGCATGATGCTGAATCTACCTTGAGTATTTACACACTCAAGGGGGAGTGTTGTAAACATTCCTAGTTTAAGTATGATTGTGTAAATCCTAGATAAGATTTGATTCTAGTTATCCTTTCCTATTACAACTTGTATTACTTGGAGGAGAAGGAATATCTTCTCTCTCTTTACTACTATAAATAAAGGCACAATGTAGGAGGGATAACAATACATACATTCCCCTACAATGCTACAAACACACATCTCTCCTCTCTCTCTCTGCCGCCGGCCCTAGTCTCTCTGTCAGATAAAAATAGACCACAACAAAAAGTAATTTTTTTTTATTTTTTCAAAATCGTAGATTTAAAACAGTACAAAGCAGAAACAATTATACACATACTTCTAAAAAAAAAAAAACGCTTTTTTTTATTAGAGGCAGGTGAACAATACCAAACACTTTCCTGTCTTTTTCCATGGCTGTGTATTCTCATAGCACAACAGATACAATTTAAAAAAAAAATTACAGAAACTCAGAAACTAGCCCTTACATACACACCACATATTCACTTGAAAGTGCTAATTCGAAAAAGATGCAAACAAATCCAATGACAGACAGTACCATTAGAGGACTGAGATTTAGTGGTTCTTGTTGTATTGACCTGGTCGATCTTGCAGGTTCTTGGCACTGTCATTTATCTCGAAGATTATCTAGCAGTGTTTAAAGCTGTAAAAACTTGTGTAGGGTTCGAAAACGTTAATATTTCGTCAATCCGCATTCGAAGCGATCGAGATTTGAGTTTTGAGTTTTCCATTCCAATCCTGTACAATTTGTTTGGCAGTGCTAGTATGATTGTATGCACATATGAAATATCTTCTAACTAGCCGACCGCTTCAGAAAATTTGTATGGCTTCGTCTGCTGCTGATTTTGGTCCTGGTTTGGCACACAGCCTGTAAAGTTATGGCAAGTAGCAATCACAAGTTCGAAGCACATGCATTCCTTTTACCAATTTACCCTTTTGTTTTACATATTTTGTGTTCATAATCGAATTAAAAAAAAAAAAACAAAACAAAACTAGCCAGACTCTCTCAATTTACAAAGTTTTTCTGATTTACTCTTTCGACTTTCAGTTTAGTTATAAGCTCTTAATCTATAAAATAATTTAAGTTTTTCTGAATTGTTAAATTTATCACCTTTTTGTTGTACTATTCCTCGTTTGATGGACGGAAATAACTCTTAATTACAATTTTGTCAGTTGTGGACAAATTAGCATGTTTTAAAATATTAGACGGTCAGAAATCAAAATTGAAAGTCGATAGGACAAATTAAGATACCAAGTTCATAAGTCATTGCTTCATAAAAAAGTATGAACTCCCTTCCACAATTTTTCTTGTGTTTTCAAGTTGGTCTCATGAGGTCTACCACTTCTCTCATTGCTGCGCAGAGAGGGCAAATACTGTTTCAGAATATTAAGTAAAGCCTACTCCATTAATGCTGGAGATAAACCACTTTTCTTTCCAAGAAAGAACACCATGTGGGAGAACTTTAATGCATTCATTGGAGGTACCCGCCACCCACTTTCTCTCCAAACTTTCTCATCTTTTACACCCATTTTTCTAAATATTTTCACAATTCTTATTGCATCTAATAAACTCGTTTTACAGATGTGGGATAGGCCAATTGGTTAGAGCGTGAGTTTGCCTCGTTGAATTCAAGTTTGAATTTTTAAGCTAGTTGACCACCATACGTCTCTGTCTCTCTGCACTCAATCTTAATCCCTCTGTGCAAAGGATTTGAGTATTTTAGAATATCGACTAGTAAGAAAATCTAATACAGTGTATTAGGGAGCAAGTGTGATCATCCACTTAGAACTTCACTTTCATTTTTTTCTGTTTCTGCCTGCTTCATATGTTTGTTGAAACTTTCTCAAATGCTCAACTTTGGACATTTTATTTTCTTTTATCTCGTATGAACTTTCTTTTTTGTGTTTTATCTTATCTCGGTTTCTCTAAAATCTCAGAAACTTCCCATTATCCAATCTGATTCTGTCATAACTCACAACTGTGTTTCATCTTTAATGATCCCCAAATAGTTACCATCATTCTTAAATATAGGTTGGAAGTTTTCAATTCCTGCTTTATTGGGTTCTTTTATTTTGCAGATTTCAGAAACTTAACTCCTTCATGAAGCACTTCTGAGAAAATCGATTTTGTAATGGGGTGTTTCAGATCATTTCTGCTGTTCTGTTTTGCATGGAGCTTCTTACTTCTAGGCACTCATCAACTCCAATCCTCACATACCCAAGTGCTTCTGCAGCTCAGAAAGCACTTAGAGTACCCAAAACAACTAGAAATTTGGAACAATCACAGCTTAGATTTCTGCTTGATTTCTTCATTTGGTCAAGTAAACATTACATGCTTGGACAATCTTGTAATTGAGCTCAGAATCAAGGGTGATAAGATTAAGCAATCCAAAGAAAGCGGCTACTTCAACGGCTTTCCAATCCAAAGCCAAACTTTATCAGATTCTTTTTCTTTGGATTCTTTTGTCACTACCCTTTCAAGGCTAAACAGTTTGAGAGTTCTTAGCCTTGTGTCTTTGGGCATTTGGGGTCAACTTCCAGATAAGATTCATAGGTTGTCTTCCCTTGAACATCTCGATTTGAGCTCGAACTTTCTCTTCGGTTCAATCCCACCTAGGATTTCCGCAATGGCAATGCTTCAAACTTTTAAAATCGATGAGAATTTCCTAAATGATACTATCCCTCATTGGTTTGATTCGCTTTCCAATCTTACAACTCTGAGCTTGAGGAACAACAAGTTGGAAGGTACATTGCAAGATCTTAGTAGCCTAAGCAGTTTACAAGTGCTAGATTTGAGCAGGAACAAATTGAACTCTGTGTTGCCTCCAATGCCGAAAGGGTTGGTCATGCTTTCCGTCAGTGAAAACTCCTTCTCCGGCAAGATTCCAGTGAAATATGGCAAGTTAAGTGGACTTCAGCACATTGATATGTCACACAATGCACTTATAGGCACACCTCCCGCTGCAGTCTTCTCTTTGCCTAATATTAGTTACTTGAACTTGGGGTCAAATCTGCTGAGTGGCTCGCTTTCGGGCAATCTAATCTGCGGTAGCAGGCTTAATTTCATCGATATATCGAATAATAGTTTGACTGGTAAGTTGCCTTCATGCTTAAGAAATGAATCAGAAGAGAGAGTTGTGAAGTTTGGTGGGAATTGTTTGTCCATTGGTATGCAAAACCAGCATGAACAAGCATACTGCACGGAAGTGATCAGCCTGAAGAAGAACGAGTCCGGAGGGAACAATGTAGGGATCTTGGTGGGAGTGATTCTAGGATTAGTTGTACTTAGTGTGCTTCTGGTTTTTGGGTTTATCATTTTCTGCAGAAGATATTGCCTTCGTGGGATATCGGAGCAGCATTTGCTGCATAAATCAGTGCAGGAAAATTCAGCAGTTGGGCTTTCGACCGAGCTTCTAACAAGTGCAAGTAGGTCAATCACTAACCAGAATGTACTCTTTTTTTTGTTTCATTGAATGAATATTTAAGCTGATCAAGTTGGTTCTTTTTGCTTACTTAGGATTTATTTCACAAGATGGAAAGGTAGGGATACAAGGCCTCCCTGTGTGCCGGACATTTTCTTTGGAAGAGTTGATGGAAGCTACGAAAAATTTCAACAGCTCTGCCTTTTTGGGTGAAGGTTCATATGGGAAGGTATAGTTTCAATGCAGAACATAATTATGAATTGAAACAGTAATTTTCATAACAACATATGTTCTTTAAGTTCTTACTCTTTTTTTCCTTTGGCATGCAGCTTTACAAAGGAAGACTATACAATGGGACTCAAGTTGCTATAAGGTGCCTGCCTTTGTCGAAAAAGTACACAATTCGAAATGTTAAACTTCGGTTGGATCTGCTTTCCAAGCTTCGGCACCAGCATTTGGTGTGTCTTTTAGGGCACTGCCTCGATGGTGGTGGACAAGATGATTACAGTCCGAACAAGGTCTATCTTGTATCTGAATATGTCCCCAATGGGACATTCCGCGCTCATCTCTCTGGTAAATCTTCAAAACCTAAACACAATATACTCTAGGTGGAAAAACACCAACTTATCTTTTTCTTGTCTAAGCATAGCAATAATGTTATGTATGTTTATGTAGGGAATAGTCCTGGAAAGGTTCTCAACTGGTCGGAGAGGTTGGCAATTCTAATTAGTGTGGCCAAGGCCGTGCACTTCCTACATACTGGAATTATTCCTGGTTTCTTCTGCAACCGCCTAAAGACGAACAATATCTTGCTCGATGAGCATGGTATGGCAAAATTGAGTGACTATGGACTGTCCATTCTCGCAGAAGAAACCAATAAATCCACGGTATGTCTCCTCATAGTGACTCAATGATCGCTTACCCCTGCGATAATTTTTTCTTCCCATGCAGTTCTGATTGTGTACTTGTCTTGTTTGTAGGCAAAAGATGGCCTAACATCATGGTAAAATTTACACCATATTTTTACTGTCTACTTTCTGCAGGTTTGTACTAGACTTCTTTAGTTGTTGACATTTAACATTGTCTTGATCAGGCAAATGACAAGTTTAGAGGATGATGCTTATAGCTTCGGATACATACTACTCGAGGCTCTCATTGGATCTTCCATGTCTTGTCGAAGAGAAGTAATCCTTCAAAATAATATGGTAACTCATTAACTTCTGACCCCGTTGCTTATCTACATTAATACTTTTGCTTCACACAAAAAATAAGCAGAATTCATCATGTCCTATTGTTCTCAAGATTTTGGTGATCATATAAGTGCGCGCTTTTATTGATCGAAAAATGGTTCTACAATTTGCTGCAGGCATCTCTGAATAGCCAAGACGGGCGGAAGCAGATGGTTGAACCGGCTATTCTAGCCACATGTTCACAAGAGTCTCTGTTGATCGTGATCTCTATAATGAACAAATGCATTTGTCCAGAATCGAGCCGTCCATCTTTCGAGGACATCCTTTGGAACTTACAGTACGCAGTTCAAGTGCAGGAAGAAACTGTTAGTTTATAAGTGTATATGCTGAAATGTTATAAGAACTTAGAGTAGAACTCAGTTTAAATGTCACCCCTTGGATCATAGTCCAAGTGTGCAGCTAAGATGTAATCTTAGTATAAGTGATAGTTTATGCCATGTGTCATTACCTTATAGGGTAGATGAATGAAGGGCTAGATTTAAATGATGTAATGAAGGAATATTCTATTCCCAATGGTTACATATGCACAGTGTGCGTGTGAATGAAAGAAATCATCTCATTTTGCTTCCTCTTCAAGCTCTAGCTCTCTCTCTAAAATTCTCGCTTTCTCTCTCTTAAATTCTTAATCTCCAGCTCCATTGATTGTTGATTTGAAGAAGCTTGCATACAAGATAACAGTTTGTACGCTAACATGGCCTCAAAGCCAGGTTCGATCAACTGATACTGGGCTTTTGGATATGTGAAGGAGTTACCAAGCAATTCGAAATTGAGTTTGAGTTGATTGTGATATGAGTCTAACATGGTAGGATCAGGTAGTCGTGAGGTCAGAGCACCGATTTTCAATGGTGATAACTATGAGTTCTGGAGTATTAAGATGAAGACCATTTTCAAGTCTCACGGGCTGTGGGATCTGGTTGAGAAAGGGTTCGAAAGCTTAGATTCGAAAGATGATGATGAATCTGATGGAAAGAAGAAAGAAAATGAGGGATCGAGCAGCGTTGAAAAGATGACTCTTGCAGAGAGACTGATGAAGGATGCTAAAGCTCTGGGTCTGATTCAGGGAGCTGTTTCAGACGAGATATTTCCCAGAATTTCTCATAAGGAAACCTCAAAAGGCGCATGGGACATCATGCAGCAAGAATACCATGGTGATAAACAGGCTAGAAGTGTTAAATTGCAAGGTCTTCGTAGGGAGTTTGATTATACAAGAATGAGAGATGATGAATCACTTTCTGTTTATCTTACAAAACTGTTTGATTTAATAAATCAAATGCGAAGCTATGGAAAGGAATTATCTCGAGAGAGAGAGTTGTTCAAAAGTTGTTAATTAGTTTGCCATCAGCTTATGACTCTATTTGTTCTGTTATTGAGCATTCGAATGATTTGGATGTGATTGAGGTCCAAGAAGTAGTAGACTCTTTGAAGCGTGTTGAGTTAAGGCTAGATAGGCATTCTGAGAAAAAAATTGAGAGAGCATTTGCTAGTCTTAATGTGAATCCCAAACCAGTTAAGTTCACTGGAAATCAAAATGCTAAGTACCAGAAAAATTGGAAGGCAAAAGGTAAAAAGTGGGATAACAGACCCACTGATGGTGCCAGAAATCCTTGTAAACATTGTGACAAATTGCATTTCGGTGAGTGTCGATTCAAATGCAAGCCAAAGTGTTACAACTATGACAAGTTTGGTCATCTTGCAAGGGACTGCAATAGCAAGAAACCAGTGCAGCAGCTCAATTATGCCACTCATGTATAATCTACACCAACTATGTTTTATGTTAGTAATAAAACTAATACTAGTGTAAAAGGATGTGATGATGTATGGTATGTAGATAATGGGTGTAGTAATCATATGATGGGTAGAGAGGATCTACTTGTTGATATTGACAAAAATGTGACTGCAAAGGTTGAAATGGGTACTTGACAACTTATTGAAGTGATTGGTAAATGGAGTCTTGTGGTTGAAACTAAAATAGGCAAGAGATACATCAAGGAGGTTATGCTTGTGCCTGGATTGAAAGAAAATTTGCTTAGTGTGGGACAAATGATGGAACATGGCTATTACTTGGTGTTTGGAGATCATAAGGTGGAAATCTATGATGACAGTTCATATTCCAACATGGTTGCCAGAGTACCAATAAAGGGAAATCGAAGCTTTCCAATAAAATTGCAGTCTGGAATGCATATTGCTTTTAAGGCAAATGTATGTCATTATACTACTACGTGGCACATAAGATTAGGACATTTGAACATGAGCAATTTGAAGTTGATGTAGGAACAACAAATGGTGGTAGGGTTGCCAGAAATCAAAGCAATTAAAGGAGTGTGTGAAGGCTGTGTTCTTGGTAAACAATGTAAGGAGGCATTTCTAAGGGAAGCTACTAATAGGGCATCAACTCATCTAGAGCTTATACACAGTGACATCTGTGGTCAAATGCAGACAACTACAAAAGCTGGAAATATATATTTTCTCACTTTCATAGATGACTACACAAGGATGTGTTGGATTTATTTTTTAAGACACAAGTCTGAAGTCCTTAGTGTATTTAAAAGATTCAAAGCTACTGTGGAGTTGCGGAGTGGTTATAAGCTGAAGAAGCTTAGAAGTGATCGAGGATGAGAGTACACTTCAATGGAGTTCGACAGATTCTGTGAAGATGTAGGCATGGAAAGACAACTCACCACTCCATACACACCACAACAAAATGGTGTGGCAGAGAGAAAAAACAAAACTATTGTGGAAATGGCTTAGTGTCTCATGATGGAGAAGAAGATTCCACTAGAATTTTGGGCTGAGGCAGTCGATACCTCTGTGTATATCCTAAATAGATGTCCAACCAAAGCTTTGAATAAGAAAACACCTTTTGAAGCATACAGTGGGAGAAAACCAGGAATTAAGCATCTAAAAGTGTTTGGTTCTTTGTGTTATTCTCATGTGCCAACTCAACAAAGACAGAAATTGGATTTGGCAAGCAAAAGGTGCATTTTCTTGGGGTATGGTAGTTGTGAGAAGGGATATAAATTATATAACATTGAATCTGGAAAAGTGATTGTTTCCAGGGATGTTGTATTCAATGAAGATGCATGTTGGGATTGGAATGCACAGAAAGAAATAAGTGTGAGTATTCAGATTACTGAAATGCCAGAATGAGAACAAGGGTATGAAGGGAGTTCTTGTGATTCTGAAGCACAATATGAAGTAAGTGAAGACATAAAGTGCCAAGCTCAAGCACTGAAATCAGTGATTAAGGAAGGATGACAGGTCCACAGGATATTGATCACACTCCTCTCAAGTACAAAAGTATTGCATAAGTGAATGAGAAGTGCAATCTGTGCATTATAGAACCAAAATTTTTTGAAGAAGCTACCAAGGATGAATCATGGCAGAAGGCTATGAAAAATGAAATTACCATGATTGAGAAGAGCAACACTTGGGAGCTGTTTGATAGACCATTTGATAAACCAATCATTGGAGTCAAATGGGTCTATAAAACAAAATTGAATCTGGATGGATCTGTGCAGAAAAACAAAGCAAGGTTAGTTGCAAAGGGCTATTCTCAGAAGCCTGGAATTGATTTTAATGAGACCTTTGCTCCAGTGGCAAGACTTGACACTGTAAGAACCTTGGTGGCCCTTGCTGCATAGAAAGGTTGGAAGTTATTTCAGTTGGATGTAAAATCAGCATTTCTAAATGGAGTGTTGAATGAAGAGGTGTATGTAGACCAACCATCTGGTTTTGTGATACAAGGCAAGGAAGATAAAGTGTACAGGCTTAGGAAAGTTTTATATGGCCTGAAGCAAGCTCCAAGAGCTTGGTATGAAGAGATAAACTCTTATTTTACAAAGGCTGGATTTCACAGAAGTCCAAGTGAAGCTACATTGTATATCAAGACATCTCACAATGGCATTCTCATTGTGTCGCTATATGTAGATGATATTATCTACACAGGAAGCTCAAAGGAAATGATGGTTGAGTTTAAAAGTGAGATGATGAGACAATATGAGATGACTGACCTAGGATTGCTTCACCACTTTCTTGGTCTTGGAGTACTGCAGACAAACACTTACATTTTCTTGCACCGGAAGAAATATGCAAAGACTTTGCTTGAGAAGTTTGGACTCAGAGATTGCAAACCTGTTGCAACACCCTTGGTTGTGAATGAAAGACTTTCAAAAGTAGATGGGAGTGAACTGGCAGATGAGACTTTGTATAGGCAAATGGTAGGGAGTTTGCTATATTTAACAGCAACTCGGCCATATATCATGTTTGTAGCAAGTTTATTGGCTACGTTCATGCATGATCCTACCAAGAAGCATATGAGAACAACTAAAAGAGTTTTGAGATACATACAAGGCACTGTGAACTATGGCATTGTCTATGAAAAAGGAAAAGGTGCAGTGTTGATTGGTTATTGTGATAGTGACTGGAGTGGAAGTGAAGACGACATGAGAAGCCCATCAGGTTATGCTTTTAATCTTGGTTCAGGAGTGTTTTCGTGGGCCTCAGTCAAGCAAAGCAGTGTAGCTCTCTCAACTGCAGAGGCAGAATACATCAGTGCAGCAGAAGCCACGGCACAAGCCATTTGACTGAGATTTGTGCTTTCTGACTTTGGAGAAGAGCAAGCAGAACCAACTCAGTTGTTATGTGACAATACATCAACTATTGCCATATCAAAGAATCCAGTTCATCATCACAAAACCAGACATATTAATCAAAGATTTCATTTCATCCGAGATGCACTTCAAGATGGTGAGATTGATCTGCTATACTGCAAGACTAAAGAACAGATTGCAGATATCTTCACCAAAGCCTTAGCAAGGGATCGATTTGAATTTCTGAGGAAAGCTCTAGGAGTGATTTCAGCACAACACTTAGAAGGGAGTGTTAGTTTATAAGTGTATATGCTGAAATGTTATAAGAACTTAGAGTAGAACTCAGTTTAAATGTCACCCCTTGGATCATAGTCCAAGTGTGCAGCTAAGATGTAATCTTAGTATAAGTGATAGTTTATGCCATGTGTCATTACCTTATAGGGTAGATGAATGAAGGGCTAGATTTAAATGATGTAATGAAGGAATATTCTATTCCCAATGGTTACATATGCACAGTGTGCGTGTGAATGAAAGAAATCATCTCATTTTGCTTCCTCTTCAAGCTCTAGCTCTCTCTCTAAAATTCTCGCTTTCTCTCTCTTAAATTCTTAATCTCCAGCTCCATTGATTGTTGATTTGAAGAAGCTTACATACAAGATAACAGTATGTATGCTAACAGAAACAGCAGATGGAGACCAAAAGATTTGACAGACTGCATCGCATTCATTGAGTTTTATTTTTGTAGCCTCTCCAATCACTGCCACTTCATTGAATTTCAGACTATTGATTTTGGGGCTAAATAAACAAGAGAATATGTGAAATTCTTTAGTGTGATCGTCAATAGTCCACCAATGTTATATCACGTGCTTTATTCATTAATATTATCCAAAAATATAGAGATATCTGACCGCCACATTGAGTTGTATACCTAAAAAAATTTGGGCCAACAATGAAAGCTTTGTTTTTGTTACAAACCACGTTACCATTCTAAGCTCGTATAAATAACTAATTCATCTGAGATTACAGAAAAACTTCAACATTCTTGATATAAATAAACTTAATTATATACAGCAAGATTAACATCGTTGATATAAGGATTTGATTGTATAAAATAGGAGTTAACACACAGTCTATCATAAATAAGAACCTTCAATAATATACCAAAAAATGTTGTATATGAATGGATTCTTACCCTTCGCGCTTGTGATCTATACGATCGATGCCCTCTCGGATTTACTTCATCGCTCAAGGTTCCCTTTGCACGTCGAAAGCAAGAGTTTAGCAGAGATTAAACAAAAAAGCTCAATTTTACGCAGATAATAAGCAGATGTCTTGAACCGCTCTCAGTAGTGGAACAGACAACTAGATGAATTGCTTAATATAGGAAGAACAAGAGACTGAACTCTCTACGGGTGCATGCTACCAAGTCCGAATCCAAATCCAAGTCAAAATTTCAAGAAGCGGAGGAAGTAGCTACAAATTTAAGCTTTGCTGGAGTGTTGCGGGGGACTTAATTTTGACTTAATAACCGTTACTTATTTTTTACTTAACAACCGTTAGGAAAACTTAGCTAATTCATTTGTTCTTCTAATTTTTACAAGTGGATTTACATTTTAAGTGGTGCGTGCGTAGCAACTGTTGATTATTTCTCCTTTACCCAAAAACAATGGTAATTTCCAATGAGTTTAAATCCCAAGAAGTTGACCCTCCGATTAAAATTTAGAGACACTTTATTGGAAGTTCAAAGGAAATGCATGCTGTAGAATTCCAAGTCAGGTATGCTCTCTCTAGTTTTGGGTTTGTGACACGAACTTGACAAAAATGCAGGTGATTCCCTATTTGAAATGCATTCATTTTAACCGGGTATTAGTCCTACCGCTCGGAACCTTATTCGGTGTTATGTATTCTATTCAATTTCTTTCCTGAAATATAGGGATATTGATTGATTAAGTAATTAATTTATCACCCTTAATAATTAAGACATTTAGCCTTTTAGGATAACGAAGAATAAAGATGAAAAGTTTCCTATTCACATAGGGATTGGTTTACCATATATACACACAAAATTTTCCAATTGTCGCTAGGATTTGTTTTGACGTGTAAAACAAGGAAACTTTACTGAAAGTACCCTTTCCAATTGTCATTAGGATTCGACCATATAAAAGGAGTGAAAGTGATCGAGCACTGAGTATTCACATACACACTTTGTGCTTTCACTACGAGATTGAGAACGAGAAAGATTGAGAGAGAACATCAGAAACCGGGATCTTTTCTGCCTTCTTCTTCTTGTTCTTTCCCGGGATCTTTTCTTTCGTTTCGCAGTACCAGCTAACCCTTGATAGTTTAATATATGCATATGGCGAGTGGTTCCGGTAATATCCCAGACGATCTGTTAGAGAAAATCAGAAACCGCCTCAACACCAAAACCGACGTTTCTAGATTCCGCACAGTCTGTGACACGCCCCGACCCTGATATTCCCCGAATACCAGGATAGACACGTGCTGGCCGACACCCGAGGGTGACGAAAGCCATTAATTGATACAAAAGCTAAGAATAAGAAATAAATGAGGGTTAGAAATTTAAAATACCATGAATTAATAATTTTAGGAACGTGCTCAGAGCATACAACTAAACCTAATCACTAAGAAGAATTAAGATAAAATTTAATGAATAAAGGAGTGAGTCCTACATGCAAGAGGATCCGAAGATGCTGCTGCGGAAGTGTCTTGACGCTGGGATTATGTGCCTTGATTCTAAGTCCTGAATGGGGGCGCAAAACAAAGGTGAGTGGACCAAGTTTATATATATATAATAATATAACAGTTATCAACGTACTAACCCCCAAAGTTTATATAATGAAAACTACTAGCATAATAAGTGATGGATTTAATAAAAATCCTAGCATGCCAAAAATATCTCAAAAGCCATATTGCGGAATCTCATCGCAGAAATCAAAACAGTAAACGTCTTATAAATCGTCTCGTAAGCGCGGTGTGCTGCTAGAAAGATCACTGAATAAATATAACTCCCGGCCCAATGCCTGCACCTCAGTCTCTGTGCCCGTAGCCAGAGATAACTCCCTCCCGGCCCAATGCCTGTCTCCGTGTCCCTCAGCCTTTCGCTAGGGATTATTTCTCCCGGCCTACATGCCAACACCAGATCCTCGCCCCAGGCGGCATAGTGTCCACTAGGTACGCACAAATAGTTACGTCTCTCTTAAAATAACCACTTCATAGCATAGGTTACCGATCATCGTCTACACTATAAAGAGGGGTTCAAAAACATGTTCTAGCATCCTATCGTCATCTATCAGATAGTCTACCAGTTCATGGCTTTTATAGAAAATATGATATATATTAAAATATAGCTCAAAATAAGCTAACAATTATTTCCTCACTAAAACACGAGACGAAATCCATAAATTCAGTAAACAGGATTGATATAAATCAATTCACAAAATTCGTAGGCATGCTAATCATTTATGCAATTAAATAATAAATCATGTAATTTTAGAAGGGGTCCACTCACAGTACTTATTCGCCAAAAGCTGCGCCACTAGCGAAGACGGAAACGTCACAATAATTGCCCCTAAGCACATTAAATGGTACAATTAATAAAACTATATAATAGCAATTGAATTTGGGAAAACGGATATTGGAAACGGATTCAGAACGTTGAATTACCCTAAGAAGGATCCCGGACGAAAACCCAAAAAGTCAACCCTAAAGTCAACGTTGACCGGGGGTCAACGGTCAAATTAGGTCTAACGGGTTTTCGGGAAAAGGAAAGGGAGAGAGTTAGGGTGCTGCCACTTGGCAGTTTAGGAGAGAAAGACAATTTAGATGAACGGCTAGGATTTCGTTAGGATAAGGGGTAAAAGTGAAAAGTAAGCAAAATTTTGGGAAGAAGAAAAATTTACCTCAAACTTCCAGGTTGGGGTGTTTCAATCTACCACCCTTATAAAAAAATTTCGTCCTCGAAATTTAAAATAACATACTACACTGAAAATACTCGAACATAGGAAGAAGAATAATATGCATATATGTAACAATGAGATTAGGTAAGAGCGGTTACACAAAAGGGAAAATGACACGCCGTCGCGATCGGCTGCAATGATTCCATCTTTCGTGCCTCCAGGCTCATACCTCTTTCCCCATCAGTGTAAAAATAGAACACATACTTTAATAAAATATAAAGTTGAAAACACAAAATAATTTAAGGCCAGATAACGCCAAAATAGATATGTACTAACATATATTCCAAAAACTCGAATCAACTTAAAAATGAAAACAGAAATACTCTTCCAAAAACATTTGTAACTACAAAAACAAATAACTAGAGTAAATTAAGTTAAAATACTTATACTGAAAACCAAAACTGAAAAATGAGAGTGGGTATCGCCCAAGAATTCGAAATGTCACATACTCCGAGAATAAATGTGTCTTTGGATCGAGTCCCAAGAATAACAATTCTGAATCTGCATCAGCTGCTGTAGGCGAATCTTCTTGCCCACTTGCTTAACGAACCCAACAAATAAGCTATCGATATACCGGTCGGCCGCCCGTGATATCGATCACACATTTGTTGTCTCGATAAGCAAGCAGTAATTTCCTGAGGATGAATAATTTCACACGTCGTAAATTCGATCCTCCGAATACAAGCTCGCACAACTCCTCTAACAACCAATGTTACATGTAGAAACTCTAGTACCATGTCGCAACAGTGCCATACCCAAACCAAACAAAACAGAAACTGTCGTCGTAAAACTCTATCCGCACCAAGCATCCTATCCTCCTTAGTTCTTCCAAATGTGACCAACTACTTCAGAATTTCACCAGTAAAGAACCCATTTGCAAATTGTACCTTGGGATTCAAGAGAAGTGGCTACCATGTTAGTAGTAGACCCAAAAGCTCGAACCAAGCAAGCAGAAAACGAGAAGTCATCTTCCTCAACACGAAGTATCTCTTGGGAACAGTTGTAGTGCTTAATCCACCTCTCCATTTTGCTTAGTTGCAGATTTCAAGTCAAACAAGGCCAAAGTTGGTGGAAAGAACGACTCGCAAATGGTCATCCTAACAACCAAAGAGAACACGCACATTTCGAGAGAAGTGTAAAGATTATCCAATTCTCGCTTCGACCGTCCTGTAGTGCCATTCCAGAATGCACCAAACAGATCTGCTAGAAATGTTTTAATAACCACGTACTCACAACAATAAGGTTCAGAAGTGAAGTAGTGGAAATATGCGTCGAGACGAACACATATCGTTGGAAAATAACCGATGTGATGCTTATGAATTCTAGTAAGATGGTGATACAATATGCTGACCTTCTGCACCACAATCTTCACCAGTCTCTTACCAAAGGACAACTCAAACTTCACACCCACGATGAACTCTTTCTGGTAAGTCTGGTAAGCTTGTGAAAAGATTATGCTCCCAACATTCCTGTCCGAATCAACACGAACTGGGTGCCCACTTTCACCAAAACGATCGATTGTGAATTTCTCACTAATTGAGCGAGGAACCATGTCGGAAAGGTTGAAAGAATACTCAAGAATTTGAGGGTCAAAACAAATCCATTAAAATCCAGAGTACAAGATATCGAGATTTGAACTAGAAACCATGCCAAGAACAAACGTTTTTTTTTTTTTTTTTCACCCTCCGTATAATGTCCCGGCGTGATCCAGTTCACATTGAGAAACAAACAAGCGAAGGAAAGATAAAGATGCAGAAATAGAAATCACTGTTTTTGATTATTTGGTAAATCATCATAGTAAGGTCAACTGGTTTCTTAGCCAAAAGGAAATAGGTCTAAGCTCAAGAATAGTTAAGAATTATTAATAAGATTTGACGAGGTCAAAAACACTTCGAGATTCACAATACTTTGTGAAAGCCATTTAAAAATTCAGAAATTAAACATAGAACCTCTGAATCAGCAGAATGACGAAGAAGAAAGATGCAAAGCAACCTGTGTATGCATGCAGTGACACGATTGGCTACCTTAAAGTGATGCTCTTGGGCAAACTAAGGCTCAATGAGTCCAGAGAAGTTCAGAGTAAAGCTCGATCTTCGTACAATGATGAATATGATAGAGTCTCAAGCCATTACACTAAAAATTACAAGGTTGAACATTTAGGTGGCAAACAAGAGGCTAAACTCACTTCCACTGAAAAGGTACGAAGGCTAGGAGCTAGGGTTTACCACAAAGTACCAAACCCAGGTGAAGTTCAAGGAATCTGTTTATCCAAACAAGACTGGATATTCATCATCCAAGTCCAACTACAACAACAACGAGAATTGCAACTCATTTTGGACATTGATGATAATAGCGTCTGCTACTGAGAAGTTTCCAAAGATTTCGATGTAGAGCCGACTCCGCCCGCAATTCCTAGGGAACGCATGTTGCAGAGTGGCATCGCCATTTCGAATCTACAGCTGGTCTTAACCAGAATTCCTCAAATTGAGATTTCTAAAACACGTCGCTGAGTATCGATCCGATGTTTAAAGTCGTCCAACAAATCAAACACGTCACCGATGAGGCACAATTCCGACACGAATTCTTGAATTTCAACCAGAAGGTGACAATTCAATCAAAGAAAGATTTGCACAATTGCGCCGAATGGTACCAAATCTAGAAGTCCTGACATCCAGATGATGTCAAAACCGAAACTTTAAGAGAATAGAAAAGAATCCTAAGTATGCTCTGAACAAACCACGCTCTGATACCAATCTGACACGCCCCGACCCTGATATTCCCCGAATACCAGGATATACACGTGCTGGCCGACACCCGAGGGTGACGAAAGCCATTAATTGATACAAAAGCTAAGAATAAGAAATAAATGAGGGTTAGAAATTTAAAATACCATGAATTAATAATTTTAGGAACGTGCTCAGAGCATACAACTAAACCTAATCACTAAGAAGAATTAAGATAAAATTTAATGAATAAAGGAGTGAGTCCTACATGCAAGAGGATCCGAAGATGCTGCTGCGGAAGTGTCTTGACGCTGGGATTATGTGCCTTGATTCTAAGTCCTGAATGGGGGCGCAAAACAAAGGTGAGTGGACCAAGTTTATATATATATAATAATATAACAGTTATCAACGTACTAACCCCCAAAGTTTATATAATGAAAACTACTAGCATAATAAGTGATGGATTTAATAAAAATCCTAGCATGCCAAAAATATCTCAAAAGCCATATTGCGGAATCTCATCGCAGAAATCAAAACAGTAAACGTCTTATAAATCGTCTCGTAAGCGCGGTGTGCTGCTAGAAAGATCACTGAATAAATATAACTCCCGGCCCAATGCCTGCACCTCAGTCTCTGTGCCCGTAGCCAGAGATAACTCCCTCCCGGCCCAATGCCTGTCTCCGTGTCCCTCAGCCTTTCGCTAGGGATTATTTCTCCCGGCCTACATGCCAACACCAGATCCTCGCCCCAGGCGGCATAGTGTCCACTAGGTACGCACAAATAGTTACGTCTCTCTTAAAATAACCACTTCATAGCATAGGTTACCGATCATCGTCTACACTATAAAGAGGGGTTCAAAAACATGTTCTAGCATCCTATCGTCATCTATCAGATAGTCTACCAGTTCATGGCTTTTATAGAAAATATGATATATATTAAAATATAGCTCAAAATAAGCTAACAATTATTTCCTCACTAAAACACGAGACGAAATCCATAAATTCAGTAAACAGGATTGATATAAATCAATTCACAAAATTCGTAGGCATGCTAATCATTTATGCAATTAAATAATAAATCATGTAATTTTAGAAGGGGTCCACTCACAGTACTTATTCGCCAAAAGCTGCGCCACTAGCGAAGACGGAAACGTCACAATAATTGCCCCTAAGCACATTAAATGGTACAATTAATAAAACTATATAATAGCAATTGAATTTGGGAAAACGGATATTGGAAACGGATTCAGAACGTTGAATTACCCTAAGAAGGATCCCGGACGAAAACCCAAAAAGTCAACCCTAAAGTCAACGTTGACCGGGGGTCAACGGTCAAATTAGGTCTAACGGGTTTTCGGGAAAAGGAAAGGGAGAGAGTTAGGGTGCTGCCACTTGGCAGTTTAGGAGAGAAAGACAATTTAGATGAACGGCTAGGATTTCGTTAGGATAAGGGGTAAAAGTGAAAAGTAAGCAAAATTTTGGGAAGAAGAAAAATTTACCTCAAACTTCCGGGTTGGGGTGTTTCAGTCTGTGAGTTGTGGCGGTCCTCTATTCCTCCCTTCGAGAAGAACCTGGTCCAATTGCCCTCGGAAGTGAACATTGCAGACCCAGACAGTGGCTATGATATTTGCGGATATAGCTTTACCCTCGTCGAGAGTGTAGTCTATCATCTCGAACCTCCCAACAATGGTGATCCCCAGAAAAGAGGTTGGTTGATTAATGTCAAACAAGTAGGTCTTGATCAAAAGGGTGAACAACACACTCATCACATGTTGCATCCGCTCTCCCGCTTATTTCGAGGGCAGCCCAAGTCCTTCCCCAAGGTATTCAACTTATTGGAATCTCGGGTATTTGAAGTGGCAAGAATGTATAGTCTAGTAGAATATGGTGGGGAGATGCATGGTGATTTTAAGGTGGCTGCATCCTTGAATCTTGATTTCCCTGCTTTCATGGCAATTGATCTATTCGGAACGTTATACTACGGAGAGCTAGGTGCTGACGTTGTAGACTGCACCAACTTCCTTCTGAAGTTGGACGACGAATACCGTGATTTTCAAGACGTTATTTTCTTCAAAGGAAGGTTTTGTGCCGTGTGTCGTGACGGGAGAGCAGTGGCGGTTGATTCTTGTCTGAATACGGAAATGATTGCATCTCCATTACCGAATATCTCTTGCCTTGACCACGAGAAGAAGAAGATGTTGGTGGAATCGTTGGGAGAGCTGCTTTTAGTTGATATGTATTTGAAGGGAAATCCGTCAGACTATACATTCGAGATTTTTAAGCTGGACGCTCAAGCTCACGAGAAGCAATGGGTTAAGCTAGAGGCGCAAGCTCTCGATGATCGAATATTGGTGCTAGGGGATGACGGCTGCTACTCTCTTTCAACTCAAGATTTCCCTGGAGTGGAAGGGAGATGTATTTATTTCCACGAGCCTCTTCATAGCAAGAGTTACGAGTTCCATCGGTTAAGAAGCATGTTAAGCGATATTGCAGTGTACAGCTTGGATTCTGGCCGTGTCTCTCGGTTAGCAGATTTTCAGAGTTCGAACATCATCTTTTGCCCACCCCCAACCTGGACGTGGCCTAACATGCCAGAGTTGTCTTGCAGACGTGATCAAGGGGAAGATTCCGGATCAAGGGCGAGGAAGAGGAGGAAGATCAAGGCTGTCGTGAGATGCAGCAATGGGCGTTGAATAAGTTCTCGATCGGTGGTGTTTCTCTTTTACATACCATGTATTCTGTTCTAACTCGATGACTTGTTATGATTCTCTGTTTGAACTTTCAAGTATTTTTGTAACTTATACATCTCATTGTCTTGTGTTTTCCGTTTTCCGTTTCCAAGTTGGTGTTTATGATGATCGATTACCGAAAAATATGAAGAAAAACGAACTCGAAATTGAGATCTTAGCAGAGCAATAGGTTGCTGATACCGCATAATAATTTCAATAATTCATTTGATCCTATATTACTGTTGAATAAGTGGCCAAGTGGCCAAGTGGACAACAAAACAAATTAAAAAGGGAAAGGACAACATGATTATGTTTCCTTGTTTTGTGGCTTGTTTTGTGGCTTTTTCAAAGCCATAAGTATTTGGTTTCGGAGAAGAAAAAGTTGTAGAAGAGTGCACCATTTTCTGTTTTAGTGCCCATCTTTGAGAGAAAAAAAGAAGCTGCAGAGAGCAGAAAACTGAGAGTAGAAAGAGAAGAAAGAAAGGTGATTTTCTGTCTTTGTTGGTACTCACTCAATCAAAGTTGTATTTGTGTATTAGCTTTGAGTTTTGTATAGAGAGGAAATTATTCACTATATTTCCCTCTCTATTTGTTTCTTTGATGAGTGAGAGTTATTGGGTGTATTGGGGTTTTGGGTTGTGAGTTTGCCAACACTTTGTAAACTCTCATTTGGTTGATAGTGGATTATTGGGTGAGCTCCTACTGCTCCGAGGACGTACTCCAGTTACACTGACTGTTGAGGAACCTCGTTAAAATCTTGGTGTTCTTTAATATTTTGTTCTTGCATTTCATTTGATAAATTTCTTGTGGGTTAGCTTGAGTTGGTTCCAACGGGTTTGGTGTTGTCATAGCACAACAATTGGTATCAGAGCACTGGTTGCTCTTGGGTACTGTCTAGTTGCCAAAGATGTCAGACGAGCAAGATGAGAATCCTTTTGGAAGCAGCTCCGGGTTTGCAAGAACTACGGTGCAAAATGCAAAGTTCGAAGTGGAAAAGTTTGATGGCACAAACAACTTCGGGATGTGGCAATGTGAGGTCAAAGATGTGTTGGCTCAACAAGATCTACTTGCCGATTTGGGAGAGAAGTCGGAAGCTATGTCGAAGTCGGAATGGGAGAAATTAAATTTGTGGGTTTGCTCTTCAATTCGGTTGTGCCTTGCAAAAACTCAGAAGTATTTTGTGATGCGGGAGACGGTAGCAAGTGTGTTATGGCAAAAATTGGAAGACAAGTATATGACGAAGAGTGCAGAGAACCGGCTACACTTGAAGAAAAAGCTCTACCGCTTCCAATACAAAGAAGGTACAAAAATGATTAGACACCTTGATGTTTTTAATAAGTTGATTGCCGATTTGTTAAATTTAGATGAGGATATTAAGGATGAAGATAAGGCCTTAATATTGTTGAATTCTTTGCCGGACTCTTATGAGCATTTTGTTACCACTATTATGCATGGTAAAGAAACTGTGAAATTTGAAGATGTGTCAAATGCCTTGATGAATTATGAAATGAGGCATAGAGATAAAAATCATGATAGTACCTCTGAAGCTTTATTTGTTAGAGGTAGATCATCGGAGATGAGGTCATCTTCTAGTAGGAAAAAATCACACTCTCGACCTAGAGGAAACTCTAAAGGTAGAAAAACCTTGGAAAGGGATGAATGTGCCTTTTGTCATAATAAGGGTCATTGGAAGAAAGATTGTCCTAAGTTGAAGACCAAAGGAAAAGAAAGTTCTGAAGCCAATGTTGCTGAGGTTGAAACAGATGTTTTTGATTTTGCTTTAACCACTTCCTCATCATTTGATTGTGCTACTAAATGGGTGTTGGATACGGGTTGTACTCATCATATGACTCCTCACAATGATTGGTTTTCAAGCTTGAAAGAGTTTGATGGTGGCGTTGTGTTCATGGGAGATGACAATCCTTGCACAACAAAAGGGATTGGTACAGTTCGTTTGAAGTTGCATGATGGCATGGTTAAAGAGTTGACAGGTGTTCGGTATGTACCGAATTTGAAGAAAAATCTTATTTATTTTGTTACTTTGGAATCCAAGGGCTTCAGGTTTCATTCAGATGGACAGACATTGAAAGTTACTTATGGTGCACTTGTTGTGATGAAAGCTCATTGAAGTGGCCATTTGTATTTATTGCAAGGAAGCACTGTGACAGGTGAAGCATCTGTAGTCTCAGAAAATATGGGCACATCCGATTCTGATACTACTAGACTGTGGCATATGAGATTAGGCCATGCCGGTGAGAAAGCTCTACAAGGGCTTGTGAAACAAGGTCTTCTAAAAGGTGTCACGACTTGTAAGCTTGATTTCTGCGAGCATTGTGTCTTGGGAAAGCAAACTAGAGTGAAGTTTGGTACTGCAGTACATCAGACGAAAGGCATTCTTGATTATGTGCATTCAGATGTTTGGGGTCCTACAAAGACTCCCTCTTTGAGTGGTAGACATTGGTTCGTGACCTTTGTTGATGATTATTCAAGAAGGTCTTGGGTCTACACTATGAAGCACAATAGTGAGGTGTTAAGCATTTTCTTGGGTTGGAAGAAAATGGTTGAGAACCAGACTGGGAGAAAGATTAAGATTTTGAAATCGGATAATGGTGGTGAATACACATCCGATCCTTTCTTTAAAGTTTGCAAAGAGGAAGGGATTGTGAGACATTTTAGTGGTCGGGGAACTCCACAACAAAATGGAGTTGCAGAAAGATTGAATCGAACCTTGCTTGAGAAGGTTAGATGCATGTTGTCTCAGTCGGGTTTGAGCAAGTCGTTTTGGGCAGAGGCAGTTACTTATGCATGTCACATCATCAACCGGTTACCCTCAGCTGCTATTCAGGGTAAGACACCAATGGAGGTATGAACTGGAAAACCTTCTTCTGATTATGATCATATTCATATTTTTGGTTCACCTGCTTATTTTCATGTAACTGAAAATAAACTTGATCCTAGAGCCAAAAAGGTTATCTTTCTTGGTTTTAGTAGTGGTGTCAAAGGTTACAGGTTGTGGTGTCCAGAGATGAAGAAACTGGTAATTAGTAGAGATGTGACATTTGATGAAGAAAGTATGTACAAAGACTCTGAGAAGAATGTGAAAGATGTCCAATAGGTGGAGCTTGAGAAAGTTGCCTCTGATACTTCAAATCATATTTCCGCTAATGTCGAAGCCACTACAAGTGAAGAAGTTGGAGACCATGAGGATGTTGAAGAAGTTGAACTTGAAGATTCTATTCAAGTAGAAGAGCAAGTTTCACCTCAAGAGTCTATTGCAAAGAACAGAGGAAAGAGACAAATTATCAAGCCAACTCGGTATAGTGACTATGTTGCTTTTGCTCTTCCTATTATCATTGATGATATTCCTTCCAATTTCGAGGAAGCCATTGAGAGTGAGGAGAAGAAGAGGTGGTGCAATGCCATAGGTGATGAGATGAATTATCTCTTGAAGAACAAGACTTGGGAGTTAGCTAAATTGCCTAAGGGCAAGAAAGCTATCGGTTGCAAATGGGTGTATGCTAAGAAGGAAGATGCTGATGAGAAAAGTAATGTGAGATTCAAAGCAAGATTAGTTGCTAAAGGGTATGCACAAAAGGAGGGCATTGACTACAATGAAATCTTTTCTCCGGTTGTGAAGCACTCCTCAATTCGCATTATGTTAGCTCTTGTTGCACAGTATGATCTTGACCTTGTGCAACTTGATGTGAAGACGGCTTTCCTACATGGTGATTTGAATGAAGAGATCTATATGTGTCAACCGGATGGGTATACAGTGAAAGGGAAGGAGAATTTGTTTTGCAAATTGAAGAAATCACTTTATGGCTTGAAGCAATCTCCAAGGCAATGGTATTTGAGGTTTGATAAATTTATGAGAGGCCAAAATTATTCTAGAAGTCAATATGATCATTGTGTGTACTTCAAGAAGTTGCAAGATGGGTCTTTCATTTATTTGTTGATATATGTTGATTGCCTCAAAGAATGTCGAAGAGATTGAGAAATTGAAGAAGCAAATGAAGAATGAGTTTGAGATGAAGGATCTTGGTGAAGCGAAGAAGATCCTTGGCATGGAGATCACTAGAGATAGAGCGAAGGGTTTGGTCAGTTTGAATCAAAGACAATACATTGAGAAGTTGATTCGGAAGTTTGGAGTTCATGATTCAACCAAACCGGTTAGTACCCCTTTGGCTCCTCATTTTAAATTGAGTTCTCTACAATGTCCTAAAACTGATAAAGAGAAGTTGCAAATGAAAAATATACCATATGCAAATTTGGTTGGTAGTTTGATGTATGCAATGGTATGCTCTAGACCGGATATTGCTCATGCAGTTGGCATGGTGAGTCGATATATGCATAATCCAGGTAAAGAGCATTGGCAAGCAGCTAAGTGGATATTGAGGTATCTCCATGGTACTCGAGATGTTGGTTTATGCTTTGAGAGAGATGACTCTGGTATTGGTCATTTTGCAGTTGGTTATGTTGATTCAGATTATGCAGGTGATCTGGATGGAAGAAAGTCTACTACAGGCTATGTGTTTACTATGGCTAAATGGCCAATTTGTTGGAGGTCCATTTTGCAGTCGTCTGTTGCCTTCTCTACTACAGAGGCTGAATATATGGCAGTTGCTGAAGCTATAAAGGAGGCCATTTGGATACATGGGCTGATTAGAGATTTGGGGGTTGATCAGAAGCAGGTGGAGGTACATTGTGATAGTCAGAGTGCCATTTATTTGGCTAAGTATCATGTTCATCATGCGAGGACCAAGCACATAGATGTGCGTTATCACTTTGTTCGTGAAATTGTTGGTGAATGGGAAATCATTCTCCAGAAGATTCCAACTAAAGACAACCCCGCTGATATGTTGACTAAGGTTATTGGTGTAGCCAAGTTTGTTCATTGCTTGAACTTGGCTCACATTTTGCCTATATAAAGAAGGCGTTGAGCAGTAGGAGTTTTGGAGCATTTGGCTCGGCATGAGTTGTTTCTTGCTAAGTGTTTGGGAGTGATGTTGTGTGTTAATTGTGTTGGTTGGCTTATCATGGCGTTTTTCGGAACTTGGCCAAGGTGGAGATTGTTGAATAAGTGGCCAAGTGGCCAAGTGGACAACAAAACAAATTAAAAAAGGAAAGGACAACATGATTATGTTTCCTTGTTTTGTGGCTTGTTTTGTGGCTTTTTCAAAGCCATAAGTATTTGGTTTCGGAGAAGAAAAAGTTGTAGAAGAGTGCACCATTTTCTGTTTTAGTAGCCCATCTTTGAGAGAAAAAAAAGAAGCTGCAGAGAGCAGAAAACTGAGAGTAGAAAGAGAAGAAAGAAAGGTGATTTTCTTTCTTTGTTGGTACTCACTCAATCAAAGTTGTATTTGTGTATTAGCTTTGAGCTTTGTATAGAGAGGAAATTATTCACTATATTTCCCTCTCTATTTGTTTCTTTGATGAGTGAGAGTTATTGGGTGTATTGGGGTTTTGGGTTGTGAGTTTGCCAACACTTTGTAAACTCCCATTTGGTTGATAGTGGATTATTGGGTGAGCTCCTACTGCTCCGAGGACGTACTCCAGTTACACTGACTGTTGAGGAACCTCGTTAAAATCTTGGTGTTCTTTAATATTTTGTTCTTGCATTTCATTTGATAAATTTCCTGTGGGTTAGCTTGAGTTGGTTCCAACGGGTTTGGTGCTGTCATAGCACAACAATTACACCTTCATTCTTATCTGCAATCTAGCAGAGGTACAATGCCTTCAATCAAGGTACAGCTGTATTAGCTTATCTTAGCCATACAACACATCATGGACGAAGCCAGATATCAATATGAACGGAGGCATCTTCAAACAACAAAGTCACAAATTAAAAAGCTCAAGAATTTACTAAACAAAACATTTATATATTAATCGATAAGGTTTTTCATACAATATCTTACATATCATTCGACGCATTTTCGTTATTACCAATGCCATCAAATATCTGTATAAAAATCAGGGTTAATTAGATATTGGTCCTGAAAAATCATGATTTCTAAACATAAACCCACATATAATTAAACATCCAACAAAAACCCAAAAGTCAAATAAACTACCACATAAGAATATAAGTAACCTACTAATACAAATTATTTACAATTTTTGCCACAACCCATACTTGAAAATTAGCTTCAATCAAGGGCCTTAAAATCTAATTAATCATCCTGACGTTTTTTCTATTTATTTATTTTTAATTTCTACAACAATCTAGTGCATTACTTTAAATAATGACTACATTATTATTTGGTGTAATTATTCTTCTTATATATAATAGTTAAACATCCCTACTTTACCTATATAAATAATATCGCCCTATAGTCTGTAATTTACCTACAATATATAAACAAAATATTCTCATATTTCTTTTGGCAATTTACCTATGATATATGCAAATAATATTCTCATGTTTTGTTGGCATTTTTCCTAAATTATGCAAGTAGGTAAATTAATATAATAGTAGGTAAATTATGCAAGTAGGTAAATTTCAATAATGGTAGGTAAATTATGCACACGTGATTTACCTACATTTTTTATGTGAATCAAATATCTAGACTGTATATGTAAATAATTTACCTATAGTTGGTTCTTTTCTTTTTCTTTGTCCTAAAATTAATTACTTGCAATTTTTATCTCCTTTAATTTATATATTTTTACTTTGACAACAATTTTTTGTATATATTTTAAAGTACAATAATTTACCTATATATAATATGGACACGTTGTAATGGTAAATTGGAATTCGAGAGCCAAACTAACCAACAAATCCCTACATTTATATGCAAACTATTATTTTTGTAAAATCATTAATTCTCCCTTACAATTTGCATAAAATTAATTGTGTACATTAAACATTCAATAAGGGTGTTTTAGGCATACAAAAAATTTTAAATGGGTAAAGTCAAACATAATTAATGAATTTGCTTATGTGGAGTCTAGTCAATGGGTTTTATTTGAGCAAAAAATTTACGTCGGATTTTATGTGGAGAAAATTGAGTTCCAAGGGCTAAAGTCATATTTTCAGTAAAAATAAACATGTTATTGTTCATCTATTGATATATAATCCAATTTCTCAATTGATTCTTAAAAAAATTTATAACTGAAAAGTGAAAACGCTCTATCACGTGAGATTACTATATGCATTATGAGTTTTTTTTTCTTATAAATAAAATAAAAAGTAGGGGCAAATGGCCCAAAATGGCTCCGCCCATGCAACACATCATTAATATAATATAAGACAAACAACTTGAACATGCAATTCCAACTGAATCATTAGCATAGTGGGGATTAAGACCAAATTAATGACATGATTAAGACCTAATGACATGCTTAGGGTTTGTGGTTTGGGATTGTGGTGCTTTCAAAAGAAGCAGCTTATTAAATAATCTAAAATATTAAATGTGTTTGGTAAAAAAAAAATGTTTTTTTTTTTAAACTGCTATCAATGAAAGTAAAAAAAAACATATAAAAGCAGACGTAGAATCTACTATGATACTAAAAAAAGTTTTTTTTTTTTCAAAGCACAGTAATCAATGCTCATTTAGTGAACTTTTCAAATGGCAAGTATAACCCCACATGTTTTACAAAATTACAATCTTTGCCCCTACATTATTGTCTTTAGGGGTGGGCACAGTGCGGTTCGGTGCGGTTCCACCCCTAAACCGGAACCAGAACCGGAAAATATCAACGGTTCGGTTCGGTGCGGTTCCGCTTAAATTTATTACTAGAACCTTACGGTTCGGTCTACACCGGTTCCGATTAGTTCTTGCCGGTTTAGGGTTCCGAATACTAAATTATTTGAACACCAAATCATCATGCATTCAAATACATCTCCAAACTACTAAATATGCTAAATATGAGACAAGATAATTAGTCAAGTACAATTAAGTTCAACTAACCTGAAACTGTAGAAGATAATTAATCAAACAGTAGAAGACAAGAGTGTGCAGATGCCCTCCGCTCCAAAATTTCACGAAAAGCTTCAAATGGGAAACAATAGAAGATAATTAATCAAACATCTGTACGCTTCAAATTGAAAGTGGACACAAAATCTTTACTTAAAAGGACAGAAGGTTTAAGCATGATACGCCCTCCCAAGATGAAATGAGAACAATAAATTAGGTCTCAATCGTCTATTTGCGAATGGGCTAAGTAATGTATATGCCTCAATGCCACTGTACAGGGAGGACATCCATTCAATCAAAATGACCCCAATTAGACAATTACGTTATACTACTTTTCATTTTATATTATTTCTGTTGTGGGGGTACTTTTAGTTCTCAGCTTCCTCAATTTGCATTATAATAGAAAAAAATAACATCACTTATTTCAGTTCAACCATACAGTCCATGACTTCATGTAAGAGCCAATATCATACACTTCCAGAGAGCCACAACTTTCTTGCCCCAAGAACAGAGCATTATATTCCAACAAAAGATAATAATCTCAAGGGCAAGCCTGAAAATACCAAACATCCTCAAAACCAAGACTATGTCTTATGAAAGAACAATGTCGAGAGAGGTGCCCATCTCCAATGTGGAGATGAGAAATACATAATCTTTTGTTCTTTTAGTAGGAAACAAGAACTTATTACCAAATAGAACTCGTAAAAAATAAAATACAAGATATCAACCACAAGAGAAAAACAAAAACCAAGGTCCAAAACCATAAACATAAATCCTATGAAACCCAAGTGTTCGTTTGATAAGCACAGAAAAAAGAAGCAATAAACGTTTGATAAGCATAGAAAAAAGAAGCAATAAAAAATCATAATCAAACATCTGCACACATCCAAGTGTTGATTGACCAGAAATGATGATACACAACCCCTACAACCTTTCTATTTTCCAGCTCCATGTCTACTCCAAGTCCCAAACCATATTTCTTAAGAAAATCGTGTTCCTGCCCTCCCACTCCCCAGATGTTAACACTTCTTACAACCCAAACCAAGGAAATAAAATAAATTCTTTTCAAAATCAAAGTAATTATAGTTCTGAGGAAGCATATGCCAATATTACACGGGGTCATGAAAGCTTCAAAAAAAAAAGAAGCAATAAAAAACCCAAACCTTGAAAAACAAAAGCTCCATGAGCCATACCGTTCTCGAAGATCCTTTCGCGAGAAGCTAAGATATCACTATGCGTGGAAGCCATGGGAGCACCTGAATCGACAGCGCAATCAATCACCATTCATCAATCAGAAAACAAAGTTTCAAGAAATTCACACAATCGATTGGGGAAAGTGAGAAAATGATCAAACCTGATAATTCGGATGCGATGCGGTGGGGACTGAAGTGGGGAAGGTGAGTGAAGCAAGAGGTCCTCCGCAGCACGCAAAGAAGTGAATGCTTCAGAGACTTGACGAAGGGGTGTAGAGAGAGAATATGAGAAAAGATAGAGAAAATACCAAATAGGGAGGACGGAGGACGAAGCTGTCGCGGAGGATGGATGACGAGGGTCATCGCAGAAAGCCGCGAGTGAAGTGGGCGGCGACTCGGCAAAGTGAAGAAGCCTACAGGAATGGAAATCTAAAAGTGTGAAATGGGCGATGACTGATGAGGCCGTGAGTGAGGATGAGGGTGGGATTCACTGCTTTGCAACTTGTGAAACTAATTTTTCAACCTAACCTATTATATCATAACATGTGTGTATATATATAATTTATTTATTTATTATTAATAAAACGGTTCGGTTCGGTTCCGGCCGGTTCCCGTTCATTTGAAACCGGAACCAAACCGGTTTGAAACGGTCCGGTTCGGTTTTTGACTCAAAGTTGACTTTTCCGGTCAACACGGTTCTTTTCGTTTTTTTTTCATACGGTTCGATGCGGTTTTGCGGTTTTTATGCCCACCCCTAATTGTCTTTGACAATTATTATATCACATTAAATACTATATCTTTTTTAGTCGTTAACATATCAAAAGCAATTTATATAAAAGTTTACCAAACACTCAAACATTACTTTTTTATATTAAAAGAACTTTTCCAAAAAGAGGTTTACCAAACTCTTAACAACTTCATTTTATAGCTATTTATTCTCAAAACACAGCAGTAACAGTTTTTTTTTTTTTTTTTAACACAACAATATCAAACTAACCCTTAACATCATGGTTACTCTGTTGCTATGTAGATGTTCTCGAATCCAGAGCGTAGAATCTTTGCCTTCGAACATTTGTTTTATTTATTTATTAACCTAGACAAAAATTGCTCAAACAGTTAATTTTGTACTCTTGTTTTTTATTTATTTTTAATCAACCAAAGAGCCCACGAGTAGAAACAAAAATTATGCTATAAATTATTATAATTTTTTAATTTCATTCGAGTCTTTTACAGTTTTTCCAGTCACAAAATTGGACAAAAATAAATACACAATCACCACTAAAAGATTAAAATGAACAAGAAATGGGACAAGAACTCCATATTCCACATACAAGACAAGTTCCCTCATGAGCCTTTAGTTTGTAGACAGGTTTATTTTGATCAGCAGCAAATGAACCAGGAGTGTCTCCTGAGCATTTCCCTAGGGATCCTAGGGATCCCGCAATCTTGTCCGTTCATCGTATATCGTGTGGTCAGAAATCATTTAAATTTTAAATTTTAAAATTCAAATATGAATAGTACCTAACGAAAACTGACCGCACGATATAAAATGAACGGACAAGATTGCGGGATCCCTAGGATCCCTAGGGAAAGATCCGGCGAGGATCCTGGTTCGCAGCAAATAGCTCGAAAACATGAAATAGTGATGCAGTGCATGAAAGAGAAATTCATTGGGCTCTCATATTTAAATGGCTAAATTATATTTTAGTAATTTTGTGCTTTGGTAAGTTGTGTTTTAATTATGTATTTGGGTTGAAACTTGATGATATGGACAAAATAAAGGGCAAAGTGAATAGTATCAGGATTGACTTTTAGTGTAAAAATGTGGTTTTTCGTTAAAGTGAATAGTACCATGAGCTTTTCGTTAAAGTTCTCTATTGGCTAGGCCTTTTAAAATGCTGGAATTCTGCCACTTAGTAATACGGTCTGGTGGTATTCCTCTTCATCTGGAAGTGAGAGGTCTTAGATTCGAATCTCGTGGATAACAAATTCGATATCAAATTAAGTTGCCCATTGTGTGTATATCGTTGTACTCAAAAAAGAAGAAAAAAAAGGCTAGAATTTTGAAGGTTGGGGGAGATTACGTATTTGAATGAATTTATGAACTAAACTTGGCTCTTTATTTTAGTCCCCTTATTTAGTTGTGCTAATGTTCGTTTAGTTGATTCTCTACCCTTTATCAGTCCCGTACCAAATAGTCTAAATGCCTCTTCTGTGAGTCTCTAAAAAGATTCCTAAGGATTCTCAAGTTGTACCTTGAGCTCACATATTGAGTCATCGCTTATGAGTTCCAACAAAATATCACCTAACAAATTGATAGCTTGTCATCTAGTAACTCTGCAAAAAAGTCTGTCTTAGTTATTGGAAAGAAATTTCACTATAATGAATTTTTGCTTCGTCAACAATTCTTGAAAATTGTACCGACATCTACGACAATATCAAATTTGGGGAGATGTCTGTAATCAAAGAATCTGTTCATGTGTGATCTGATTCTAAAACATATCAAATTTGCATCATAATGTAGAACCATATTTGTCCATGTTTTCATACCTTTGATCCAAGGTACTCCTCAAATGGATATTTGATTCCAAGTAATTAAATGCAAGGTGATAAGAAAGCCTTGAGACCGTCAAAAAAGGATTGGAGGAGGTTCTCCGCTTCTGTTAGAGCCCACACTGAGGGTGTGTAAGTGATGCCACCACACTAGGGCTGGGCAAACGGGTCCTGGACCCGCGGGTAGGGGCGGGTAATACGGGTACGGGGCGGGTACGGGCCGGTTCTTAATTTTGTAAAAATAGATCGGGGCGGGGCGGGCCGGGTAATTGAAGTTTTAGGGGCAGGCCGGTTCCAAAATTATAGGATCCGCGGGTACCCGGACCGGCCCGTTTGTGTTAGATTGGACGGACGAGATTTAATATCATCTCTCCATCCAATCTCAACCGTCAGTTCAAGTTTTCAACTTTCAACGCTAGCCAACCTTCCCCGAGTCCCAAGTTCCAGAAGCATCCTCAGCCTCAGCAGCCTCAGACCTCAGTCTCTCGGATTCTCATCTCAGACTCTCCCTCGACTCCATCTCCCTGAGTCCCTCTCCCTATCCCTCTCCCTCGAATCCCTCTCCCTATCCCTTCCCTCGACTCCGACTCACAGTGCTCACCTCGCCACTCTCACAGCGCTGTCGCGAGTCTCGACCAACATCATCACCCCCCATCACCACCTCCGCTGTCGCAACCACCATCATCACCCCATCACCACCGTTGAGGACACTGCTACTACCAGTACCAAGGCAAGTACCAACCATCATCCCTCTAAAATTTAGGTATTTTTGAATTAGGTTTTACTATTAATATATGGAGGTTGAGGAAGTGTTTATGGCGCAGGAAGTGGACGTTGACTACGAGTTCGATGCAGCTCGGTACTTTGACTTCACTAGGGAGGAGACGCCGGCTGAGGCTCGCCGCGCCGAGCTTTGGTTCGAGTTTGCCAAGAGCTACCCGCCGTCTCGTAAGCCTTTCCGCCTCCAATGACGCCGTTTCTTTTTTTTTTTCTTGTCAAACAATGACGCCGTTTCTTGACATTTGCGTTTTCGATTCTTTTTGGTTTCAGGAATAGTGAGCTTTGGCTTGACTGATTTTCAAGCATTTGAAAGATTAGGAAATAATTTTATTTTTTAAGCATTCATTTTTATTTAAATATAAAATTGTTCGTGTTTTTTGTTCAATTTTGTATATATAATCGGATAGATTCCTGTGAAAAATGATTATTGTGATGATACATTGCCTCAATTTTTAATTTTACTGTGAAAAATGATTGATTTGGTTTATATTCTGAATAAAAATCTGCGATTTGAAGAATTAGAGCAATGTATGAAGTTATATTTTGATAATGTTTTGGTCTATTGCAGCTGTTGTGACAAGGTTAATGCTTGGACCGGAAATCCTCCTGAAAAACGTAAACACCTCCCCAAAATGTGATGTGGAGAATGCAAATGATGGAGATTGTGATATCGGTGTGGGCACAAAATCATGTGCAATGGATGTAAACAGCAGGGGTATGGATCAAATCCCTTTGATTTGTGCCTCGTAGAGAAGCAGGATTTAGAAAAGATTATTCTTTTGTTTTCAGTGTCTTTGTCTTGGTTTGAAGCCTAAATCTTTAAGTGCAATGTTTCATGTTCTAGATGAAGGAATGAATAGAGGGACCTTTGGAAATTTACAAAAAGTTCTAAATCAACCGAATGGAGCTGGTACAGGTGATCATTTTCTGTACCTTGATGATTAATCTGTGCAGTAAAAAACTGCACATTCAAACTGCAATTTGTGGAATCTGTGAAATTTGTGAAATCTGTGAAATCTGTGAAATTTGTGGAATTTGTGCAGTTTTTTCAAACTGCAATATGTGAAATCTGTTCTGTGTAAAAACTGCAATCTGTGCAGTTTTTTCAAACTGCAATATGTGTGCAGCAAACATTTTTAAACAGGAAAAAAAAAAAAAAAAAAAAAAAAAAAAGGACCCGTGTACCCGGACCGAACCGGCCCGTTTCAACCGGGTCGGGTAAGGTTCGGTTCCTATTTTCAGATTTGTAATGCCCGGCCCTGCCCGCCCCGTCTCCTTTAATTCCGGGTCCGGTCCGGTCCCTTCAAAAATGGGCCCGGCCCGTGCCCAGCCCTACACCACACAGGGCCACCAATTTGGAAGACTCCCGATTTATGATTTTATTTTGACTGTATGTATAATATATAGATTAAATCTGCAATTATATATCAAATTGTTCCCTCAGTCTCATTGTCCTGAGCGTCTTATCACTGCACTACCAACTGGGTTCGACTCCACCAAGCGGCCCTTCTTTAGTATTTTATTTTATTTTATTGGTATTTAAAAGCATGGTTTTGTGTTTTATTTTAATTTCTTTTTGGTATTTAAAAGCATGTTTTGTATTTTATTTATTTTTTTGGTATTTAAAAAAATGGTTTTATGTTTTATTTTAATTTCGCATGTTTTGTATTTTATTTTAATATTTTTGGTATTTAAAAGCATGCTTTTGTGTTTTATTTTAATTTTTGTTGGTACTTAAAAGCATGCATGGGTTTCGAACTAAAAAACATAGGGATGTAAATAGATACCTAGCCACCACACCAAGTTTTTTTTTCTTTTTTAACACTACCTCAATTTATATATAATAACAAAAACTAAAATGTAAAAGAATTTTTTTATTTTTTTGGTATTTAAAAGCATGGATTTGTGTTTTATTATAATTTTTTTGGTTTTGAAAAGCATGTTTTGTATTTTATTTTAATATTTTTGGCATTTAAAAGCATGATTTTGTGTTTTATTTTAATTTTTGTTGGTACTTAAGAGCATGGGTTTCGAACTCAAAAACATAGGGATGTAAATAGATACTACCCACCACACCAAGATTTTTTTTTCCTTTTTTAACACTATCTCAATTTATATATAATAATAATAAATAATATGTAAAAGAAAAATAGCAACCAAAATGTTACACCTTTTAAGGGCTTTAATTTTTTAATTTTTTTGGTATATAAAAATAAGGAGCTTCAAACCTAGAAACATAGGGATATACAAATAGGTACCTAACCACTACACCAATTTTTTTCTTTCTTTATCTCAGTTTATGCATAATCATAACAATTAAAATGTAAAAGTAAACATAGCAACCAAAATTATATCCATTTTAAGGGGGGGTCTCACATGGACCCCAAAATCTCAGGATCGGCCCTGCCTCCTGTCGACCTTGTTTGGACGCACAAATTCCAACTATTACGTGGTTATGTAGGCAAAAGTTATAGTTTTGTGATATTCGTGTAGAGGTTAAATAGTTTCACCAGGTAGGATGCACATCACCAAACGATTTAGACTTCGAACATCACATATGGTTGTAGAAACTGTGGTAAGCCTTCTAAAGGTAATTGTCATGTCGATGGTTGTTGTTGTACTTGTGATTTACCTTAATGCCATAACCGTGCCATTTACTTATAGATACTTTGTCTGTTGTTTATTCTTCAATCGATAGGTTAGGTAATTAAATCCATTAGTATTGACATGTCATAATTTTCTGTGTGAATTTTTTGTTTCTTTAGTTTCATCCAATATTTTAATCAACAACAAAAAATTGTAAGAAAATGTAGAAAATTAATGTATGGATGGATTCTCAGTAGATGAAGAATTTAAAATTGGACGTGCTTGCATTTGTACAACCCACTTTAAATAGATAATTTATCATTGTGAGAAGATGAAATGACACAAAATATTCATTTACACCGTAAGAAAATAATTGTGCTTGGTTTTTTTTGTCTGAAAAAATATTTGTGATTGTTAGTTAGGTGTATTTCATGAGAAAAGTATTTCAGAAAAGAAAAAAAAGTTGCAAGTTTTGAACCTTGTTTGTACCATACTTGACCAATCCCGAAACTACTTAGCACCGGTCAACGTTATACCGTCAAGGATCCAGAAGAGCTTCCCTTCAACCAGGAGGCCAATCACAATGCGACACGTGTCGACATCAGAAGCCAATCACAGCGCGACACGTGTTAACATCAGAAGCCAATCACAACATGACACGTGTCAATGTCAGAACAAAACTAGAAACTCTCTTCTATAAATAGGGATCATTCTCCCATAATAATCTCTAATGTCATTTTGTACTAAACTATTCACTAGAACTCACAAAAGGAGAGCTTGAACCAATGTATTTGTGTAAACCCTTCACAATTAATGAGAACTCCTCTACTCCGTGGACGTAGCCAATCTGGGTGAACCACGTATATCTTGTGTTTGCTTCTCTGTCTCTATTCATTTATATACCTATCCTCGCTAGTGACCGAAGCAACCAAGCGAAGGTCACAAAACCTGACACTTTATGTTGTACCAAAGTCCTTGCTGATTTTGTGCATCAACATTTGGCGCCGTCTGTGGGAAAGACACTTACTCCCACTCTCTTCAGCTTTGTCAAGCTGGTTTCCACCGCTCGTACACTTTCTTTTGGCCAAGCATCTCTCTCCAACATGGGGAGCGAAAGAAGCCATAGCACACAGAATGACACCCCCATTGGACCTAGTATGAAGCAACAAAAGCAAGAAGGAAATAGAGTTACTCTTCAAGCTAAAGTCGATGAGCTAGAAGCTCAGAACAACAAGATAGTGATGAGGAACGAGGTCCTCCAAGAGCAATATGAAAAGCTTTTCGAGAGGCTTCACGAGGCTAGGCATGCTCAAACATACAAGTTCGTCGCCCCTGTCGAGGTCAACAATCATCTGAATGCCCCCCAACACGGAGGGTCACCGATATCCAACACGGACATCCCTGACAGGGATCGAGCTACCCATCAATGTGACGATCAACATGAGACTTCTCTCAACCCGGCCGCTTCAACCCGAAGCAGAAGAAGTAGAGGAAAACACCTCTTCACAGAGGGAGTGGAAGGATCAAAAGCCGTCTATCGCGATTGTCGAGACTTCCTAAAGCAACGTCGAGAGAATCTCATCCACATAAGCTCGAAGATTAATGACCCAAGAGTTTCTGAAAGACTCGGTCCTCTTCCACGACCCAGGTCAGCAGCCAATCTAGGGAATGGGCAACAGGCCCCAGAAGAACATGAAGGTACAGGGGACTCGGAAATATTCCGACATACTCACTCTAGGAGTCAGTATGGCGAGTCCAAGGAAAAATCACGCTATCTTGATCAAACTTTCCTACCCCCAAGAGGCGATGGGGACTTACGGAAGAAAACTTCAGTGGTGCACAACTCCACTCAGGACCCACTTGTCCTACAGCTCCTGGATGAAGTAAACAAGTTGAAGGCTGAACGTCAAGCCGAGATACCTGACTGGAACCAACCCAGGCCTGGCCCCCTCACAAAAAGGATCCTCAACACCCCCCTCCAAGCGAAAACAAAGCAGAAGCTTGACTTACAACTCTATACTGGAAGGGAAGACCCGATTGAACACCTTAACCTCTTTGAGTCCACCATGGTATACCGGAGACACACCGACGAAGAACGGTGCCTTCTCTTCCCCTCCACCCTCTCTGGCGGAGCTTTAAACTGGTATTGCCGTCTTCCACCCGAGACGGTAGACTCATTTGAAGAGTTGAGGAAGTTGTTTGTCTCTCAACACATCTTCCAGACCGATCGCTTGCATTCCGCAGATGACTTGTACACTATTCGCCAGAAACCGGACGAGTCATTACGAAAGTATGCTGGCCGCTTCAGCCATGAGTATTCCCGCTGCGCTGAGGCAGATGACAAAACCGCCCTCAAGGCCTTCACGGCAGGCTTACGTGACTGTTTCTTCAAGTACATGATCAATGCCAACACTTGGAAGACTTACTCTGAGGTGATGGCACAAGCTTACAACCATGCCTCCGCCGAGGCAAGGACATATCAAGGGAAACCCCCTACAGTCACCCCTTATCAGCAAGTAGGGAGTGGAGGCCAGATCCAACCGAATGAGAAGACCTCAACCTTCCAAGAAGTAGCAGCACACCCCCCTGCCTCATTTAATGCTTCGCCAAGTCAGCAAACATATCAATCCCAGGGCAAAAGGAAAGATTTTCATCCTCACCAATCTCATTTTAATAAAAAGAATAAGGGGCACTATCGCGATAACTCAGGATATCGTCACAATAACACTCATCCCCAGGCAGTCAACGCAGTGGGTCAATCGCGTGTCAAGACAGGCCCTACCCCGAGGTATGAGACATACACACCTTTGAACGCTACATGCGCGGCCATCTACCCCAGTATAGCTCACTTGATACCAAAGCCAAAGCCAAGACAGCCGGATTACAAGTCCACGAAGAACACGGGCGTGTTTTGCTGCTACCACGAATATAATGGCCATGACGGCGAGAAGTGCATCATCCTCCGTGATCATATCGAGGCTTTGGCACGTGAAGGAAAAATTGATCAGTTCATCCTTCACCCTCCAAGGGATAACCGTAACCAACGTCAGGTGAATGTGATATACTCCATAAGCGGCGGCACACCCATGTCTGAATCTTCCAATAGGGCCATGAAAAACAGTGAACGAACTTTGAGACATGGCCATCAAGTGTTTCACGTGGAAGACATCAGGGGAGGCAAGTATCAAAAACCTAACTGGGATCCAATATGTTTCTACCCTGAGGAAGAAAGAGGTATCATCTACCCTCACAACGACCCGCTGATCGTGGAGGCTCACATAGCAAATTTTGATGTGAAACGAATCCTGATAGACACAGGTGCTTCAGTCAATATCATGTTTGCTGAAGCTTTCAAGGCACTTAATGTAGCTGAACACTTGCTCGATCGCTCGATTTCTCCTCTGATAAGCTTCTCTGGCGATATCGTACAACCTTTAGGGAGTATACACTTACCCATCACCATTGGTACATGCCCCTACACAGCTACTATTACCACTAACTTCCTAGTGGTCAATTGCCCGACAGCATACAATGTCATCTTCGGGCGCACAGGCATCAATGATCTCAAGGCCATGGTATCCACACATATGTTGTTGATGAAGTTTCCAACCCCTTTCGGAAATGGATACATCAGGGGAGATCAACTTAGTGCTCGATCATGTTACAACACTTCAGTTAAGCAACAACACCTGCCTGTCCCTAAGGAGACCCTCTCTATACATAACCAAGTAGTAAAGACCAGTCCAGATGAAGCTAACTCGGATCTTCATGATGGCAACAGTCAACCTGATGACCCTCGAGATGACTCCTTCACCCAGCAAGCACAACCCGCTGAAGAGTTAGAGAATGTCTCTATCTCCAAAGACCATCCAGATCGCATGGTGAAGATTGGCACCACTTTGTCACCACCCCTGCGGCTGTCGTTGATCTCATTTTTGCAAGAAAACGCCGAGGTCTTCGCTTGGTCATATAAAGATATGCCGGGCATCGCTCCCGATATCATCTGTCACCACTTGAGTATTGATCCCAAGACCAAACCAGTAAAACAGAAGCGAAGATCTTATGATGTTGAACGATACGAGGCGATGAAAGCAGAAGTTGAAAAACTCAAGGATATAGGTTTCGTCCGTGAAGTCAATTACCCAACATGGGTAGCAAATGTTGTCCTTGTTAAGAAAAATCCGACCAAGGAAAGTCTCCCCCTTCCTCTCATTGATAGACTTATAGACTCTACGGCAGAGTGTGAGCTTTTGAGCTTCATGGACGCTTATTCAGGATACAACCAAATCCTCATGAACCCCTCAGACCAAGAACACACAGCCTTCACTACTGACAGGGGACTATATTGCTACAAAGTCATGCCTTTCGGCCTAAAGAATGCAGGAGCAACTTATCAGAGACTGGTCAATTCAATGTTCGCCGAACAGATTGGGAAGAGCATGGAAGTTTACGTTGATGATATGTTAGTCAAGAGCAAACATGCTGACCAACACATCACCAACCTATCTGAAACTTTCACCATTCTAAAGAGGTATCGAATGAGGTTGAACCCCAACAAATGTGCCTTCGGCGTGGGCTCTAGCAAATTCTTAGGCTTCATGATTAGCCAACGAGGCATTGAAGCTAACCCTGAAAAGATCAAAGCAATCATCAACATGAAAGAGCTAGTAACTTCAAAAGACATCCAAAGCCTTACTGGCAAGGTGGCAGCCTTAACCAGATTCATCTCTAAGGCCACAGACAGATGTGCTCCTTTCTTCAAAGCACTCAAGGGAAATAAGAAGTACATTACATGGACGGAGGAATGTGCCGAGGCATTCAGGAACCTCAAAGAGTACATGAGTAAGGCCCCTCTGCTCTCCAAACCAGAAGTTGGTGACACTCTCATTATCTATCTATCGGTTTCGGCTTCAGCAGTCAGTTCTGTTCTTATTCGAAAGGACAGTGGTGTCGAACGGCCCGTCTACTACGCTAGCAAGGCCCTACAAGATGCAGAGACACGATACTCCAACATTGAGAAATTAGCTCTAGCATTGGTCATGTCTGCTCGAAAACTTCGCCCTTATTTCCAAGCACACGCCATCATCGTGCTTACCAATCACCCTCTTCGACAGATACTCCAGAGTCCTGACACGTCTGGGCGAATGATCAAATGGGCGATAGCATTGGGTGAGTTTGACATCTCCTACCAACCAAAACCAGCCGAAAAGGGTCAAGCAGTAGCAGATTTCATCGCCGACTTCACATATCCTGTTGACATTACTTCTACACCTGAAGCAGTAACTTCACTACCATCGGAAGCTCAGAAGATAGAATCAACAACCCCAGCATGGAGTCTGTATGTTGATGGCTCATCCAACCAACAGGGCTGCGGAGCAGGATTAGTCCTCACTACCCCTGACAAAGTGGCGATGGAATACGCTATTCGTTTCAAATTCAAGGCATCGAATAACGAGGCCGAATACGAAGCCCTTCTAGCAGGCTTACGTTTGGCCAAGCACCTTGGGGTTAAACAAATTGATATCTTCAGTGACTCCCAATTAGTGGTCAACCAGGTCACGAACAACTTTGATGCTAAGGATAGCTCCATGGCGGCATATCTCGCGCAAACACGACTTTTGCTCAAACACTTCCACTACCAGATCACCCAAGTTCCTCGAGCGGCAAATAGTCATGCAGACGCTTTGGCTCGCCTCGCCTCGGCAGTGGAAGACAAGATTGGGAGAAAAATTCATGTCGAATTGTTGGCGGCACCGAGCACCATGGTCGCGGAAGTGTGCAATTTACAACAAGGAGATAGTTGGATCACCCCAATTTATAAATTCCTTGCTCATGGCACCCTCCCAAATGACAAAGTCCAAGCTAAGCAGATTCGATACAAGTCTGCCCGCTACCTGATCATTAATGACCAACTCTACAAGCGCGGTTTTACCCTGCCATACCTAAGATGCCTTACACCTGTGGAGGCGGAAATTGTCCTACGGGAAATACATGAAGGAGTCTGTGGAGATCATGCTGGGTCCCGATCCCTAGCACACAAGACTTTTCGCCAAGGATACTATTGGCCAACACTCCACCAAGATGCCATCAGATTATCTCGCTCATGTGATAAGTGTCAACGCTACGCAACTATCCCTCACTCCCCTCCCGAGCCGCTCACTCCTATGATCAGCCCTTGGCCCTTCGCCCAATGGGGACTTGATTTGATCGGCCCGATGCCTGCAGGGAAGGGCAAAGTCCGCTATGCAATCGTTGCAGTTGACTACTTCACAAAATGGGCTGAAGTAGAACCCCTGGCAACCATTACTGAGGCAAAAATAGAAGACTTCGTATGGAAGAACATCCTCTGCAGATTCGGCATTCCCAATGCGATAGTCACGGACAATGGGCGGCAGTTCGACAACAAGAAGTTCAGGATGTTTTGCTCTAAGTTCAACATCAACTTATGTTTTGCCTCTCCAGCCCATCCTCAATCTAATGGACAAGTCGAGGCCGTTAACAAAATAATCAAGCGCACTCTGAAAACTAGCTTGGACAAAGCCAAAGGTTGTTGGCCAGAATTCATACCCCAAGTTCTTTGGTCATACCGCACTTCATATCGGACTTCCACAGGGGAAACCCCATTCTCACTTGCTTTTGGTACAGAAGCAGTTGTCCCGGTTGAGCTTGAGCAAGCAACATACCGAACCCAGAACTACATGCAGAGTGAGAACGACAAACAACTCACCCTCAACATGGATCTAGTGGAAGAACACAGAAATCAGGCTCACCTGAGGAATGTTGCTTACAAGCAGCGCATCTCCAACTACTACGACTCAAGGGTCAAACCTCGCTCTTTCAAAGTGGGAGACTGGGTACTGAAGAAGAGATTACTCTGTGATAGAGTCCCGAGTGAAGGAACACTTAGTCCTAACTGGGATGGACCGTTCGAGATCGTCGGCATCAGCCGCCCTGGCTCCTACAAGCTCAGAAGCTCCGACGGCAAGACCCTTGGCCATCCATGGAATGCTGACCACTTGAAGTACTATTACAAATAGACTCACATTGTACAAGTGTTAAGCTACAGCCGTTCGGCATCCTATGTAACAAAGACCATTTGGTATGAGTTCAATAAAGAGGTGATTTAGCCAACTCGGCCCTAAACTCTTTTACATTCTGAGCAATGAAACACTCAAGTGTTGAAGCTTCAACGCAAATGTTTCCAATACAAAACAAAATCTAAGTATGTGTCAACAAGACTATACAAAGGATCTACATCATACATTCCAACACATTCATACATAAACATCATATATTCTAACACATTCATACATAAACATCATACATTTCAACACATTCATACATAAACATCATACATTCCAACACATTCATACATAAACATCATACATTCCAATACATTCATACATAAACATCATACATTCCAACACATCCATACATAAGCCAACTGTGCTTCGAAAGGGTTCAACACACTTTGTGTCATTCGACATTTACCACAATGTACCTCGACACCTTGCCCTTATTCTCACCAACTAGGTGATGAAGGAACTCACCTTCGTGTCACCAACTAAGTGATGAAATGTACAACCCGTACTCTAATATTATTTGGAAACTTACCGCCCTTATCACCAATCAGGTGAAAAAGGAACTCATCTTCATGCCACCAACCAGGTGATGAAATGTACAACGCGTACTCTCCTTCATGCCACCAACCAGGTGATGAAATGTACAAACAATGCTCCAGAAGACGAGTGGTACAACTTGTACATGTGAACTCCTAGCATTCACAAATAATCAAAAACCCTCAAGCTTTACAACTCAACTAGGGGAACACTTATGCCTAACAAGAGCTATAGTCACCAACAAAGTCTTATTGCAAGCCAACAATGGCTTCAGTGCATGGTATACGAAGATCAAGCTCTTCAGCCCTCTTGCATCTGCTTCAGACATTTCTCCTTTGTAACAATGCAAACACTACAACTCATAGAAAGCTTCACACGCTCTTGATCAAGACTGTTCGAAGCAAATTCAATTTATATGGTTCATCCAAACCTTCGACTACTACAAAATGTGGCTTGCATCACAATCTCTTGCTCAACAGTGTGGAAGCTAAATTTGTATACGTTGTCTCTCCCACATTTTCAAATTTCTAGTTTTCCAAAAAAAAAAAAAAAAAAGGGAAATTGGAAATTGGGAAATTCAACAAAGCTTCATCAATGGAGAAATTGGGAAATTCAACAAAGCTTCATCAATGGAACACAACTACAATCTCAAAAGCTTTGCACTATCTTCATCAAGATAGTGTGAAGCAAAATCAATTTATGGTGCCACCAAAAGCTTCATCAATGGAGGACAAATATCAATCTCAAAAGCTTTGCACTATCTTCATCAAGATAGTGTGAAGCAAAATCAATTTATGGTGTCACCAAAAGCTTCATCAATGGAGGACAAATATCAATCTCAAAAGCTTTGCACTATCTTCATCAAGATAGTGTGAAGCAAAATCAATTTATGGTGTCACCAAAAGCTTCATCAATGGAGGACAAATATCAATCTCAAAAGCTTTGCACTATCTTCATCAAGATAGTGTGAAGCAAAATCAATTTATGGTGCCACCAAAAGCTTCATCAATGGAGGACAAATATCAATCTCAAAAGCTTTGCACTATCTTCATCAAGATAGTGTGAAGCAAAATCAATTTATGGTGCCACCAAAAGCTTCATCAATGGAGGACAAATATCAATCTCAAAAGCTTTGCACTATCTTCATCAAGATAGTGTGAAGCAAAATCAATTTATGGTGTCACCAAAAGCTTCATCAATGGAGGACAAATATCAATCTCAAAAGCTTCGCACTATCTTCATCAAGATAGTGTGAGGCAAAATCAATTTATGGTGCCACCAAAGCTTCACCTATAAAGCTTCAACCCCAAAGTTTCAACTATAAAGCTTCAACCCCAAAACTTCACCTACAATACAAAATTTCAACACCAAAACATATAAAAGCTTCACACACTCTTCATCAAGATAGTGCGAAGCTAATTCCAGTGGAGCTGAATTTTGGACATCTTATAGTTCTTGAGCAGATGAACAACTTTCACGAAGGAAATTTTTCTATTTGAGCGACGAAAGTTAGAGTGTTGAAGCTCCAAACATGACGGTCAGATTTCTCCAAGCTTCAAAGCTGCTGCGGTATTTCGAAGATCTGGACATATCCAACCGTTAGTTTGTTCTGAATTTTTGATATGTTATGGAAGAGATGATGAGGAACAACTTCGATGAAGAAAGTATGTTGATCTGAACAAGAGCAAAATGGAGTTTCGAAGCTCACAACAAGTCTGACGGGTTAACAGAAAATTGATGAACAGTTACTCATCATACTTGAATTTCTGAAGTTGTCCTACTCCGATGGATCTCAAATTTGGATATGTTGTAGTTCACAAGATAAGGAACAACTTTCATGAAGACGACTTTGCAATCTAAGCTATAGAGAATGGTGTTATCTTGCATCCACTCAGGCTGATTAGTGGAAACGAAAAGCAATTCCACCAAAGAAAAGATGAAAAAGAGAGAAAAGCTACTAATTGCACTTGATATTGTCTAGTCAATAGCATGCAGCATCAAACACACAAAAGTTGGAAATATTTTTAGATAAGGCATATATGAAGGTGTGACATCAAAACAAGGCTTCGTTACTTTGACAAATTAGTAGCAAGCAAGACACCTCATTCGGCAACTCTCCTCGCCTGAAGACTTGGGGGACTCCCACCATATGCTACTGCACCTTGATACTCGGAAGTCTCACAAACACTCAGTGACTTGAATTTTTCAAGTCTCCAACCGAGAAGTTTTCCTCACTCGGGAAATTAAGGGAACACTACCTCAAACTACATGCTTCACTCACAAAGCTTCAACAATACAAGTTTCAACAAAAGAAAAAATTCAGAGAACTTTCTGAAGAAGGCTTTGGTGTATTTAACACAATACGTTGAAATGAAGCAAGCTTATTTATTAATATTTCCGATAAGCTACAAATATGTACATACACATGAGTCAAAATAAACAAACAAGAGGGAGCCTTCACAAAGGTTGCTCATGGGAATTCTCAGCAATCGGGAGAGCCCCAGAAAGACGAAGCACCAGAGATTGATTATCCGGAGCCTCAACACTTGGTGAAGCTCCAGAGGACGAAGGCAGAAGTTGCCTCTGGAGTAACGCCACAAACCTCTGATGATCACTCTGAATCCGCACTTCGGACTCCTGCAGCTGATCAAGCTTCCTCTTCATGCTTGTTGAGTAATTAGTTGCGAGCATGTGCAACTCCTTATTCTCATGCCTAAGCACTCTGACCTCTTGCCGAAGACTAGCCACTTCAGCCATCAACGACTCAACCTGACGAGATCGAGCAAGAAGGCGCTGGCCCATGTTTGATACTGAGCCTGCACATCGGACGCTGTAAGCCAGAGAGTCCTGAACAGCGAGTTCGTCGGACCGCCTGGAAAGTATTCTAGTGTCTCTAGGAGTGAGAAGATTTCTGGCCACCACCGAAGCGGTTGTATCATTCATCATCATGGAATCCCCAACTGTAAGAGGACCATTTGGGGATACGAATGACGGCTGCCAAATGTTGGTTGGAGAAGATAGGTCACTATCTTCCCCGACATTCAAGTTAAGGCGACGGTCAGAAGGGCAAGACATATTCGAAGGTGTGGAGAAAAAGAAGAGGTCGGACAAATCAAGTTCTTAGAAGTGCAAGTATGGAGCTTCTACTGGGGGAGATTCAAGTATGATGTGGAACTTAATGCCAGCCTCTATAAAAATCTGCGTTCGACGGAGCTTCAGAAATCGAAGAGGCGTTTGCTTTCTCAAAAGCTGGGCTGCTCAGAGACCACGAGGGCTGATCTCAAAAATCGAAGAGGCACTTCCTTTCTCAAAAGCTGGGCTGCTCAGAGACCACGAGAGCTGATCTCAGAAATCGAAGAAGCACCTGCTTTTTCAGCCTCGTCAGCACCTGTCACATGCACACTCAGCTTTGCGGAAATTACGGGCAATCTGTCGAAGATTTCTGGTGAAGTAGAAAGCACGTGAATCTTACTGTTCAATCACCACTCTCCACATGCACCATCAACTCCTCGGGTACCACATATAACTTTGTCAAAAATCTCTGACAAAGTTTAGGCACGAGAACTTCGAAGTTCCAGCTACCCTACTATTACCCACAGGGGTAAAGGAACAGCATCACTGCTTGACAACTGGAAAGTCCCTATGTGTGTCGACCTCCGTGTTTTGCGGCAAGACAGGTTGGCAAGAACGTCCAACCTTTACTCACTTTCGAGAAAAGACTCCCAACATAATTACTTTCTCAAAAACCGAAACGGCGCCACTCTCCGAATCTCGAGGGCCAGACTCCCAACGGGATTACTTTCTTGAAAACCGAATAGGCACAGCTCTCAGAACTTCGAGAACCAGATCTCCTTAGATAAAGCTTGTCTGTAATCTTCACACGCAACATCAGCTTTCCAGATACAACATACCACTTTTTTCAAAGTGTTCTGACAAAGTTAAAGCACGTGAAGCTGGCAGCTCCCACTACATTGCTGTGACCAAGAAGGGTAAAGGAATAGCAGTACTACTTGCTATTGGGAAATCCCTATATACGTCGACCTCCCTCCTCTAAGGACAAGCAAACCTGCAAAAATGCTCAACTCTTTCTCGCATTCGAGAAGGCACCCTCAACATAACTTCTCGAAATACTCAGCTTTATTTCCCCCCGATAATACCTCAGCAAATAAGCCACACCAAGAACAAGAGTATCTCATATCATCAGGGTCGAAAGCAAGAGTATCCCATATCATGCTTTCTCCCTGTCATTGTCCTTGTCCTTGTCCACACCTGCAGGACAAGGAGAAAGAGAGCAGTCAGTCGGAACCTGAAATCAAACCTCCAATCGGGAACTGACTGTCTGAGACCTTTGCCCGGTTACTTACTTAACATTGCTCTCGAGTACTCATCCTCAACTGCTGTCAAGGTCACGAATTCCACCGGCAAATACCTCATGACAGTTGATCAGATATTGGCTCTTTACACTGAAGCTGCCAAGCGTGGATGAGTCACTAGGAAGGAATGTTCTGAAGGACCATTTAAATGCAAAGGGTACACACCACTTCTGCCAGGCAAAAGATTGAAGCAGAAGGTTCAACGATGAGCTAAAACAGATCGCTACAACACGAGAAGCTTCAACAACCTTTCACTAGCACCGCCGCCGAAGAGCAAAACCTTGCCATACCACATTCACTACTTTGTCAACAGCAAGAGTATCCCATATCATCAGGGTCGATCATACTCTAGATTTGATAGACTTGTTTTGACCCTCAAATTCTTGAGTCGACTCACTAAGGCGTCGTGAACTGCACATGTTGATTCATCACCCTTGAATCAAATCCTTAAAGTTCATGTCACCAACGACCCTCGAAGATATCACAAGCCCAATTCAAGATCAAGTGTCCGCCACCTTGAATCGGATTCAGTTCAAGATTAAGTCTGTGGAAAGTCCTTTGGAGGAGACTACAAAACCCTCCAACACAGTTCAAGAATAAGCCTGTGGAAAGTTACTTCTTCAAAAGCAAAAGTATCTCATATCATCTCTTCTCCATCTGCTTCTCCTTATCCTGACAGCTGAATGAGAGACAAGGAGAAGGAGAACAATCAGCCGGAAGCCGAAGTCGAACCTCCGATCCTGGGTTGCTTGCTTGGAAGCCTGACTGCTTACCCTGTCGGTTACCTCCTTCGACAGATCTCCTAGCTCGACGACTTGAGGGACTCCTACTATAGGGTTTGTATCGCACTTGGCCAAGCCCGAAACTACAAGTAAGCTTCAGGTGAAATTGATACATTACCTTATGCATCTCCACCGGTTGAAGACACCACCCCTGAATGGAGGAAGCGTACTTCCAGAGAAGATGTCACATCTACCTATGAGAAAGATAAGGCAAGTGAAGATGATACCACACCTCGGTACTTAGAAGTTTCGCGATTACTCAGCGGCTTGGATCTTGCAAGTCCCCAACCGAGGAGCTTCCCTCACTCGGGAACTTAGGGGAGCACTGTTTGTACCATACTTGACCAATCCCGAAACTACTTAGCACCGGTCAACGTTATACCGTCAAGGATCCAGAAGAGCTTCCCTTCAACCAGGAGGCCAATCACAATGCGACACGTGTCGACATCAGAAGCCAATCACAGCGCGACACGTGTCAACATCAGAAGCCAATCACAACATGACACGTGTCAATGTCAGAACAAAACTAGAAACTCTCTTCTATAAATAGGGATCATTCTCCCATAATAATCTCTAATGTCATTTTGTACTAAACTATTCACTAGAACTCACAAAAGGAGAGCTTGAACCAATGTATTTGTGTAAACCCTTCACAATTAATGAGAACTCCTCTACTCCGTGGACGTAGCCAATCTGGGTGAACCACGTATATCTTGTGTTTGCTTCTCTGTCTCTATTCATTTATATACCTATCCTCGCTAGTGACCGAAGCAACCAAGCGAAGGTCACAAAACCTGACACTTTCTGTTGTACCAAAGTCCTTGCTGATTTTGTGCATCAACAAACCTCATACGATACATCATATCTAGGAATTCAACATCCATGAAAAGTGGGTCTAGGATCCCAAAAATAAGGAAAGGTTTCTATGGACATTGCTTACAAATTTCTACTAAATGGGCTTTGGGTAATTTGCACCCCTCCCTCTCAATTTTTTCGTTTTGTTTTGTCATCAAAAAATTGTGCACGAGCATAGGAGGTTCCACTGCACATTGGTTACAGACTAATCCCCTTCATTGCAGCCAATTGTTAATAGCAGAAAAGAGAGCAAATAGGATAGTAGGAAACTCCTGCCTACTTGCAATGGGAGATACAATTGCTTCACTTGTTTCATTGAGTGTAAGAAACCCTTAAACTCTCTTGAATAAATGATTCTTTAACTAATAAGAGGACAATCAAAGAAGTTGATGTAAGATTGTTTTGCTTGCAATATATATAACAAGTATATTAAAAGTACATGGCATTCCCACAGAAATTACAAGCCTATAAAACTCAACATTCAAGGCACATATAGTACATATTTTACCACTCTTTATTTACAGTTTTCTGCAATTGTGTGCAAGAAAGTAGACGAACTTGATCAACCATCTGGAGTTTATATCGAAACCTGCGTACGTCAAGCCTCGCCCTTTAGGAACTTAGGGAGCCACTTAGCTGACTCTTTTGGAATACGCTTGAGATTGTCTTTGTAGTCGACATAGTAAAGCCCGAATCTTGGGATATAGCCTTCTCCCCATTCAAAATTATCAGATAAAGTGTAGTGGAAATATCCTTTGACATTCACACCACTCCTGCAAAAACAAAAACAACATAAGTAAATGCATACTCCATGCATCCTCAAACTTGTAAACATAGATTGCAGTGACTTACTTTATTGCCTTCTTGATCCGGTACAAATGGCGAAGAATGGATTGAATTCTTTGTGGATCCTTAAGTGCGTCACTAAGTCTTAGTTTATCGTCCTTTGCCTCAGTTATTCCATGTTCAGCAATGTAGATTTTAGGGTGCCGGTACTTCTTCATCATAAACTTTAGAAGTTGTTGCAGGCCTTGAGGGTAACTGTAGACGAACCGACTTCCTCCAGCCTACACAGTTAAAAGAACTTAGTTTTACTATATATAGAAAGATGGAAATTAACTACATAGTACAAAATTATATATGCGTGTCATCCTTCCCCATTGGCTCAATTAATAAATATCACAACTTCGCAAGTCAAAAGTTAGGTGCACCTGAGGACCAATTTGGGTTCCATTTGCATCTACAACAATCACAACATAAGAAAACCGTATAAGTTTTAAAAATTCTCATCTACTTATTGACACAAAAATACATGTGCGCACACAGAAAAGAAGTAATGGTGAGATATTATGAAGTTTACTAGTAATCGACACCAAAGCTAAAGGATCATTGCTATAGGAGATTGGTGTTTGTGGATCTGCTGGGTTGTTTCTACCATATCTCGTGGTGTAATAGTTGAGGCCGACAAAATCTAAGGATCCCATGATCATCTTCTTCTCTTTCTCAGTGAAATTTGGTAGCCTGTCCTTGACCAATCGTCTCATACTCTTTGGATAAGATCCATATACTAATGGTTCCATGAACCTAAATAAGAACACCATATACAGCAATAAGACTTCTTATACCAATGAAACAAGTAAATTTAGGGATATATATACACACACATATATATACTAACCATCCAAGTTCAAAGTCTATTATTCTTTTTGCTGCAGCTTTGTCTTCTGCCGAACTCGAATAAGGCTTGACAAATTGCCCTACTAGACAAATTCCAATTTGTCCGCCTTGCTTTTCCTAAAAAATAATATTAACCAAGAAAAAAAAAATTAATCTCATTAATTTGAGATATGCAAAAGACAAAGTTTCTTTATTTCAGCAGATTCAGTATGAGCGTTTCACCTGAAATTTCTTTCGGTAAAGCTTAACGGCAGAAGCATGGGCGAGGAGAAGGTGGTGTGACGCAATGTAAGGTTCTGTGGCTGAATTACCACCATTTGTGCATGGAAATACAGTTTGAACTGAACACCTGCCGGGTGGACCAACGCCTTTGTCGTACCCCATTTTCGCCATGATCCACGGCTCGTTGATTGTAATCCAATTTTTCACCCTATCTCCATAAAGTTTAAAACAAAGTTTACTGTAATCCTTGAAATCTTTCCTGAAAAGAAAACGTGACAAGGAAAATATCAGAATTTATGGTCAATGACTAAATGGTATGTTATCCTAAACTATGAGAAATGAAATGGATGTAATTTAGAAGGTGCTTACACGAAGGAGCGATTGAGAATGCCGCCGTACTTGTCTGTCAAAGCTTGTGGTGGATCAAAGTGCAGTATCGTCACAAATGGTGTGATGTCTGCATTAAAACATATGGTGATATATTAGAACCTCTTCAGTGTGACAGTTAACCCCACCACGTGATGTTAGAGTCCAACTCATGTGTGTTCATTATAAATTTTATACTGTAATTTTATCATCCATCCATATTATAACACTAATCATTAAAGAACTTTATGTGAATACGACCGCATGAATGTTTGAAAATTATATTTTATGTGAAGTGGATTTGCCAAATTTCTATAGAGTGGATTTGTCAAACTTGTACACAAAGAATGAAAAATAAAATATGTGGAAAATAAAGCGTTGTTTCTACTTTGAGCTGGTCGATGTGGAACAAATTAGTACAACATAAACAAAGTTCAACTGAGATGCTCATGAGATTACAGAAGCCTACGAAATCTTTCTGGATATATAGATTCAACAAACTTATGTATAATATATACAAGATCAATTATTGTCGTAATATAAAGGATTTGCTTGAACATATTCTTACCATTCTTGATTAGTTCATCGATGAAGTTGTTGTAGTGATCGATACCCTCTTGGTTTACTCCACCACTCAAGGTTCCCTCTACAGATTGAGAGTTTCAAACACAGAGCAAGAGTTTAGCAGAGATTAAACATAAAACCTTCAATTTTAATTCACAGATTAGCGGAACCACTTATTAGCAAAACTGGAAAAAAAAAAAAAAAAAAAAAAAAAAGGGAAGAACTAGGTAAAACTGGTTACTAGGAAGAATCCTGGTCCAAGAGATGGAAAATCTGTGAGAATCAACTCCAAGGTCCTTGAGACCCTTCACTTCTTCCTACAATTACAAATATTTGGTTTAAGATTTATGCCAAAGACGAGAGAAACTTAATTATTGCTAGCTCGATGTACCTTGTATCGCTTGTATGAATCGATGGCTGTAAACATGTTCGTGTGGTCTGCAATCCGTTCTGAAGGTAAACAAAAAAATCATAAACAAAACGTAACGAACATATGAAACTAAGAAAAGTACATGCATGCATTATAATATATATGTCATAGCAGCTGATATACACACACACACACACACACACACACACATACATACATACATACATACATACATACATACATATATATATATATATATATATATATAAACCTGGGAATTTCTCAACGTAGTAGTCCCAAACACTTGGTCCTCTCCCTGCTTCTTTTGCAGATCCTTCCATTTGTGCAGCAGCAGTGGTTACTCCGAACACGAAATCACTAGGGAAGTCGGACCTCTTCACTTTTAGTTCTTTAGGGTTGGATGCATTTTGCAATGGCTGAAACTCGCTCTCAGCAGTCACATCAGCTGCATCAACGTATGCACTTAAATTTATTCCTTTTTTCATGTTTGAGATGCAGCTTAAAAATAACGAAGAAAAAAAAAACCGAAGACACGTTTTATCGATTGGAAAATTCGTGCCTCAACATATTTTCATATGAAGAACTGTTCCACAATTGTAATTTGCCTTAGTTGTTGATGCAATATGGTGAGCAAACAAAGCAAAAAATAATTATCAAGAGAAATTTTAAGATTTAAGATGTTGAAGTTAATTTTATAATTAGAACTTACAAACCTTGTGACAAAGAGGCAATAATAAAAGCAATGGCACACATCCCTTGTAAGATCCTTAACCATGGTGGTAAGAACTCCATGACCTCCAAAACAAAAACCCTAATCTTAATCTTTAATCAATATTTCTTGTCAGATTAATGAAACTTAACCCATCTTTATAGGACCTCTTCTTGTCTAGCCATGAACAAGAAAACAAGAAACCAACTAATTAAACAAGATTAAACACTATTTTTCTATATATATTTTTTTGGTCAACAACAACAAACGATTAACAAACTGAGAAAATGGTAAACTTTTTTTTCTAGAAATTAAGCGAGATATTATTTTATGTGGACCACCAGTATATTAGGAGTTTGGTATCTAGGGTTCTTGAAATATTAATTACAACTAAACAAAAGCCACACATTTATAGGCAAACCATCATCCTCTCCTTTCGTGAGAGTTCCCTCTCTCCCTTCGTTAGAGTTCCTTCTCTCCCATGTGTATGCCTTTTTTGGCATTGTTACTGGTGGGATCTCTTTCCCACTGGTTTCTTTTAAACTGTGGTTCGGACCACAAGTTTTTTCACTCTGTGACTCAGATCCATTTGCTGCTCGATGGAGGAGGGTTGCGGCTTTCTCTTCCGCCACTTCTGGGGAGTCGGTTGGATGGATCCACTGCTGGGGAGGATGGCGGTGACAGAGCAAGATTGCTGTGCTTCAATGGCGGTTGTATTACAGGCTGATTTGGGCTGTTTAGTTCTGTTTTTTGTCTGACCCAATTTCTGTTCACCAAAGGTGCCAAAACAGTTTTTGCAGTACTAACCCAACGTTTAAAGTGGTCTAATTAGTTTTGTTTATTCTCTTTTTCATTTTTAATCAACCCAAAGATCAAACAAACTTTTGCACCAGAGCCACACCAAAACCTTGCAACAAAACACAAACTGTGCAATAATCTCAATTTACTTATTTTGGTCTTCTTTCGGTCGGAAATTTGTACAAAAATAAATTAGTATAAAAGCAAAACAATTAAAAAAATATGGTTTTATAAATTAGTAAAACAATAAAAAATGTATTTGTGGGGATGAGTAATATACTTTCTGTTTTCTTAAATTAGTAAAATAATATATAATTTCACAAGTATGACATGGTTGACATCTATTTAATTAGAATGAAACGGTAGGATTTCAAAATTAGATGGAAGAAATAGATAAATGACTGGTTTGGAAAATATTTTTAAATGACTAAAAACATTTTACAGAAAATATTTTTGGAACCAATTCTTAGTAAAAATACACTTTAATCCTGAAAAAAACACTTAAAATACTCCAAGCAAAAACACAAAACTAGTGCTTCCTAAATGCAATAACATTTTCTCTAAAAGTGATTTTAGTTGTTTAAAAACACTTTCCACACAAGCCCAAAAGTGTATTTTGATTAGGTGGATGACATTTAATTTTTTTTTTTTTCTTTTTGGTCAACAACATTTAATTTTTTTTTCATTGGTAGACATCTTCTCTTTTGTAGATACATTAACTTTGTAAAAATTAAACAGTAGGTACATAATGTTTCAATATTCAGAGTAATACAAATATATAATATTTCAATATTGAAAGTAATACAAATAATATTCTCATATTTTTTTTGCTAATTTACCTTTAATATATACAAATAATATTAATCTACCAATAATTTAATTTACCTACAATGGTTAGCTATAACATAGGTTAATTATTTTACCTACTAAAACATAGGTAAATTATTTTCCACTAACTTAACATTACAAACAAAAACTAACATAACATAAATTTATTTACCTAAAACATAAATAAATTAGAAGTAGAACCACAATTAGATTCTTGTTTAAAACAACTGGCTAACATAACATTACAAACAAAACCTAACAAAGCCATTGAAAACTTCCCCTTCAAGAGTCGAGCATTGCTCGAACCCTAATGGGAAGGCCATACAGCCTAATGAACCCAGCCGCATCAGCCTGATCATATATATCCCCACTCTCAAACGACGAGATGTCCTGCCTGTACAGGCTGTACGGGCTCTTCCGGCTGGTCACGGTAACTGAACCCTTGTACAGCTTCAGAGTTACTGATCCGTTGGTTGTTTTCGAGATTTCCTCCATGAACGAATCCAAGGACTCGCGCAGTGGGTCAAACCACCTGCCTGCATATACCAGCTCCGCGTATTTGAGGGCTAGTGAGTCTTTAACTTGCATTGTTTCTCGGTCCAGTGTTAAAGACTCCAGCTCGCGTGCAGCAGCGAAGAGGATGGTGCCTCCAGGAGTTTCATAGACTCCACGGCTCTTCATACCGACTAGCCGGTTTTCAACCATGTCAACGCGGCCAATTCCATGTTTTCCACCAATCTGATTGAGATGATCAAGTAGAGATGCCGGTGAAAGCTCCTTCCCATTGACTGAAACTGGAATTCCAGAAACGATTCCAATTTCTACATACCTATAGGAAACGAGAGCATGGGTTAGAAACATACTCAGCGCACACAGCAAGAGCTAAAACACATATAAGACCAGGTGGAACTTACTCAGGTTTATTTGGTGCATCTTCTGGATCAACTGTTAACATGAACATATCCTTCTTGGGCTCGTTTTCCGGGTCTTCCAAAATATCACCCTTTGATCAATTCAATCAACATAGATAAACAGAAGAGAGAGTTTTAGAACACAATCAGCAAGATCTCATATGAAAATTCCTACTTATCCAGATAAAAAGGAGAGTTGTAAAGCCTATACCTCATGACTAAGGTGCCATAAATTGCCATCTCTGCTGTATATGGATTTCTTTGTCACTGGGACAGGCACATTATGTTTCTTAGCGTATTCAATAGCATCTTCTCTACCTGTAATATCCCACTCCCTCCAAGGAGCGACAACATTTAGTTTGGGATTGAGAGCGAAAAATGTCAGCTCAAAGCGAACCTAAACAGACAAGAGAGATTGTGTCAGAAGGAGTACATAAGTTGTTGTAATACTAAACGCTCTGAATTGGAAGGCATACCTGATCATTTCCTTTCCCAGTGCATCCATGAGCTACAGCATCAGCTCCAACTTCTTTTGCAACATCCACCATGGCCTGTTTTAAGAAATGTCATTGTATGGAGTAATAGGTAAATATTTAGTTTAATGTGTAATAAGACATCCTGATATTGACATGACAAAATGACATGGTAAAAATTCTCAAATTGAACTAACAAGGATCTATACTCGGAGAAACCAACCAGCAAGAATTAGACCTCGGAAGAACATATGCATATATCAAGAAATCTAAAAGGTATTATCTTAATCTTTACATTTGTCTTGACTGTGGATATATCAATCTACAAAGGTGATGAATTCATAATTAACACAGAATTGCAAAAATCAAACTGAGAGACCACCTTAGCAATAACAGGACGGGCCATTGAAGTCCCTAACAAGTATTTCCTCTCATAGATTGCACCAGCCCGCAAGCAAGGGAATATGTAGTCCTTTACAAACTCCTCCTTTAGATCCTTCACTACTAACTGAGAAGCCCCACTGGCTTTGGCCTTTTTTTCCAGACCATCCAATTCTTTTATACCCTAATAATTTCGAATAAAGTAGCAAGAACGCAAGTCAGAACCAATAATGACTATCTTAAAGTACATAGCATGAAACAAGAAAATTTTGACTTTGAAGTAGATGTTGCTACTTCTGACTTACTTGACCAACATCAGCCGTGAAGCAAACAACATCACAACCATAATTCTCCCTGCAAGTAAAAAAGTATCAAACAAAACAATAGTGACAAAGTCAATACTCGGAAGTAAAATGTCAACTGTGTTCCCTTAAAATAAATCAATATGCATTAACATTGAGTATAAGGAAATGCTTCCGGAATACATAAACGAGGACGCATGCAGCACACAAAAGAAAACTATCCAAAATGGGAATTCCACTAATCTTTAATCAGACAGAGTTATGCTTGGTCCTTATTGGTTGCGGTCCAAAGCAATTATCTCAACTATTCTGTCACAAAGTAGGATAAAATGATAATGCAACAATACTTATTCTTGAAAGTTCAACACATATAAACATATGTAATATAATTTATGTTATGTTATACTACAAACCCCTGTTTCCTAATGTATTCAATTTGTATTCAATTCCTTATTTAGCCACAATTATGTTTAAACCTACATATATGCTTCATCTACAATCATACTATCCTTGAGGTATGAGACAAATTGAACGTTCAAAAATACTTATTCCAAAATTTGAAAATTTATGCAATTATAACATGCATATCAAAGTGTCCCAAAAAAAACTATTGGAATATGGATAGGTCTGCAATTTATGCCTCCAAAGCATGAAAGCTATTGTTCTCCACAAAAGTATAGAATTTTCAGAATTTGAATTGCAATTGAAGATAAAATTCAATCATGATGAGTCTCGTAATCTCGTGGGACATTAAGTACTTGTTTTGAAAACAAATGCCTTTTGGGGGAAAAATACACCGGCATACCTTAACCATGGGACAATGACTGATGTGTCTAAGCCACCACTATAGGCCAGAACAACCTTGTTCAATTTGCCACGCAGTCCTCTTTCCTTCGTGGATCCGGATACTTCTGTCTCACTGTAAGTGGGCAGCACCGCTCTAATAACTGCATTCACAATTTCACATAAAGGTAAATATAAGATTGGCATCCAACACCTACAATATTACACGACAAACGAATGAGTGAATTTTGAAAATTAAATATCATATATCGGCATCTCAATTGAGCTCCTTTATTTGTCTATCTATCTAATGTGCAAGTGAAATAGCCTCTGATTAGGCAACCACACCTTGCTTGTTATGAGCTCTTACACTTCCATTGCCACTGGTAACCGCAAATGCATTTCCCTGCAGCTCACTCTTTCGTGCCCCCAACTGCAGAAACAAATTAAAACGAAAAATCGCATTGCAAACACGAAAAAGGCAAAACGAACGAAAATTGATGTACGCAAGGTATTACAGTATAGGTATAGCTACCTCTTGAAATGAAGATAATTTCCCCGGACAACAAACTCTGCCATGATATGGATATGATTCTGCTCATACAACAAAAATAAATTATACACGTTGATATCAGAATACAACACCAAACTGTAAAATCCAACAATTTTTCCATCAAGATTTAAGCTTTTAAGCATCAGGGCACTGCTCATTTCTCCTCAAATTGTTCTAAATCCATAAAGATTTAAATTTTATTCTCAAAATTAACCAGCATCATTTCAGGAAAAGAAAAAAAAACCATCTTTGGAGAAAAGGAAAGTGAAAATGTACCTCTTTTGGGCGCGTGAAAAGTGAGGTTGGCGGCGGAGCAGGCGGACATGGACTTCAATTGAGCCATGGTTGCGGCGGCTGAGATCAGAAATGAAATTCAACGGAGAAAAGTAGAATTTTCTGAGGAAGAAGAAGAAGGGAGTCTTACGTGAACGGATGTTAGCGGCGGCGACAACGGCGGATGGTGAGGAGTGACGAGCGAACAGATGGTGGTTGTGTAGTTTGAGTCGCTGGCTGTGTGTCTGAGCGTCTGTCGGACTAGGGTTTATTGTGGAGGTTTATACCCAAAACAAACTAAACCCTTATTTTTAGCTCGATTACAGTTTGCTTTCTAAAACTCAAAATTCGTTCGTCACTCTATTTATGAAAGAAGCGTGATATCCACATACCCTATTTTACTTTTTACATATTTTTTTAATTTTCGGTCGTCAGATCGAATGAATTGAAGAAGATCAACGGACATAAATTATCAAATAGTGTGTGAGAAGTAAATTGGGATGTGTAGATAGCACACCCCTTATGAAATTCAATATTCACTTCAATTTAGCTTATTTATGTGTATTCTGTTAAACAAACCAAAGTGAAACGAATAATGAGTTTCAGGAGCACAATGGAATTGAAATTGAGTTAGCTAAAAATAAGCCTAGATTACAAACTTGAAGGCAAAATATGGTCACTGAGATTATCATAAATGTTCACTTTGATTCTTGACAATAAAATTGACAAAAGTGATCTCAAATTTGTCCACCGTAAATTATTTTGATCCTTTTGTGAAAAATTTATCAGTAGTCTCATTAAATTATCATGTGAACAACCATGTGACCACCTTTTAATAGTATTTTTGTGAATCAATCTCTTAATTTAACGAAGATATTGACAAACTTTAATAGTAGTCTCATTAAATTGTTACAAGATCAGCCAGCCAACCAGCCCGATTCTCCTGGCCCAGCCCACTTGCAACGGCTATCTAGCGTCAACATAATGCCAACTAGCAACGCTAGCTGACGTTAGCACCGTTGGAATTTGAATTTTTTTTTTAGACGAATTTAAAAAAAAATTAATCTAAATTTTTTTCCTATAAATACCTAAGTCATTTCAACACCATTTCTCACATCATTTTCACCCTTCCATACTATCTTATCTCATTTTATTTTAATTCTTCACATTCTATTCTCTTACCTAAACCATTCCAACCAATTACATCTCGACACGTGGCACTCGAAATCCTATCCGAAAAATTAAGATTACATAAGGATAAGAAATCTGAAGAGTTACTCACTTTAGCAATACATGTCACTCGAAATTCTATCTTTAAAATTATTGAGATTATATAAATATAAGAAATCCAGAGGTTTATTCATTTAGCGACAAGTGACGCTCAAAATATTAAATTATTGAGGGGCTAAAAAATAGCCATATTCGGTAGGAGATGGGTTTTTTGTCAAAAGGTTATGTTTTGGCTTATATATGACCATTTAGCCCTTTCGGTTGAAGATGGTATAAAATATGGTCTAGCATTATTCATCAAAAAAATAATTTCTTACAGGATTATAGCGCTAAACATATGTCCATTTGGCCTTCTTTTAATTGGAGATGACCTTAGTTGGAGCTCACATGGACTACGAAAGGAGCTCTTATAAAACTCTAACATTCAACCTGACTAGTACTGAGTCGTGATCGATACAGCTACTACAAGGCAAAAGACCTCTCGATACATTATTTGTTGTTGATAAGAATGAAGAACATTTGACAGTGAGAATGAAGAAATTTAGGCTACGCCACGATAATGGCTCTCTGCAGCCTCAACAATAATAATTATGAACCTTGGTCAGAGCTTTAGACATTTAGCACAAAACATTACAAGCAAACTCGTTTACGTGCAAATGTTTGTGAGAGAAAGTGAGACCTCCATGTTTTGTATTTGTTGGGCAGCGAAATCAGTGGTCTGGAAATTGATGGAGATTTGGTTTCCTTCGAGGGAGTGGCATGGTGAAAAAAGAGTGATCTTCTCGTTGGATGAGTTGGCAGGTTGTGGATGCTTACCGAGCACAGAAACACCAAATGCATTAGAATTTTAACGATGGTTTGACACAGGAAGCAACGAGGACTGTAGAATCACTGCCAGATTAGTTACAGGCCCTGCTAAAATAGAAGAGAGCAAACAATCTTGATCATATAAAACATTACATTGTATAATTTGTATTTTAAAACAATGTGAATGCATATAATAGGATCATGCAACTGGCGTGTAGACTCGTGAACAATGACATTTATGCATGCCTATAATCTTCGGATGGTTGAATCTTCGGATGATTTCACAACTGCTGATATCCCAAATGCAGATGGTGCAGTCCTCAGATGCGGATATCAAACCAGATTCGCTGAAGGTTAATGCGGTAACAGATCCGCTGCAGGAATTATAGGTATGTAAGCAAACTATAATATGGAAAAATGAATAACTCTTATTCTGTTATAATCTAGTAGTATTTATTTTTTTTTTTTCTCAGATTCAAAACGAGAGAAGAGTTGCAACTTACAACTACATTAATACAGAAAATTAACTGCTTCTTTGGGTGAAGAGCAACTGCAGTTATCCCTGGTGGATAAACTTGAGTATGCATGAGGTTTCCCAAGACTAAATCCCAAACCTAACAACAGATACATAAATTAAATGAATAATTTGCTTTCAGTAAGAAGATGATCAATCAAAAGATACAATTTTCTGGAGCAAGAACTAAAACGAGTTTCGCGACCTTGCACGAGCCATCAAGTGAGCTTGATATTAACACTGGACTTGTGATGCCTGATGTAGTTAACAAGCCAGTTATAGAGGATTTATGCTCCGTTGAATAATGTAATGGTGACGGAAAGCTTTCAACATTTTCTACATCCAGCAAAATTCAAAGTTTAGTTGTTACCTAATCAAGTTCCACACACATATCATCCCATCATCTGAACCAGAAACAAGAAGAGAACCATCATCCGAAAGCAGCATGCAGCTCAAAGATTTATCATGTCCACGCCAAGTTTTGAGCATTTTTCCGTTAGTAAATTTAAGGCTAAATTACATAATATCCCCTCAGGTTTAAGGTCTATTACAACCTTATACAACATTTTTAAAACATTTCAATTTCATACATTTACTTATTATTTTATTTCAATTTCATACATTAAGTAAACTGTTAAGTGATGATGTGACAAATATGAAGTGCTGAGGTGGCTGCCAACTTTGCATCAAGTAAATAAAAAAAGGATTAGTTATTTAAAAAACCATTTTTTAATAATTAAAAACTTTAAAAATGAAAAAGAGGATCTGGGGTGAAGGATTTTGGCCTTCTTCATCCCCAATACCACCACCACAACCCGACGGAAAATGAGGTCCTCAACGCCGCACCTGTCTGCTAACTACACTTCCAATTACCACCACGACAACCCGAGATCTCACAACTCGCGTCGCAGCTTGGTCGATTACGTCAACAACCTCCTCTCCCAGCACTCAGACCTTGACAACCTTCAATCTCCATCCTAGAAGCCAAAAATTGAAAAAAAGTTCCAAATTTTCCCACACTCAACAGAACACAATGAAATCCAAACATTTCGTACCCATTTTCTCTCAATTTCCCTCTAACCAAACACACTCTGTTATCTTTCGAAATAATATGCAAAGCCTACCCATTCAATTTCAAATCCTCAAAAACCCAGCAAAACTAAAAAACCAAAAAACTAAAATATCCAAAATTTTCCCCACTCGACTACTTATGAATGATGTCAGCCTGAATGGGGACGAATCGAACCCAATTTCCGTCTCAGAACTCGGCTTGCCCCGAGTCTGTGTCTCTAGCAACGCCTTCTTCGTCGACTCCGACCGGGGCCACTTGTTCCAGGCGACGATAATGGGTTTCATTGTGGGTTTGGGTTGGGGGGGTTGCGGGGAAGGTGGAGGTGGGGGTGGGGGGGATAGGGTTGGGCGGAGGAGAGGGAGTGGATCGGGGGGGGGGGGTGGGAATGGTTTCTGGATTGCGTAGTCGATAGAGACAGGTGCGGCATGGACTTGTTGGAGACAGACTACCAGATGGGAATGGAGGCGGTGACGAAAGATACTTGTTGCATACAAGCACAGAGCAGATGGGGATGGGGTATATGAGGAGATGGGGTTATTGGGGATGGGTGAATGCGGCTGGGGATGGGGAAGACATGGGTTTTAGGGTTTTTTTATTTTATTTTATTTTATAAATACTTTTTTTAATTAATTATTTTTAAATAAATAAATAAAAATTTGCCACGCGGCACAAATGTGGCAACCAAGTTAGCTCTTAATGGAACAATTGATTAAAAATCTAACGGATGTATTATTTTGAAATAAAATAGTACGTGAGGTATGAAAGTGAAATGTTTTAAAGATATTGTATGATGTTGTATTATACCTTAAACCTGAGAGGGTATTATGTAATTTATACTAAATTTAACGAACAAATTAACTAGAAAATTCGCCTTCTGAAAACATAAGTAAATGATACATCATCCAATTAACATAGACTAACGTACATATCTGTGAGTAATCTATAGTAATTGAGATAGGAATTCGAACTTGGACTCTCATAAACATTGAGAAGAAAATTGAAATGAAATCAAGAACGATTGGTCCACATTAACTTATCTCAGAGGTAGGACTTAAAAATATTTCCGAAATTCCCAAATCAAAACAAAAAATCCCAAACCCATAACGAAAAATCCCCAAAAATATTTGGTTCAAAATTCGGAATCTCATTTCGGTTCAAAATCTCATACCGAACCAGCTCTACTTAGAGATATATTTTGGCAAAACGTGGTGTTGTTAAGGTTGTACGTCTTTATTTAGCCTACTCAACTCCAAACAACTTACATTCACTTGTTTTGTTTTGTTTTATTGAAGTTCGGTTAAGTCATACAATGGACAACCTAATTTGGTATCGAATTCGCCATCCACGATATTTGAACCTAAGATCTCTCATTTAGAAGTCAAGAGAAATACATCCAGACCGTAATACTGAATAGCTACACTCACTTATTTTAAAAAATAAAACTACTACATTTATTTTGGCACCAAATTTTGATGAGCCAGTTATAGTGTCAAATTAGATTATTTTCTTCAACGCCACTGGTACATTAGTAAATACCTAACTCAACAGACCCTTTTTAGCAAAAAATCCGCCACCTCAGCACAATACGACAAGTGACACACAAGTACAGAACAGCAGCAATATCTAGGCGCAATCACGACGGGGACTCTCACTAGTAACTCAGACTGTGAAACACTCAAAGCACCGCCCACCGCCTCCACGTTCCGCCCCGATCCGAATAAAAACCACCGGTTTTAAAGATCCGAATACCAAAATGGGCGGTAAAGTTCGCTACTACTCGAATTCAAATACTTCAATTGATTAGGGTTTTGAATTGCGGTATCGGAATTATAATCCGGGTTTTTGATAAACCCGTGTTTGGCAATGCGTGCAGGTAAAGAAGAACCGGGTTGTTATTCGAGTTTATGGTTGGCTCCGAATCCAAGCAAGAGATGGGGGGAGCTCTTCTTCCTTCTCTACACTCCTTTCTGGCTCACTCTCTGCTTGGGAATCGTCGTGCCCTTCAAGCTCTACGAGGTTCGATTTCTGTATCATCTGTTTGGTTGCTGAGAAAATAACGAAAGAAAATGAATGAAAATAATAGAAAAGATGGAAACTTTATTTGAGGAAATGTATTTGTGGTCCGTAGTAGTGAAAAAGTGTTGATTTTTTTGGGTGAAATTGGTCAATTTTCTTTTGCTAATTAGTTTTCGTAATTGGATTTTTGATCTGTGTATGCGGCAGAGCTTTACAGAATTGGAGTATTTGCTAATTGGATTGGTTTCGGCAGTCCCTGCATTTTTGTTGCCAATGCTCTTCGTCGGGAAGGTATTACTTGAATGTTACTAAGTTCAGCTTAAATTTCATTTTTTAAGACAATTTTCAGCTTAAATTTAAATGGGGTGTCCGGAATAACGTTTAAAATTTTCGTTTCCAATTGTCGAATGATGGTTAAAATTACAATTCCACTAGCCCTTTTATTTCCACCCTCGAATTATATTCCATGTAGTACAAACTTCTTACTATCTTGAAGTTAGTAACACTTTAATCCAATATACGAGAGAGAGAGTAAATATTTGCTGATAGAACCGATGTATGATCAAGCTTTTAGTGCAGTAGAGTGGAAGCTTGGATTGTATTAGCCAGAGTTTGTTTATGTTCTAACCTTTTCTTTTTTTGTTTAATTTTTTGCGAGTATTGTTGCAGGCGGATAGCAGCTTGGCTTGGAAGGATCGTTATTGGGTCAAGGCAAGTGTTTTCCTGGGTAAAATTCATTATATATCATAATTAGGACAAAGTCATCGAACAATGAAACTTATAATTTGGATTATCAGCTTTTTTCTTTTGGTGATTTGTATTTATCTATAACTTTTGCGGCCAGTTATTCTGAACGTATCGTTTATTTGGAATGCAGTGATATTTCTCTTCTTGGTACTTTGTATAATGTGCTTATATGCATCATATCAAACATCTTGGAAAAAACACTCGTCATTTGTTTATCAAGTTGCAAAGCATGTGATAAAACGAATATTCCCATTGTGAGGCTTGTTCTTGTCATTTGAAGGTTCCTTTCTTTTCACTGCTTTACTGCACTAATTGATCCACTAGCACTTTCTTTAATATGACATTCTCATCTGTATTATAACTTTATGCTTAGCCTGAACCAAACTTTGATTTCTGTAACAGGCCAGCGTGTGGATAATAATTTTTAGCTATGTTGGGAATTACTTTTGGACCCACTATTTCTTCACCGTTTTGGGAGCTTCGTATACTTTCCCATCATGGAAGATGAACAATGTAAGCTAGAAATCTTGAAACGCTCTGCAATATACTACCTATCTTTTCTAATCACGTTTTATCTGTGCAGGTACCCCACACTACCTTCCTTCTCACACATGTTTGCTTCCTATTTTATCATGTCACATCAAATATAACACTTCGCAGACTACGCCATTTTACTGCTGAATGGCCAGAACAAGTTCAATGGGTTGCTGAGGCTGCATGGATTTTGGCTTTTTCTTATTTCATCGCATACCTGGAGACTGTAGCTATTTCTAACGTATGTTGCAACACATTTATGATATCTTTCATCTAACTACTCGTAAATTTTGACTACTTTCTAAAGGTGGCCTATCAATATATTAGGTTAGATAAGGTAGAATGCTGTAGTTCATATATATGTCGCTTCATGTTCCTCTAGTCTTCCTTATACTTGGCATTCCATTTGACCCGCATGCCTTATCCACTATCTCTGTTGGTTGGTGACACCTTTGTGATATAATGAAGCTCATAAATAATTACGCATTCCATTCTTTGAAATGCTGGTAGTTTAATGATTCGTTGATAGCTACGTGAGCAGATGCTGTTACAATGATGTTTGCCTTGACCATGTGCAGTTCCCTTACTATCAATTTGTGGACCGGGCGTCTATGTATACAGTTGGTTCCTTGTTTTATGCGATCTACTTCATCGTTAGCTTTCCCATGTTTCTTAGGTAAGAACCAGACAGCCTTTTGGTTCAAGTTATTGATCAGAAATATATGGGATCGCTTAGAATGCTCATAACACGTTTGTTCATGTTAACAGGATCGATGAGAAGCCTGGTGATCCATGGGACTTGCCTAGAGCGGCCATTGATGCTCTGGGCGCCGCAATGCTGGTGACAATCATACTAGATCTGTGGCGCATCTTTCTGGGACCTATTGTCCCAATTCCAGAAACAAAACAGTGTCTTCAACCTGGACTGCCATGGTTCCCGGGACACGCTGCCCAAATTTGACTAGTGCCTGTGCAACCAGAGGCCTGTAGTTATTTCCCGACACCGGAAGATTACCACGCTCAGGGATTTCTTGCAGTTGCTGCTGCAATGGTTACTGTACCATGTTTGGATGAGTGTAATTTTAATCTTAAGGACATAAAAAGAATTGTATCAGATTATTTCATATGATGCATGTGTTGTTGTACCTTCATATTTTTTGACACCAAGGGTATTTTCATCCAATGTGAATTTACCAGTTTACCACTACATCAAAATGAATAGCTCGTACAAGTACAAGTCCTGCTTTCTGGAAAATGCTTGCTTAGAATTTTCAAACACTCACCACAAAAATTGACACATTGAAATCCAACCGCTAACATCTATGTGAAAAAGATAATAATTGAGGAGTCTGTTATAAATAGGCAAAAGTTAGAGAGATAACATTTGCTATGAACAGGAGCGAAGCAGTTGCAAAATATTATACCAACACAAAATGATTGCAAAGGAAGTGATGTATATTATTGATATTAGTGTTTTTCTCTTCAAGTCTAATTTGATCAAATGTAGTGCTCTATTTATAGGACCAGGATCCTCGCCGGATCCATTCCCTAGGGATCCTAGGGATCCCACAATCCTGTCCGTTCATCGTATATCGTACGGTCAGAAATCATTTAAATTTTAAATTTTAAAATTCAAAAGTAAATAGTACCTAACGAAAACTAACCGCACGATATACAATGAACGGATAGGATTGCGGGATCCCTAGGGAATGGATCCGGTGAGGATCCTAGTGCCTATTTATAGAGCAACCTCATAGAAAACAAACAAATGACACTATTAAACTTGTGAAACGGTTACTATATACATGTGGGTAAACATGTTTGCACTCAAAATATACCCATTTTTACTTATTTGGACAATTTGGGTAAAATATGGCATTTGGAGGATTAATATGCAAGAAAGCTAACTTGGAAAAATATTTAGATGCAAGTGGAGGGGTTTGACACTATAATATTATTCTTCCAATTTGTTTTGGTGGTGGAGATTTATCAAGCATTGTTTAATCAAGATACATGCATCCTTGCAAATGGGTTGGAAGGCAACGTACGGGTGTGGATGCAAAGAACATGTGAAAGAAGCCAACTTGCTTCTTTTAAATGTTAGTTTATTACAAGTGGGAAAACATGTGCTAAAAACATGTGGTGGAGATGCAAATTCCCCTTTTAATATTGTTTCTACATGCAAGTTGGCAAAAGCAATGCAAGCTACCCAAGTAAGGAAATGCAAGCTGGCCAAGCTTCTTTCGGGCAAATACAAAACCTCAGCAGGAGGGTTTCCTCCATACTTCTATAAAAAGGAGCAGATGCACAAGGATTATGGACACTCAAACAAACAAACAAAAGCACAAACTCTGCTCAAAGCCAGATTTGCCTTCAAACGATAGCTGTAGTCAGCCAAAGCCTTCATCCCTCTCGGGATTAACTCTCACTCAACCCTTTTTGTAATAGCTCTGCTACCTTGTCTAAAACACTTGTTGTAGTATTGATTTCTCTCTGTAAACTCACCTCTCAAACCCTTTCTTCTTCTAAACTCTCAAAACCCCTGATAAACCACAAAGATAGGAAGTTGCAAGAAGCCCAGTTTTGCCCGACAAGGTGAAACCTTGCCTGACCCTCTTTGGTTTTGTCTTTCCATTTATTAAACTAGCAATATGTTGTATACTTTCAGTTGTATTCAAGTTGTTTCTAGTAAAATGATGATTAAAAGACTCTCTCAGTTCTTGAATCTGATTTAAAGATGTCTTCACTATTTAAATCAGATCTAAGTTCTAATCTTTCGGACATATAAGAGTGATCATGTAAAAGTCCTTGGTCTCAAGGCATAAAAAAGAACTCTATGTGGACTTAACCCATCCACGACAATCCTTGATAAACGAAGAAGTCCGAAGTTACTTGGGGCGCAAGTAATCAACTGATCTCGTAGTTTTACCACTGTTATATTATGATTATTCTAGAACGTTTGAGTATGGAATGAATTTTGATAGGAAGCCTCAAGGCCCGCACCTAAGGCCCCACAAAGGCACCTATTTGGATTCGTTCTAAGCTCTGCGGGCTAGAACGTTTGAGTATGGAATGCGTTCTGATAGGAAGCCTCAAGGCCTACACCTAAGGCCCCACAAAGGCACCTATTTGGATTCGTTCTAAGCTCTGCGGGCTAGAACGTTTGAGTATGGAATGAGTTCTGATAGGAAGCCTCAAGGCCTACACCTAAGGCCCCACAAAGGCACCTATTTGGATTCGTTCTAAGCTCTGCAGACTAGTTGATCAGAAGCATAACGGTGGTAATACTATGTGCGACAACGGAACCGGTAGTGTATATGGCCAAGTGTTGGATTGGTTATGGATAGAAAGCCTCAAGACCTATACCTAAGGCCCCACAAAGGCACCTGTCATAATCAATATGGTCTCTCGGATATATATATATATACATATATATGTACATAACTAAACTCAACATCCGTTCTACATCTGCCATGCTAAATATGGCAGTAGCACGCCTGAGCACGTAAAAGTTAACCTTGATTGTGAGCCTTAAGGCCTACACCTAAGGCCCCACAAAGGCACATTTCAAAGTTAACTATGTCCTTCTCTTTCAGCCTTGCCCGACAGGCCTTGCCCGACAAGCCGTGCCCGACGAGCCTTGCTCGACGAGTCTTGCCCGACAAGCCTGACAGTAAAGTAGAAGCCCGACAACAGCCCTCAACCGACGCCAAACCTCTCTCGGGGAGCTGTGCATCTCGCCGACCAGGAAACATCCCCGACGAAAAATCCTGACGCGAACAAAACATACCCACTATTTTACAACAGAGTCGTTATTCACATTCGAAAACAGTCATTATGTAGTTTAACTATTTTTTTAGCGTGAGATTTGTGATTTAGCTGGTTAAGAGCATTTATGCATATGAGATTGTGTGTTTAAATTCTTCTTCCATGGCAAATTATAGTGCCTGCTCGTCAGCCCAAGTGGTTATGCGGCCACACACACAAATTGAGTGATTAACAACCTAAATTTATGAAAGAGAGGCGACATGCGACCGATGCAATTATCCTACTTTTTTCTTCTTTTCAATCAAGGAAGGTGAATAGATTACTGCAATTATCCTACTTTTTTCTTATTTTCAATCAAAGAAGGTGAATAGATTACTGATTAAACTTTAAATGTCCTTTATTAAATTTTAATTAGTTTAATAATTTATTTTATAAAATAATAAAATAATAATTTAATTTGACACATTGGTTGGAAAACAAAATTTTAAAAGATGTGAAAGTGCCGCATGTTTGTCAAAATTTAAAATTTTATGTTCAAAACCCACCCACACGTGGGGGTGCTTTATCACCTTCATTCTTCCAAAAATGATAAGAGAGATATTTCAGAAGCCTACAAAAATCCTCTAAAATCCTCACTCCCCACTCTGCACTCTCCCTCCCTCCTCCCCTTTCCCGCTTCTCAGCAAACCCCAACAGCCTCCAGATTTCCGGGGTTTCGTTTCGCCGTTTCGGGCCTCCGAAACGCCCACCTCCACGCTCATGCAATTAGGGGTTTTGGGGGGTTTATCTGTTTACCACTCTCTCTACCCAGCTCCGTTTAAACAAAGCGCGTCGGCCCAAATGGCCGCTCTCGGAGCTCTGTCTCCCTGTCCCTACAGCCTCCTGTGGCGGCCGAAAACCTCGAACCGCTGCGTTTCGTGCTCCGTGGGCTCTTCTACTGCTACAGGTACTTAAAATAAGAATTTGGGTTTTCTTTTCCGTGTTGGAAAAGTTGAAGAAAATGGAAAATGGGAAGTATTATGAAATTTAGTGAACATAATTTTTAGTAATGATGTTTTAGTTTAATTGGGTAACAAAGTTTTCGTTCTTCTGTTTGGTTTGTGGAATTTGAAGCAGGTTATTTGAGCTTGGAATTCGAAACAGGGTTTAGTTTTGCTCTGTAGGTTGTTTTCACTGTCTCGGGCATTCTATTTGCGAGAAAAAGACTATATTTTTGTTTTAAAAAATTGATTTTTTTAGTGACCATACTTAGGTATAATGTGCATTAAGCTTATGAATATGTTTTATATAGATTGTTTTGACAAAAAATCAAACGAGAAGTTATATTAATGCTTACAGGTTGCATATTCTAGTGGCTCCATCTTACCATCTTACAATCGATTTTTTTTAGATGATATTGATGGTTGTTTTATTGGTTTAATAGGAACACGTAGGTCGAATGTAAGAAGATCAGGAAGAATGGAAGGGCCTCGGAAAAGTATGGAAGACTCTGTTCAACGAAAGATGGAACAATTTTATGAAGGGAGAGAGGGCCCACCAATCCGTGTTTTACCAATTGGTGGCCTTGGAGAAATTGGGATGAATTGCATGCTGGTCGGGAATTATGATCGCTACATTCTGATTGATGCTGGTGTCATGTTTCCGGAGTATGTGAAGTAGACTAGTTTTCTATTGTTTATGCTCCTGAAAGATTGTATCTTGGTGATAATTAGATGTACTTTTGCCTGGTATGAGTTTCTTTTCTTAGGAGATTTCTTCTTTCCACATTTTTACTGTTATGAATTCTGTTTATTTAAGTAGAATCAACAAAATTTCGTAATACCAGCATAAATGGAAGGATAAATCTGCTCCATACATTCAAAACTAAGAAATGCTTTGCATGAAAAATGGATCCTTATTCGTATTTGCTTCTTCTATGAGTGTCTGCTGAAAGTGATCCTTGTTTGCCTTCTCTTTTCTTCTGATTATGTATGCTATATGTATTTTCAGCTTTGATGAGCTTGGAGTCCAAAAGATTATACCTGATACCACATTTATCAAAAAATGGAGCCACAAAATTGAAGCAATTGTTATTACACATGGGCACGAAGACCACATTGGTGCGTTGCCTTGGGTAAAGTTTCCTTCTGATACTATGGAAATGCCATTTTGGCTCAATATCATACTTAATATAAATCTACTGCATTTTCTATGTTTGTACTTTGTAGAAAGAAACATCATAAAAGTACTGATTCCATAACGTATTTTGTGCTGTTTCTTTTACTTCTAGGTGCTTTTCTAGGTTAAGATGAATTTAAACTGTATATGTTTGTTCTAGTTAAAAAAGTTGTATAATATGGCATTTGCCTCAAAGTTTTCGATTAACATCTGCTGGAAGTTTATTATTTTGGTTTTCATGGATTTTAGTTAATATATATTTTTTCTCGAAACAGGTGATCCCAGCTTTGGATCCCAATACACCAATATTTGCATCATCCTTTACCATGGAGGTAATTCTTGCCTAACTTTAATTCTGCAGCTAAAAGTTCCTCTCATGATGTGTAAATTTCAACAATGTTGACCACCCGTGGAATATTAAAGTACTTTCTTTGCAGCTCTTAACCATCCATTTTTAGGGGTTGTTCATCTTATATTGTCGATGTATATGAATCATTTTGTGATGAAGAATGCCTGTCCTCTTGAATTTCTGGGGTTTTCAAAAATTTTGGTGTTAGAATAATTTTCAAAAAGTTGATATTGTTCTTTTCAACAGCTTATCAAAAAACGTCTGAAGGAACACGGGATCTTTGTTCCATCTAGACTTAGGACATTTAGAACAAAGAGGAAATTTACGGCTGGACCATTTGAGATTGAGCCTGTTCGGGTGACACATTCTATTCCTGACTGTTGTGGATTAGTTCTTCGCTGTTCTGATGGGACAATTCTTCACACTGGGGACTGGAAGGTAACATTTTCGTACCTGTATAGCATCTTCTCTTCTTTGATTAAATTCTCAAACTTAATAATGAATTTTGTTAAACAGATTGACGAATCACCCTTGGATGGTAGAGGTTTTGACCGCGAAGCCTTGGAAGAACTTTCAAAAGAAGGAGTAACATTGGTTTGCCACTGAGTCTAGTAATGATATATTTTCTGATTTCTTATTTTTAGGATTCACTTGGTAGTGAAACTGGCATTTTTCTTGGGGACAAAATAGGGGTTTAATTGTTTGTGCTGTTAAAATCAAGAATATGAAATTCATATTGTTATTTGTTACTAACCATTAATGGCAAATTTTATATATTCTGTGTCTAAAATATCTCCCCAAAATGATGGAGTATACATGACTTGTGCACGTAGTTCGTACATTGAAGAATTAAAAAATATCTTGTAAACCACATTTTTGGTCAAGATTTAAAACTGTTTTTCATGGAGGAAAAGATGAAGGTATCAATTATTGCCCATTTTTTTGTCAGATGATGAGTGACTCTACAAACGTACTCTCACCTGGAAGGACGACAAGTGAATCTTCTGTGGCAGATGCGCTGTTGAAGCATATTTCAGCTGCGAAAGGGAGGGTTATTACTACTCAGTTTGCTTCAAACATACACCGACTTGGAAGCGTGAAAGCTGCTGCTGATTTCACCGGCAGAAAGTTGGTAGGTTCTTATGACTTTATCCAACATAATCCAGTGTGCTTCTTTTCCTTAAATTATCTTCCACCTTAGTATAGTGTGAGATAAAATGTTTCTAAGTGCTATATTATGATCTGTTAGGTATTTGTTGGTATGTCCTTAAGGACATATCTTGATGCAGCTTGGAAGGATGGGAAGGCACCAATTGATCCATCATCCTTGGTAATAATTCCTGTTGTCTAGTTCTCTTTTACATGGGTAGACGAAGATCCTGTAATTTTTCCCCCTTTCCATCAAGTCTGGGTATGCGTGCATGTCCTTATCGTATGAGATCTTGTGTTGCTTCATGTGACGTGGAAGTACAATTAAAGAAGTAAGAGCTAGCATCAGCTTCTATTTGGCTGACGAAAACTGTTTTAGCCATAAATGAACTGTGAATAGAAAATTTGACTTGCGTCTCTTATTTCAACTAAATGAGTTCTATCTCGAAGTCCTTTACTAGTTCTTGCCAGTAAACTCTATTTGGGGCCATATCCTCTATTACTCGATTGCATTGTAAGCTATCAAGTTTTCTTCTTTCCACTTTGACCTGAAGTTTGTTTGGATTATGCAGAAGTATAATGTTTCTAGTTCAAAACTTCTAGTCTGGATAATTAATTGATCTCATTATTTTTGGGGAGATAGTAGAAAACATACTGGTTGTTATATTTAGGAATTTGGAAATGGGTGCCTGATGGACTCATGCTGGAATTGGAATTATGCTTGGTTATCATTTAGATCTCTAATTAGTAATGGCATCTATTCACTTTTCTCCTCTTTTTAGTGCGAGATCTCATCATAAAGTTTTATTTATTTATTATTACATCAATTTAGGTGAAAGTGGAAGATATTGATTCCTATGCCCCAAAGGATTTGCTGATTGTCACAACTGGCTCTCAAGTAAGTTTATCTAGATGCCCTCCTATGGCGGCCCGTTTCCATAATGTTAAACCTTTGGCGGGACCTTTTTTCTGGCAAATGATGTATGCTATTGTGTCAGGCAGAACCACGTGCTGCTCTAAATCTTGCATCATTCGGAAGTAGTCATTCCGTCAAACTGAACAAAGAGGACATAATTTTGTATTCAGCTAAGGTAATAAAACTTGATTTAATAAGCCTCTCCAGTTGATTTTTCATATAAATTACATCTATATGAGTTTTCAGCATAACCAAATTTATTTAGACGAATAAGAATGTTTATGCTCTCAACTTCGTTTGTTTATTGACGTATAGTTTCTATACCCTTTTAAGTTTCCTATACTCATGGTTAACAAATCTAGCTTTTCATTGAAAAAAGAAAGAAAGAAGAAATCTTTCTAAAGTTTAATTCACATTGTTCCCTAGTCAAAGTTGAAATTACCAAAATTGGAAGTTGCACGCAGAACATCAGCTAAATCTTTTGGAAATCTTTTCCAGTTATTTCTACTGTTTTTCAGAATTCTGATATCTACTGTCGCTGCATGGTGAGATTGATCTGTTTGGCTATTTTGACCTTGTTTACCTTATAGGTAATTCCTGGTAATGAATCTAGGGTAATGAAAATGTTAAACCGCATATCAGATCTTGGGTCAACTATAGTGATGGGTAAGAATGAGGGGCTGCACACTTCTGGTCATGGGTATCGTGGGGAATTGGTAAGTCTTGTATTTCAAGATTTCAATTTCAAAAGGTTCTAATTTTTGTTATATGATAGGATTTTGTTTTAATCTTCTCAACGGTGATGATAAACTTTATATGACATTGTTGCTTCTTATTTAGGAAAAAAAAACAGTAGTCTTTCTTTGTTTCACCTTCTTATTTTCTTTTCTCAAGAACTAAGTTACAATGCCATAGTGATTATTTATATTCTGATATGCCTTTTCATGTGCAATTTTCATTTGGTTCCATCTTATATATTTTAACCGGGAAATCTTATTTTCTTTTAAAGGAAGAAGTGCTTCAAATTGTGAAGCCGCAACATTTTCTGCCCATACATGGAGAACTCTTGTTTCTCAAAGAGCATGAATTGCTTGGGAGATCAACTGGCATTCATCACACCACTGTGAGTCACTCTGTTTATCTTGTTATGCTCATGGAACTTATCCTGTTGATAATTCCTTGGACGATGATATGATCCAATGATACGTAGTATGCGTAATTGTAGCTTAAGTTTTCTTCTGTGGTCGTAATTAGAAAAGATTCATGGTACAGGTTATAAAAAATGGGGAAATGCTTGGGGTTTCTCATTTAAGAAACAGAAGAGTACTTTCCAATGGTTTCACATTGCTTGGAAAAGAGAATTTGCAGGTTGGTGTTCCTTGAGAAGTTTTATCTGTGTATTATGATAAGTTAATCGAGCAATTCTAATAATCTAGTCCTATATTACAGTTGAAGTTTAGTGATGGCGATAAAGCATTTGGCACATCAAGCGACCTTTGTGTTGACGAGAGACTAAGAATTGCCTTAGATGGCATAATAGTGGTCAGGTAGGTTTCATAGATTCATCAGTGACACGTGCATATTCCTAATAAGGCAATTTCTATATGATAGCATCCTGATCTTCTTCTTTTCTTGGTTTTAAGCATGGAAGTTTTACGCCCTCAAAACATAAATGGTTCGACTGAAAATAGCATAAAAGGGAAGATAAAAATTACTACTCGATGTTTATGGCTTGACAAAGGAAAGCTTATTGATGCACTCTACAAAGCTGCCCATGCTGCACTATCAAGCTGCCCCATAAGTTGTCCTCTTCCTCACATGGAAAGAACAGTGTCTGAGGTTTTGAGGAAATTGGTAAGAAAGTACAGTGGTAAAAGGCCAGACGTCATTGCCATTGCCATGGAGAACCCTGCAGCAGTTCATGCTGATGAGGTCAGTGCAAGACTATCTGGAAAATCTTATGTTGGTTCAGAGGTGTCACAGTTGAGGAAAGTATATGATCAACATCAAATTAAGAGTCCGTCAACTAGGACACAAGCAGATGATGGCAAGGCCAAAACACATTTTCCGAGTCAGTCAACTACAACACAAGCAGATGAAGGCAAGGACAACACATTGCAGAGCATCTCGCAACAAGATACAGAAGGTCATTTATTCTCTCTCTCTCTCTCTCCACATGCACATGGGCAAATGTCTTAATAGACACCTTATAGAAACATGTTCGGCAGCTATATGCACATGTGCAAACATGTATATGCATGTATTCAGTAATTATACGTAACACTGCACTGTAAAATGGTGTTTCTTAGCAGTAACCATCGATATTATCATGATTCATGGAAGAACTTTCCCTTCATTATGTATTGTAGGTTTTTCCCTTTCCATCACTATCACCTCTATGTCAATCTGATGCATCTAAATATTTTTTTTACCTGGAGTTGTGATTTCTGGCATTGACGTTGGGTATGTTTTATTGTTTCATCTCATGATTCTCATCAGAGTCCGTACTTGAAGATGATGGCATTGAAGTCGAAGGACTCCTGCCTGAGGAAGATTCTGCCACTTCAACTTCCAAGCCAGAGAAGCTTTCTTCTGATTCAGAGGATTTTTTGAACGCAATGGTTAGGTTATCAACTGGTGACAAATCAGTAGAAGATGAAAATGGTCTGGTTGCAGAACAGGAAAATCCACAGAAAGATGGTCCTGAAAGCAGTGAAATACCAAATCTTTCAAAGCCCGTGAAATGCAGTAAATGGAAGACTGACGAAGTTCAGAAGCTTATTACAATGCGCGGGAAACTGCGTAGCAGATTTCAAGTTGTGAAGGGTAGAATGGCCCTCTGGGAAGAGATATCTAGAAACTTGTTGGCCGATGGGATCAACCGAAGCCCAGGACAATGCAAATCTCTGTGGGCATCCCTGGTTCAGAAATATGAGGTTTGTCCACCTACACCTTTATGCCCGCGTTCCTTCTTCCATTTGTGCTTGTTTTATCATTGCGCTAATCAAATAATGTCTTCACGAACAGGAAAGCAAGAGCGGAAAAAGAAGTCGAAAGAGTTGGCCATACTTTGAGGAAATGGATGGAGCTCTGTCTGATTCCGAGGAATTGGCAACAAAATGATCGCTAGAGGCGAAAACAGTTCCCTGAACTTCTGAAAAAATCCCCGAGAAACATCATTTAATCCGATAGAGCTCGAGGAACAGCCAGACAAATGATAATTCAGCAAGACTCAACGTGTGGATGGTTGTCAGATCGAAGGGATTTGAAAATTAGAAAGTGAAGTAGGTAATTGTAGCATTTCCCTGATAACCTCCATGTATATCAGTGAATCAGATGGACAAGCAAAGGCTCAGGGTGGAAATTTTGTAGTGGGAAGATATCTTTGGCGCTATAGGGCTCGTTTGAAAGTGTTTAAAATAACTAAAAACGCTTTTGATGAAAATGTTTGTTATACCTTATCTTCTTTCAATATTTATATTCTTTTTTTGAGAAGAGATCAATATTTATACTCTTATTTTATGAAATGGTGAATGTAGGAAAATTTTCTAATGCTTTTAGTTGATTTTGCAATATGTTCTTCTGATTCTATCATATGATTAAATTGCAAATCTAAACTTAACCAGGTTGGTTAAAGTAATGTGTTCCCTTTAGGCACCTAAATTCAAAACTTTTTTTCTTTGTAGTTCAAATAAATTTAATGTAAAATATCGTTTGTGTTCAAAAAAATTATTGGATGTAAATTCATATGCTGAGTCGATGTTCGTGTTTATTATCATCACCAATTAAATTAAAATTTTTAATAAGAAAGATAATTGCTCATGATTGACAAGTCATCAAAGAATAATTTAGTAAGTTTCACATGAAGGATTTGACTAAACTAGTATTCTTTATGGATCAATCTGGATAAATGACAACTGAATTTTGCATCACAACGCGTGGAAGAAAAACAATAGGGGTGTGCTATCCACGCACCCCATTTTACTTCTCACACACTCTTGATGATTTCTGTCCGTTGATCTTCTTCAATTCATCCGATCCGACCGCCGAAAATTAAAAAGGTGTGAGAGAAGTAAAATGGGGTGTGTGGATATCACACCCCAAACAATATTGTATAACATGTACAATCTGTACTTTCATTTTTTTTTAATCAACGAGAATCTCTTCCATTTAGGATAATCTCTAATGCACGGGTCTCATTTTTTATGAGCGTGTTAAAAGAGTCATCTCATCACATGATATACAATCGGATGATGCTAGAAAGATCGTTATTTTAAATCATATTTTATAAATCAAATGATGTGACAGTTGATGGTTAGATTTATTCTTTAAATGATTAACCGTCACATCATGTGACTTATAATTATAGTTTAAAAAGATGGTCTCTCCAATAATTTTTCTTTACAATGGCCCAGTGGTAAATGTGCGGATTCCAGTTTCCAAAATACAAAAAACAAGGAGGTCCCGAATTCGAGGCTCTAAGCTGGTGAGTCTAACCGTAACTTGTCACTAGTTGTCTTTCTTTAAAAAAAAAAAAATCCACTAACATTATCCACATATTAAAGTCGGACAAGCCACATAATCAAACTGCTCTCCCGACGTTTTCCTCCTAAACTAAAAGTTGTGGGTATAGATTGTTAATATGAGTAGGACAAGGATCCTCTTTGTGGAGATCCGATGATCAATCAATCCGTTCATCGTACATCGTGCAGTCAGTTTTCGTTAAATACTATTTATATTTAATTTTAAATTAAAATTTAAAATAATTTTTAACCACACGATGTACGATGAACAGACACGATTTATTGATCTTCCGGATCTCCACAAAAATGATCCGGAGAGGATAGTATATATCATACACTATATGCCACGCAATACGCACACAATGATTTCGCGTAATATACGCGTGTGTACAACGCAGTCAGACATAATGTGTCTGAAATAATAATCACTTTCTCAAAAAGTCAGAAGCAGGAGGATGTTGACCATAAACATGAAACTACTAGTCTCTCTTTCTAGATCGTTGAACTTCTCCCTCTTCCTTTGCAAAATCTGCTTCTGCGTTTCTTCCCTCTCAACTATTTTTCCTCTTTGCCTCACACATGACTCTTTGCGGAGTCACTTTTTTTATTTTTATTTATATTTTCCTCCCTTTTTTGAATGTTTCATTTCGTGCAAATTAATGTCCAGAAAACTCACAGCAACTTCCCCATGATCATAGAAGATGGCAATAAGTCGGTCCAGAAATGATATATATATGCCTGCATGGCTGCAATAATATTGTTCCATTGCAAGCGAATTCAGTTAGGTTTTTCATAACTTGATGTATAATTAATCGTTTAGCATATATATCTTTGCATCTGAGGTCCTGTGTTTGAAACCCTTTAGATATCACTTGTGAATGGAAAGTGACAAAGGATATGAACGTGTTTTCAGATACTTTGACGAAGATGGTGATGGAAAGATTTCGCCTTCGGAGCTGAGGCGCCGGCTAGGGTTGATGGGAGGAGAGCTGCTACAGAACGAGGCAGAGGTGGCGGTGGAAATGCTGGACTCGGATGGAGACGGGTTGCTGGGTTTGGAGGATCTTGTGGGGTTAATGGAAGGAGGGAAAGAGGAGGAGAAAGTGAAGGGTTTAAGGGAGGCTTTTGAGGTGTACGATGTGGAGAGGTGTGGATTTATTACACCCAGCAGCTTGAAGAGAATGCTGAGCAAGCTGGGTGAGTCCAAGTCCATTGATGAGTGCAAGGTGATGATCCAACGGTTTGATTTGAATGGGGATGGTTTGATCAGTTTTGAAGAGTTCAGAATCATGATGCAGTGACAATATGCAGTTGCAGTTGCAGTGCTCTTGTGTATATATAGGTGTATATATTTATTGATCCATTTTTCGTAAATCGGCCAAATTGATTATTTTTTATATTTCAATTGCTACAATGATCGAAATCAAATATTGATCGTCATGTCGATGAACATTGCCAACATATTGAAAACTATTCATTTATGCAATTGAGATTAGAAAAATGATCGCTTTGGCCAATTTTTTTTCTTTTTATGGGTTTAATTAGGTTGAGATTTTCTCTAGCTGTCCATTCATCGTATTCTTAGTGATTTTTCATGCGATAGAATTTTAGGGATTTGGATCCTCTCCTGAGCAGGAGATCAAGATCCTCGGGATCAAACAACATGGACCGTTGGATTTTGATTTAATGGCTACAAACAGAAGATCCCTCTAAAAGTTATAATAATTATAGCCGTTAGATTAAAATCCAATGGCCCATGTTGTTTGATCCCGAAGATCCTGATCTCCTGCTCAGGACAGGATCGAAATCCGAATTTTAGCGGTAGTTTGATTTGAATATACTAGTAAAATAAACTCCTTGGTAATATTTCCCGGGAATTAAGTAACCAATTCCATTGATTTTTGGGATGATGATGAATGTCGGTTTGGGTACACGGAGATTGTACATGGTAGGCCTCAATTTTGTGAATAATGATTTCAAATTATGGATAAATTTTTCATTATGCTCAGAATATATGTAACATCCCACATCGCCTAGGGGAGTGATCCTTAAATGTATATTCTCATCCCTTCCTAGCACGAGGTCTTTTGGGAGCTCATTGGCTTCGGGTTCCGTAGGAACTCCGAAGTTAAGCGAGAAGGAGGCCAGAGAACTCCTAGGATGGGTGACCCACTGAGAAGTTGCTCGTGAGTTCCCAAAAACAAAACCGTGAGGGAATGGTAAGCCCAAAGCGGACAATATTGTGCTACGGTGGTGGAACGGGCCCGAGATGTGACAAATGGTATCAGAACCAATCCCTGGCCGGAAGTGTGCCGACGAGGACGTCGGGCCTCTAAGGGGGTGGATTGTAACATCCCACATCGCCCATGGAAGTGATCCTTAAATGTATATTCACATCCCTACCTAACACGAGGCCTTTTGGGAGCTCATTGTCTTCGGGTTTCGTAGGAACTCCGAAGTTAAGCGAGAAGGAGGCCAGAGCACTCCCATGATGGGTGACTCATTGGGAAGTTGCTCGTGAGTTTCCAAAAACAAAACCGTGAGGGAATGGTAAGCCCAAAACGGATAATATCGTGCTACGGTGGTGGAACAAGCCCGGGATGTGGTGGATCCGAGCCGGGATGTGACAATATGGGTGGTACATCACGTGCAATTATATAAGTCGAGAAATTTTTTATTTTTTAAGTTGTTAATTTTTTTAACACAAGTATCTCACCATTTGTGTGACATGTGGTGTACCACCCTTGTTTCACACACAATGAAAGATCTCTCCAAACTATGAGACATTTTTCAATATCCCTCGACCAGTACATCACATGTAATTATATAATTAGAGGGATATTTGAAAAAAAAAATTCAACCACTTGTATAATAATATGGTGTAT